>CALNXI010000537.1:25324-81126 GCA_942486025.1 Porites evermanni | reverse complement strand
ATATGTTTTTCTATTTATTGTCTTTTTCTAGATTTTACAAAGGCCTTCCTCCTTTGTGGATGAGACAAATCCCTTACACCATGATGAAGTTTGCCTGCTTTGAGCGAACTGTTGAATTTCTGTACAAACATGTTGTACCTAAGCCAAGGTCAGTAACCCATTGTTTATGGTGACATGTATAAAACTTCTTATAGTTGCAATGTATAGTAACTGTAAATAAGTCTATATTCACATCATACCACATAGCTTTTCATGTCAGCACAAAAAGTTACCTAGTATACATGTAGTATGAATGCCTATCTGACATTAGACTCTGCACTTTAAAAGTACAATGCAGGAGCGGCCTACCTTTGCTCTGTTACAGAAATTGCGTCGAAGTTACTTTCCTTAAGTATGAACAGAAGCCTTACCCAGTATGCTTTTTGTGCTAATTGCACAATACAATGTAGCTATCCGGTACGTATCGTGTGAGCATAGCCTAAGAATAATAATGCAGATAACCCTCGTTTTAGCTATTCAATCAGGATTAGCTCAGTAGTAGCCTGAGAAAACAGCCGACATTTGATGACACTACCACTTTTTTCCCCAACAAATGACGTCTGAGAAACGAGCGCAGAAATTCCATACTGATGACGCATCACTACCCAGATGTGGGTAGTGCTTCCATGCAGCACAACCAATCAAAAGCACTACCCAGATCTGGGTGGTGACACGTTATCAGTATAGAATTTCTGCGCTCGTTTCTCAGATGTCATTTGGCGGGGAAACCTGTAGTAGCGGTGCCAAATGTCGGCTGTTTTCTCAGGCTAGCCCAGAAGGTGACTGGTTGATTTCTGGGACATGATAAATACTTAGGGTCTTAAAGCAACTTGACAAAGAAGGCACTGCCTTTGCTCTACAAATGGCTAGAACTTTGTGTTTCTCAGATGACCACATAGAAATAACAGTCACATCTTCAAGTATGAGACATAAAGAGAGTGTCCTTAGTAGGGTACAGTACTGCTCAAAAGTGAATCACCAGTCTCGTCTTCTTTCTCGCGAGACAAGTGTCTTGAGAGATGATTGTCTCTCTGTTCACAATGTTGAAGAGTGAAATTGTGTACCCTGTTTAAGACTATAGACCCTGAAAACCCTACTTGTGCCTTGTTCAGTGGTGCCCATGGTACCCATGCCTCCCCATGTGGGCTAATAAAGGGAATGCCCCCCGCCCCTCCCCCCCTCCCCCCCCCCTCCTGGATGTGTGTACATATGTCTATCTGGTAGCATGCAAATCATATGGCAACAAGAATGAAACATGATTTTCAACATGGGTGTTTTCTGATTTTAGGAGTGAATGCAGCAAGCCTGAGCAGTTGGTTGTTACATTTGCTGCAGGTTACATTGGTAAGCAAGTTACATTCTGTAGTCTGTAAATCATCCTTTTTTAGAAAAAATAGGCTTGGTTCCATTCTTTATTCCACAGTTGCAGCACTCGGCAGCATTTGACACTTTAATGAACAAATTTCTGCTACACCTCTACTCCCCTAACAGATGCACCCATTCTTGTTTTAACCCCTTAAGTACAAATTCTCCAGGCTGTCCTCCATCCTTCTAGAATTAGTAAAGAGAATTTGATAAGTGAACAAAGCATTTCCTTGTAGGTCTATAAATTCCCATAACTTTTTCTCTTGATGATAAAACGTACTATGTAATTTGATATTGTTATGAGAAATTTGATTTTGATCAATTTTGAGCCTTAAAAGGGATAAACCTCTTTTAATCTCCTCTTTGCTTACCTCTTTGTGTGCTCCTTAGAATTTTTCTTAGAAATCCTTGCCCATGCTTATTTCTTTTAATTCCTTGTTCATGTCACAGCTGGTGTATTCTGCGCTGTTGTGTCTCATCCTGCTGACACTGTGGTGTCCAAGCTCAATAATGATGTTGGCAGCACTCCCATCCAAGCTGCACGTGAGCTGGGAATGAAAGGTGAGTATGACCTACTGGTTAAACTTGTTTCAAATCAACTCTTAGAAAAAACAAGGGATTGCTATACTTTAAAGAAAGTTTAGAAATTGAAAATTGTTTAATGTATCAGTTATCATTGTTGAATGTTGGATAAACACGTTCTCTCGTGTTTAATGTAGTTCTCGTCAGTGTTTGAAAATTGGATAAATAGAGGATATTACATGGTCGCGCGGAGATATGAAATGTCTCTTCGAGTGTTGAAAATATTTCATGAGTGAGTACAGCGAACGAGTGAAATATTAATTTTTTCAACACGAGAAGAGAAATTTCGTATCTCCAAGCGGCCATGTAGTGTTCCATTTATTATATAAACACCAATGAAATACCAAACCATTTCACTTTAATAGTTTTTTGGTGTGAAAGGCGCCATTTATCATGTAGCCATAGCAATGGTGATATTTTCACATGCGAAGATATCAAGTTTTCGCGCAAAAGCTCACCCGGTATTTCATTGGTGTTTTACACAGTGATTATTCAATAGCCCAAAGCTTTCTTGTTTTGCTAAGACAAAGTCAACGGGATTTGACAATAAAGGAACTTTTACTACTTCCTGTTGTGAAGATTTCATTTTATGTTGGGGAGCTTAAAATACGCAGGTAACTAATGCATGTAAGATTGTTTGACTGTCCACACTACTAACAGTATGCACGTCGCATCAAGTCAATGGCCTACAGCCGAAGACAAGTCGTCGTACATCTCTCCGTAGCTCTGTGGTTGAAGCCTCAAAATGGGTCCCTGAAGGTCATGAAATCGATTCCCACCTGTGGTCTGGACCTTTTCTGTCCCATGCTCTTGTCGTGAGGTGCATGACGGCCATTTTAAGATCCTAAGAAATAAATAATACTTTGCAGAATTTCTGTTAACTCCATAGGAAAATTCGTCGACAGATTCAAAAGTTCAAGGCAAATTACTTCGCTGTTAGTTCTTGGTGTTGTAGTGAAACGTTCACCTAGTTTAAATATATTCTTGAATTTTACCACAGAGTCCTAACTTTCAATTGCGAGAGGACTTTATGTTTAAATTTGAGCAAGGTCTTGCCCCTTGAACAGGCCTACACGTAGCTACTAAAATGACTTAGTGATTAATTGAAACAACTTTTAAACAGAAGCAGACACTTTAACCCATTGCTGACGTTCTATCCCCTGGACTTTGGAGACTGGGAGCGAAACGATATCAAGCTACGCTTCATCTTTCGCGAATGACTGCAAGGAATAATCCACAGCAACGACAGGGTAAAGAGCAGTCTACAGGAAGAAGAATGTCCGATTTCCCGCTAGACTTCCCGCTTGGGCCTTTTTATTCTCCTGGCCAGAATGATTACGCTGACGTCATCAATAAGAATACAATCTTCTGAGTCCGTGGACGAAACCCAATCAAATCAAACCTCTTCAGCAGTACGCTCACGTGGTACAAGTTATTTTAATTTGTATGTACTTAGAGCCTGTTTACATGGAGGTGAGGGACCCCAGGTANAAATGACAATACTTAGCGTTGTATAATTACAAGACTCTTGTACATGTAGGTCGTATTTACACAGTGATTATTCAATAGCCCAAAGCTTTCTTGTTTTGCTAAGACAAAGTCAACGGGATTTGACAATAAAGGAACTTTTACTACTTCCTGTTGTGAAGATTTCATTTTATGTTGGGGAGCTTAAAATGCGCAGGTAACTACTGCATGTAAGATTGTTTGACTGTCCACAATACTAACAGTATGCACGTCGCATCTCATAAATGAACCTAGTCAATGGCCTACAGCCGAAGACAGGTCGTACATCTCTCCGTAGCTCTGTGGTTGAAGCCTCAAAATGGGTCCCTGAAGGTCATGAAATCGATTCTCACGTGTGGTCTGGACCTTTCTGTCTCACGCCCTTGATGTGAGGTGCATGCCGGCCATTTTAAGATCCTAAGAAATAAATAATACTTTGCAGAATTTCTGCCAATTCCATAGGATGATTTCGTCCACAGATTTAAAAGTTAGGGCAAATTACTTCGCTATTAGTTCTTGGTGTTGTGGTGAAACGTTCACCTAGTTTAAATATATTCTTGAAGGTTACCACAGAGTCCTAACTTTCAATCGCGAGAGGACTTTAAATTTTGAGCAAGGTCTTGCCCCTTGAACAGACCGACACGTAGCTACTAAAATGACTTCGTGATTAATTCAAACAACTTTTGAACAGAAGCAGACACTTCAACCCATTGCTGTAACAAGTTTGGACGTTTTATCTACTGGACTTTGGAGACTGGGAGCTAAACGATATCAAGCTACGCCTTCATCTTTCGCGAATGACTGCAAAGAAGAATCCACAGCAACGACAGGGTGAAGAACAGTCTACGGGAAGAAGAATGTCCGATTTCCCGCTAGACTTCCCGCTTGGGCCTTTTTATTCTCCTGGCCAGAATGATTACGCTGACGTCATCAATAAGAGTACAATCTTCTGAGTCCGTGGACGAAACCCAATCAAATCAAACCTCTTCAGCAGTACGCTCACGTGGTACAAGTTATTTTAATTTGTATGTACTTAGAGCCTGTTTACATGGAGGTGAGGGACCCCAGGTAGGTGCGGTAACCCGCTTAGGTGGGGTAAACCGCCTGTCCATATACTCTGTCATATGGGCACCCCACCTATCATGTAAACGTAATGAAATTAAAATGGGAGATTATATGGACAGGCGGGTTACACCACCTAAGCAGGCTGCCTCGCCTACCTGGGTTCCCCCACCTCCATGTAAACCGGCCCTTAGTCTTTGCCTGAATGAAATTTTATAGTGAGTGTGACCATTTGAATGAAATCTTTTACCCTGTTCCTGGCTTTTAGATAGTACATCTTTTTGCGCAGTCCCCACAATCTGAAGGCCTGGAACAGGCTAAATGAAACCTCTTCAGCAACACTTTGACTTTTTACTGATTATTTGTCACCATTTTAAAACTCATGAAACTTGGGGAGGTCTGGGCCGCAGTCTTAGTTTTAAGAGCTCGGGAGATCCAGATGACGCCATACAAGTGTACATACGTAAATGATATCTCTTGGTTGTTGTGTTGACTGTCATGGCCTCTGATCTAACAAATCTTGTTTCTTTAGGTCGACGAGGATAAACCAGGAATTCCAAAAGGAAAGGCCATTGAGTACAAGAGAAGCATAGGTTATTTATTCAGGTACGACTCGCTGTTATTGATTAATATTATTAATTATTAAATATTTATCCATGAAATAAGATTAAATAATGTTGTTAGCTTGTCTTAAAGTATTGCAGCTCTTTTCCTGGACCTGACTCGTCCCCAGTCGTCTTCGCACTTTACGCGCACGGCGGGAGCAGGGGGAATGGGAAGGGAGAAGAGATGCACTTGATGCACACGCTTAGCGCCACTAGGAAGAGACTGGGGACGACTCAGCCTCAAGACAATAAGCATGGAGAGACAGGTGATTATACAAGAGAGACATGAACTTTATGCCTTAACTCCTGTAAGTTCAGTCTTCTCACGAGGCGAAAACAAATTTAGTGCCGTGTCTAAGTTGTTATAAACATCACACAGCACTTATTTACTATTTTTATCGTTTTACAGTATTTGTTACTGATGAATATTGCAATGTTACTTTCCAATTCTAGTAACTTACCGCATATCAAACATTCCAACAGCCGCAATTAGAAAGTAAAAATTAATCCAAATATTTCACTGAGCTTCATTATTAGACCGAAATGAATTTGACTTTCCACTGGACTAAATTATTTATAAAATCCTCCGTCATGCTATTTAATATCTCTTGCCAAACTACCTGGTGCTCGTTAACAGTCTTTTCCATCTTTAAAGGGATGAAAATCTGTTTTTCCTTAAATTCTTAATAGTTAAAAAATTCTACAACACATGGCGATGAAACATGTACTTTAAATTCGAAGGTAAGGATACACTTGCGAAAGAAAAGATTACGAAACTTCCATCGTCCAACTCAGTTGTTGTGAATCTATTTTTTTAATCACTGAACTAAACTTTCAACTTCGTTGAAATCAGAGATTTTTTCCTCATGATTTGCTTTCAGTTAGTTTTTAGCATGTTGAGTGTGAGCAATTCGCGACTAAAATAGGATTTCATCTAGAAAAAGTTAAAGCAACCGTGTTTTTCTTACTAGAAGTATCTGAGTAGTACTGAAATTTAAACGCTATTTCAAAAAGCAGTCATTGTTAGATCTGAATGAAGAGGTACTCTTGATCAAAAGGAGTTTTTCTATTAGAGCAGTCAGTTGAGGAAATAAGGAATAACGTTCTTATAAATCTAACCGATTTAGCCCTACATACATGTCACCATTATTTCAACAAAAAATGGATTGTTAGAATTGAATGAGGCTGTAGTCAAAAAAGTTTTTCAATCGGTAAGAATTGCAAGGTTATAAAAACGCGGCGCCAAAAAAAGCATAGAGACCGAGGTCACCGATAAAGCCTTGATATCTGTCCATGGCTCATTCATAAACTCCTGATAAAGAGTCGACAAACCAGTTACGATCAATTTACTATAGTTAGTCTCGAAATCTTTTTAGCTTTCAGTATGTCCTTTCGTATCTTTTCTTTCAGGAGCATGATTTACTCGACCTATAATAACCGTTGCCTGCGTCATGTAGGAATTAAGAGATGATGAGGACCAAAGTTCCTAGTGTTGTTTCAGCGATGATGTAGCAGTAATGTTTTACATTTTTTTCCTTACGTTTTCGCAATTTAGTCGATACAAGAAGGCACACAACAAAACCTTCTGTTCATGAGCGCCTCAGTGTTCTTAGCTATTGTGAGCTTTCCAATCTTTCCGGCGTTTTGAAGAGCAGAACGGTTTCTTATCGCGAAAGAGAGAAGGCGTTTTTTTCATGAAAATTGTCGGTATCGGTCATATTTTCATGCCAGTGCGATTTTTTCAGTTCGTGGCATTGTTTATGTATCCGCGACGATTCGAATAAAATCAAATTGTGCCACTAATGCAGAAAGGCATGAATAGTACGACTTAGTGCTCAAGATTCTTCACAGCACTAAACTCGAGTGATTTCAGCACAAGATCGATCAGTGGTGTAGAGAACGTAATATGCACATCATCTCATGCACCGTATACTGGTTGTGTTCAGTAGACGAGCAGGTTAAATACCTAGTTATAACTTGTAATCACGACGTATCCTGGTAGTTTTAACAGCAGTTCTGCTCGGTTTACTATCCCTTGCAACAAACACTTTCTAAGCTATGAGTGCGTGAAAGAAATCCTATATGGATATCTTCATGAAAGTCTGGAAAAAATAGTTTCTCTTGGCGCTATTTTTATAGATTGTATAAAGACCTTTCTTTAGCAAATTTTTTCTTCGGTGTTCTCGCGGGAAAGGGTGTCAACCTATATTCTACTTCTTCAAAAAGGGAGGCAACCCAGCAGGGATATTCCTGCAAGATCTAACTTCTCTATGCTCCTGTTCTCTTTGGCTCCAGTTTCTCTGTCTTGAGCTTTTTAGGTTGCCTTGAAGGTTAACCCTTAAACGACAGTTGCTGCAATAGGCCTTCTTGTAGCTGTTCTGTTGTTTAACACTGCCGGTGAATTTGAAAAATACTGCTGTTTTTACATATAAAAATATATGTTGTTTAGTAACAGATGGTCGGATTGTCCTATTCAGGAGAACAAACGTTGGCTGATCGATCACCTTTCACCCTCAAGGACGGCAATGCGAAAAAAACAAGAACACTCGAGACCAGCATAAGAACCCACCGAAAACCCAAGAAAGGAGGCAAAAAAGCTTTCGGCAATAATTCATCAACGGATCTGAGATATATTAGACTTAGCCGGTTGTACAAAGTTCTATGTTTCTTCTATGCTTTACGTGGCTTAGTTGGTTACTATCTCAATCTCGCGAACGGTTTAAAGAGAAATTACGTAAATGAGAAAGTATTTGTAGTAAAATATGCTATTAATAGACAACATTTTCAATAGCGGAACACGTTGCTAGAAACCATTTTACTAAGTAAAGCCACAGGACACTGAAACAAGTACAAAGGCCCAGCAAAAACATCGGTGACGCGGTAGAAAGAATAAAGAAACAAATGCGGTTTTCAGTTTTCGCCATGAACTTCTTTTTGCAAATGGTATACGAGACAACAGATTGTCCAAAACTGATTTTTGTCATTGATTGATGGTAGCTTGAGTTTTGATTTATTGAAAGAATACTGTTCTATTATCTCTCACAACAAAACGTTCTTGTAATCTCGCCAAAAACATGTCAAGTGTGTTTTATGGCTCTGAAGAAGTTGTTTTAGTCTGTTTTCGATATCTTTGGATGACCCTACACGTTTTTCAAGTTTTCGTTTAGCTTAAAGACCTTTAAGGACACTACGAGGCCCCTTTCTGAAAAAGACAAAAGAGGAAATTAAAAGAAATCCAGTCCTTGTTTGAGGTAAAACAATTAAAGAGAAAAAATCTCTTTTCTACAGTGCTAAAAAATTGTACATAGAAATTTAAAGGGAATATTCCAAATTTAAAGCGAAGAACATTCCTGCGATAATGAGTCAGTCGCGGAATGAAATGAAAACGTCTTTCATAACCTAGCATGAATTTTGAACGGTTTTATTTCAATCTTTATTTGGGAGTTTCAAACAATGCTGTTTCTTTAATACACGAGGTTTCGACGCCCTCTATTCTCTATCGCATGTGCCGCTCGCGCTTGACAAATTCACAAGTCCCTGGTAATGATTTGAGTACGGTTTATTTTCAATTATTTTTCTCCTGTTCAAAGTGTCGACAGTTTCCTTCAGTGAAAGAATTCGTGAACGTAAATCAATATCCCGCTGTAGACAACACAATTCAACAAATATACTGGACAAATTAAAAGCGTAAACTAGATTTAAGACCAGAGTTTTTTTTCGTCGCTTCTTTGCTTTCAATTTCTGGGATGCGCGTATTGCCGTAAAAGGCTGCCCGCTAAAACATCCCAGTTTTTAAAGGTTTGTATTAGAAAATGATAAAAATGCTGTTTTCTTGTTTTTCATAAGTGCCTGGTTATCACATTTTTGGTTGTTAGAATTCTTTTTTCAATAGAATTCGGGTGAGAAACCGAAAATCTCTCAAATTTTACCTTTGCCAAGCTAACTTTCTAGGAAATAAGTTTTGGTTTTGAGGTTTTAAGTGTAATTTTCATCGTCTGTTGCTATTTAGTGTTTTCATTTTTCAAATGCAAGCTGGACATGTTATCGTTTGTATTTTGTAACCCTGTAAGATTTGTTCAAAAATGAATAAAATGTTAATTTTACAGGAACGGGTAGTAAGGCTGTAATTTATCTTTGGAAGAGCCGAAAAGACAGACAATTTCTTGAATAATTCATTGTTAAGTGCCCCAAGATTATAGAAAAATTCATGAAGTTCCTTCTTAACTATTTTTTATGAAACACATTTAACGATTCTTAACAGCTTTGAAAAGTTCTAGAATTCTCGGTTCTTCTACCCTGCGAAAATTATTTCTAGCTCAAAATATTAGCCTAAATTTCTGTATGGCGTCATTCAAAGGCCGGTGCCTTTGAATTTGTGCTTCTCTTTAAAAAAAAAAATGTAATTTCGCCAGTTTTAATCGGAATGAAATCCCCAATTATCTTTTGTTAATAGAAACAAATGCTCTTATGTTTTATATTTCACACCTTTTTCTTTTACAAAAGTACAAAACAAAAAGAACTGTGAAATCAAAGAGTTCAAGAAATCCCTTCTTGACTGGAAACCCAGACAAGGAGCCCGAGTGTCGTTAGAAAACTTCCCGTAGAAAATGGAAATACTAATAAAATAATGCTTGGCTTGCAAATGAGAAGTAAAGTCGTGTTAAAGAGAGAGCTTCTTGTTTAAAAAAGAGCGATTAGCGAAAGTTTTAAAGAAAGCATATGAACTTTCACTGTTTAATTGTTTTATGCTAAATTCTGCCGGAAATTCTGCCTCTAGCTCTTAACCTTGGCTAATTTTCATCTTTAGGGAGGTGCATTGTAAATAACGACACCGAAATTTTTATTTCAGGGACTGCTCTTGCCTTTCACCAAATTATTTAGACTAATTTGTATGCTTGCTTCTCTGGAAATGTGTTTCTGTATCGTACTGTTTCTTGTCGCTTGTAGAACAAATAACTCAAAAGTACTGCACCTCTGCTAATGTACCAGCACGCGACCACAACTAAATTAAATAAATAAATAATAACTACATTTAAATCTTGCTCTAACCGCAGAACTAATTTTCTTAGAAGGTAAAAAATTGAGCGCATTATGTTCTTAATAATTACACTTAGGATTCTTTTAGTTTATAGTAATATTCAAGCGAATATCGCTATTAAAAGGGTATCATTTATAAACAAACCCTTTTTTCCTTTTTGGAGGAGTTTATGAGAAGTTCTGAGACATACATGTACTTATTTTCCAATCAATAGCTTTTCACACGATTCACGTAAACTTCGGCGCGAAAAAAGAAAACTAAAAAAGCCTTCGAGAGTTGTAAGTTCTTCCAGCTTGTAATTTCTTTTTTTGTTTCAGTGTTATAATTACAACAAAATTTAGTGGAGGTAGTTATCGTGGCTTTCGTCTTTGTATTATTTTTTAAGGGGATGTTTAGCAGTCAGTGAAGTATGCTTCTTAGTAGCTAAAATGGAAACTGTGCTCGGAAGAGATGCGGCAAGCCGCACAGAAAAGAAAAGCCTCCCATGTGTTGTGTTAAAACAAAGACCTACTTCAATCGTAAACCGCTGTCGTATTTCTGAGATAAAATCAAAAACTATAACAGAAGATAAAAATTGAAAGGCGTTTTGGGACACCCCAAGAATAATACACTCTTTCTGGGAAAAACTGTTACACCAATGGAAAACAAATTAGGTATTAATTCGTGCTAATCCCTTTGTAAAACACTTGAGATTCTTTTGCTTTGAATCTACGTGTGTGTATTCTTTCCCCTTATACGTGGATAGTTCTTTAAATTTTTCCCTTTCCCTTGAAAACAGTTGTCGAAATTCGATACGCAACGGTGTAAGCTTGCCTTTTGCTTCTTCTTCACAAAGATTTACCGCTCAAACATAATATACGCAGGGTTGCCGAGTGAATATCAAGTTTGCCTACCTAAACTGTACTGAAACGTATCAAGGAACAAAATAAGAAATCATAAAAATAGTCAGCAACAAAAACCTGTTTGAGTCCTAACAGAGATACTGTACATATAAAAGCCTATCCATTTTTGAGCTTAAGGTACACTATTGGTTTATCAACCCCTCCCTTCATGAACTTCTTGCCCGAGTTATGGTGGCATCATTTGCCATTCGAACTTTTCTATTTGTGGAAGAAATCTCATGATGCTACCATTCAAATGAATTCTCTTCGGCTGAACCTTGCATACTACAATTTTTTTCTTGGGATTTTGAGAAAAGAAATTTGAATTTTTTTTCAAAATTTTTACTTTAGTTACTATTAGCAGTAAAAGATGTAAGACACAAATTGGGAGAAGGTCCTGAAACTGCAGCATCTGCACATGTGATAAACAAGGAGAGGTTGTAATGACAGAACATATCCAAATGAATTAAAGCAGAAGAAATAAAAGATAATTTTGTAAGAATGTGTCGCTTCTTTCTTAGATCAAAGCATGGGTAAAAGTTTAATTCGACGTTCTCTGTCTTCTTACCTAGATAAATACATTTTAATAGAATAGCAGCAAAATCAAGATCAGAACGGTTGAACCTTGCTTAGTTTAGTGAAGCAGAAAAAAATGTTATTGTGGTCTGTTGAAATAAAAGAAGACTTCTTGTTGAAAACCCGCTTGAATTTTCTTTTTCCCTTTAGTCTAAAGCTTAGTAAGTCTCTCAAAACCTCGTTCATCATATGTCTAATCATGTTAATTGACAGTGATAAATTAATTCCCAAATTTGAAATTAAGTACAACTATACTATGGTGAATAGCTACTTGAGGCAATTCAAAATGTCCGAAACTCGCCTCATCTGCTTTTAATGCGCACGTGCCACAAGACAAAGCCAGCACACGCGGCTCGCTTCTTGAGCGAGCAATTAAGAACGTTTGATAAGATAAGCTAATTAGGTCTCTCTCAAGCCAAGGTCTTGCCCTACGAAAATTAAATTTGAAAATGCATGCATGAATGGAGTGTTTAATTTTCTGAGACGAAAGAAATTGCCGATTAAATTGGTCAAGGGGGCGAGTATATCTCTATGGTTAAAATGTACACTTATAGAGAATACAGTAGCACACACTCAGTAGTATTTTATTAAACAAGTTTGATTCTCTCCTTACCTAAAAATAACAGCGTGGTTGCCTTTATTTCTGGTTCACTGAAGTGTTTACATGCGTTATTGTCAGAAGCAATATAATCGCTCTATTAGTCGGCGCGTAGGGAAATTAATCTATGTAAATATTTACCCCGAAAAGTGTTTTTATTCTGTATCGTCATTGAAACACGTAGCCTGGCCGACGAAAAACTATTCACTTCGATCTCTTTATGCTTGAAAGGTGTTAGATGGGAAGACAATGTTTGATCTGTAGAAAAGGGTCTGGTTTTACACCCAGGGCAAAGTGTTAGGAATTTCGTACCTCGTTTCTAAATCTGAAAATAAGGCGCAATGTTTTTATCTAAATGTTATCTTTTAATTTAGACGCACTTCGCGGTGATTTGCCGTAAATAATCGCTCATAATGAGATTAATTTTGCTTGTTATGACAAATACACATCAGCTGCGTTTAAAATGCTTTTGTTTAAGGTTTTCTAAATCAAAATGTTAAGAAAGAACTCAAGAAAAAAAAGGAATGATATCACTCACATTTTGCTAAGTTTTCTATGGTCTTGAATCTCGAAATGAAAAAGCGATGTCGGACTTTGTAGTCAATAAAAAACGTATTTGTGCTCTTCGCGCCCACAGGTACCCGCACCTCATTAAAACTGCATATCTACCTGCAATTAAGAAAATATCTTGTTCTGTTTTCTTTGATAGAGTATCAACTGAAATAAGACCGACACGCGACCAAGGGAAAACTATGCTTTGTTCGAACGACTGAGCTGTTTAATTAGCTATTGGAAATTCAATGGGGCACCCAAAATTCACCTGCCAATCATGATTTTGTTCGTCTTTAAAGACCATCTTGTTCGAGAACGCATGCCACGCGAATGGCCACGCGCCGCTTCGCTTTCAGTCATCGATGACCCCTTCACCCCGCCAGGTGGTTGGCTGTACTTAATAATTGTACTAAACTTGTTTTCGGCAAAATACGTACATCTATAACACAATTTAATTGGATGAAATGAAGGTGCTGTGTGGCTGATTCAATTTTTATTTAAAAGGCGACAAATTGCCAAATGCGGCGACGTTTTATTAAAATTCTCGTAAAGCCCGGATAAGCTTTGGTCCGATTGACGAAATTCACTCCCCTACATTTGGAACAATAACCCGCGGTTTATGTTTTCTTGTGTGATGTTTCTTTATTTTTTAACTTAAATGCTTCTTCGTGCCTTTCTTTATCAATGTAAAACTTGTCGCCTTCCCTCTTTTTTCCACGTGGGTAGGAGTTTTTCAGGATAAACAAAACCCCCCGACAATGCTGCAATTTAGCCCTAAACTCTCGCCTTTGTTTGCCCGCGATTTGTTTGAATGCAATCTAAATTAGACAAAGACTTTGCAACAGTGTGAAAATCGTGCCAAAAAAAGCCATCTTCTAAGATCGCGGCCCGAAATGTGTGACAACATTGTTTAATTCTTGCAAAGTGGTTCCGGATAAATTATGATGAGAGAAGCTTTTCAAATACCAAAACCCCTGCCGTATCGAAATAAAAGTGAATCGCAAAGCCATTTAATATGATAACAACCCAGTGTGAAATTACTAGCTGAGGAAAAAGCGTTTTAAACTTAAAACGCGTGCTATATTCTATATCGCTCAGTAGGAAACTTCTGATATTTGTGGACTCGCCCCAAGTTTACATTAAACGCAAGGGTGCTTCCATAACGCCCCAGGTTAAAAAAAAGCAGATTTTAACGAGAATTTCATTTTGTACCTTTGTGTAATAAATTAAAATTGTTATTGCAAAGAGAAAGATCTGTAAACGGCCTCTTACAAGACTACTATATGAGATGTACGGTAAAACACTATTGAACTCTAGGAGTACGCGTGGTATATTATCAACTTTTTGTTTTATGACAGTACATTTGAATAACAAAGCGAAAAGATCCTGACGCACGCGGCCACGCTTTTGTGGTAATCCACGCGGGATTTGGGAGACAACTTGTCAGTGTTATAATGATCAGGGGATAACCTATTTACTTCAACAACTTTACAAGAGATGGAAAGCGCAAAGTAAAAAAAAAGTATGAAAAATGAATCAGTTAATACAATTAAAACTTTGAAAATGTTTTGGAAATTGTATTAACAGCATTAGATATTTTCTTGCCTTTCAGAATTTATGATTGGCTTGTTAAAAAAAATTCTAGACCGCTTCATAAACTTCAAAGATTTGTGAATCGATAATAGCATAAATTGTGCAAAAGTAGTTCAACTTCGAGTACGATGCCCCGTGACACCTGGCTCTTCCAAGAAAGAAAGCAATTGAACCACAGTAACTCACAATGCTGTATTATCGAGCAACTAATTATTATTTCTTTCCAATAGGAACGCGACACAAATTTCTTTTGCTGTTGTGAAATAAATAATACTCAATTAGTATTTTATTTTTTAGCCTTTCAGGTCGAGATAAAATATTTATGTTAGAATGTATTCGATATCGCAATTATAAAACTATTTCGAGACTTGACGGCGACTTTTAAACATTACTACAGATTGGGCTGAGCTCGTTATTTTATTTTATTTTTTTAAGTTTCTAGGATGAAGTACCTCAGTACTGGGCAAGAAACTGTGTAGTTTACTACGTTAAGATACAAACTTTGATATACGATAAAGACGTTTTAGTATCTCTTTTTTACATCTTGTTGCCTAGCGATTTTGTACAAACTTTCCTCTTTCGGCATGCCAGATAGTACGGGGCTTCCACTCTCTAAAAAAAACACATCTGTTTTTGTGGAATAGGGCACTAAATTTTTATGAATTTATTTTCTGTCTCAGACAAAACAGATTCGTTCATTCTATTTTTATTTCAAGTTATTTTTCTTTGGTGATCTGTCCGTGAATGCCCGCCAAACACGGCTGTGTTCCTAAACAATCGGCTAAAATAAAATGTTACATCGTAAACACGAATCTTCATAAGAATATACTACCTCCAAAGGTGTCTCACCATCAAAAGAAGATTAAACATTCTTTCTAAAAAACTTGATAAAAAATTCATGCAGCTGTTTTTCAAGAGACGTTTTTATACTTCGTTGAAGTCCCCTGAGGCAAAAGATTTTTCTCTGTATTTTATTTGCAAAACAATGGTTATCGAGCTTCGATTGAAAAACAAACGCTTAAACATCCCAGATTTCCGGAAGCACCCGGTAACTGCTAAGCTGAGACATTCTGGCGCAGTGTTTTGGAAACCTAGTAATTCCACACTCTATAAAGTACAACTGTAGAACGTGAAAATGAGAGTTAGCAATTAGGTGATAATGAGCCGATGAGGCGGGGTCAGTTTGGCTCAATTGTTCAGGCTAGTGATTAAGTGTGCCCTCAGAATGGCACACGATTGGTCAATCCGAGACCTCCCTTGGGAGAACAACTTTTCTCTGTCCAATGACAGAAATGCTGAATGTTCGCGGTTGGACAGCTTGCCTTGTGTTTTTGTTTGTATTGCCCTCTTTTCAGCTGACATAATGCGCACAAAAGGTAAAAAGAGCACACGAGCGCAATAAATGCGGCACGCGTCCGACAAATTAGCCAGTTGATACACTGACACACTCGCTAGCCTCGTGCCATTAAGATTTGCGCGCGATTTGCACACAAGGTAGCCACAACCTTTCTTTCGAGCTTGTGATCGTCGAAACTGAGAGAAAATTTGGTTGGAGATCTTGTAAAACTGTTTTTAAGTTCTGACAGCGTGATTAACCGAGCCTAATATAACTGTACTGAAGGTCAACTGAACGAGTATGCCTCGATCATTTCTTGTTAAACTGAAAAAGAGTAGTCCCACCACAGTTCTTTGGGATAAAGGTGAGTTCAACTTTTTGCCGGCGAATTCTTGTAAGAGTTTCGTTAATTGGTATGAAATGTGATTTTTCTTGAACTGCAGAGAAAATTTGGGGCAAAACCAAGCCTTGAAACACTGGAGTTTTTTAGATTCAAAACTGCCACACTTCATTAAATATTCATTAGCAAGCAAATAGAGACAGCAAAAATCTAAAACTGCTCTTTCTCGTTCTTTTTTCTAGCAGGTTCTGACGAGACCACGGCACCGCCTAACGTTTGGGAGCCGATCCGAGTGGAAATCGAACCGACGCAGATATTTCAGCCCATCAAGTTGGATCTTGCTACACTAGACCCAGAATTTTTAACTGGAAAAGGACAGCTGACGCCGAAGGCACGCTTTTTCAGCCCGTTTTCTTTTAATTCCCTTCAGTTTAATTCTAACCACTGCGACATCGGTGTGGGCAAGCCATTCTATAAAGAAGCGCCATGCTCTTACGACTCTAGAAATTGCAGTCCCGTTAGCCTCGATGGTGCCTTGGTGCCTTCTCCAACGCGAAGCGATGACGGTTACCCAAGCGCGGGAATTTTTATTCCCGGAAGTGGTTTTCTCGGACTCGAAAACACAAAACCCTCTTCGCTTCAGATGCCGAGTACTGTAGTGAGTTCCGTCGGCCGCAAACGTCGTAACGGAGCACCTAAAACGTTTACCTGCGAAGTTTGCGGCAAAGTTTTCAACGCACATTACAACCTGACGCGTCACATGCCAGTACACACAGGCGCAAGACCGTTCAAGTGTAAAATATGCGGCAAAGGCTTCAGGCAGGCAAGCACGCTTTGCAGACACAAGATCATCCATACGAAAGAAAAACCTCATAAGTGTAACATTTGCGGAAAAGCTTTTAACAGATCCTCCACTCTCAACACTCACATTCGTATTCACGCCGGGTACAAACCATTTGTTTGTGACATTTGCGGCAAAGGATTCCATCAAAAAGGAAACTACAAAAATCACAGACTGACTCATACTGGAGAAAAGCCTTTCAAGTGCCATATTTGTGGCAAGGCTTTCCATCAAGTGTACAATCTGACATTTCACATGCACACGCACAATGACAAGAAACCATTTACATGTAAGGAATGTGGTAAAGGCTTCTGCCGGAATTTTGACCTTAAAAAGCATGTCCGTAAATTGCATGAAAACAAAGAACAACGTGACAAAAGTGAACAATGAAGCACGCTTCGCAGTTGACCATGAACTCATAAAAAAGGGAAACGATTGTGCGAGCGAGCCCTTTCCTAAGTAATTCATAGCCTTAACTATGTACAAACTATAAAAAAAAGTGTTACTGTAAAAAGACTATATAAGAAGACTAAATAGAATGATACGGCCTACGTTACAATATAAACCAGTTAAAGCGTCTGATATACAATCCGTGCTCAGTATAACGGAGATATTGACACGTGGAAAAACAATGCTAGTTGAAAAGAAAAAGATAAGATGTGTACATTAGAAAACAATAATGAGTATCTTGTTGTGAATATATAAATATCGGTTTATGTAGTCATCTCCTTTGGTGAAAATATAAAGTTTATCAATATGTGTAAATTATAAGAACGAAAGAACGAAAAAAATAAAACTTGAGGTGTTGTAAAGTGTTCGCAAATCTTTAAGTTTTATTCTGGACGGGCTTTAATCAAAACATATGATTTTAACGCTCTTAAAATGTTTTTAAATACGTATTTAATATGCGAATATTCAAAAGCGCGTACTTCACAGTTTGATGTAAAGTTTTAACAAGCAAATGAAAATCCTTTCAAAACTTAATTGGTAAATGGAAGTTTTTATTTGCAAAACGTTCAGTTTTATTAATTTAGGTTCGCCTGCTGATACGTTAACCACCTGAAGTGTCCTCTCGGACCGAGCGGGATACTCTCTCGCATATATTAGCGGTAAATATATTTTGTATCGCAAATGCGCTCACGATGACCGCCGTAAACAAGAGAAATCTGCAAAAAACAAAGTACTTTAAAGCTATTTTTTTCATTTCTACCTTTCAAAATTTAAAAGTTAATCAACATTCTTTGGTTTGACTGAAATTTTTCAAACAGGCTACTAAAAAACAGGGCCGAGTTGTTCAAAGCTTGGTTAAGATAACCCAGGGTTAGTGCGAAATTAGAATTCAGATTTGACAGCTTAAAAAGCAAATTCAGTTTAATTATTTTTTTCTACAATATGATGATTGGATGATCTCCAAAAAATAGATAAAATTATCCGAGGAAATGCTTTCGAATAAAAGAAAAAAAAAACGGATCAAAACTTAACCCCGGGTTAGCGCTAATCGACCTTCGAACAACTGGAACTAATTACAAGTTTTAAAAAACGGAAGTGCAGACTCTTCTTTGCCTTTATTTTTTCTGGGGCGTAAAGTTTTTAAAATGCTCAGATCGTGATTTTTAGGTAAAAAATTAAAACAAATTTAAATTAATTATAATTTGAATCCTTGCTCGTCTCTACTTCACAATAAATGAACTTGCCGGCGGAATAAGACGAAAAAAAAAACGCCTAAGACGATGACTACATTGCCGCGTTGTACGGCGGGTTATCGTTAAAGAGGCCTCTTTGACCGACCATCCTGATGTTTTAATTCGCTATACCAAATTAAGGGAAGATTTAATGTAATGAAGTGCTTGTAACATTACCCTGTGTGGTAAATCGTAAAAAGAGTTAGGACAACACTCAGTATACATGCCATCAGTTATGGACTGTTTGACCACTATCCACCCTGTTTATTAGCAGCTGTGCTCTTTTTGGGGGGTATTCAGACTGCCCTCGAACCTGCGCGTCAATTTTGCTGCAATTTTCAGCGATACACAAGAGTATAAGGAAAAAGATAGTGCTTTTACAATTTAATAACCCTTGTTATAAGCAAGAAAAAATAGGATAAGCCATAAGGCTTTTAATTTATGTCACTTATTTGAGAACATTTAAACTTACCACCACCACAATTTTTCTCGCAAAACTAGTCGACTCTTTCCGCCAATGTCTTCTTTTGGGCATGCGCGCGTGGAAGGAGCAATTTGAAAGATTGCCTACTTGTATTCGAATGTAAAGTTAAGCCCCGTGCAAACGGACGCAACATTGTTGGCCAAAAACTCCTAACATTGTTGGGTGCGACATGTAACAATGTAGGGAGTTGTTGCGTCCGTTTGCACTTAAGGTCTCTAATACTTTCCTGATCCTTGACGTCCCTACTTTAATTAAAGCCCTGTACAGTGGTCATCGTCAAATTCCTCCCCCAACAAGAGAACTTTGGAAATAAAGACTGAACGTGGGTGAAAATTTTAAATTAAATTCGCCCTTATTTCGAACCCCTATGTACGATCATTATACATTTCAATGAAAACTCCTTCATTCAGTTTACGCAATGTAATCGTACCTTTGGCGGCTCCCGAAGGAGCTTGGGGAACCTGTGCAGTGGCAGGAAGATTCATCCAGCGGTCGGTAGAAATAGCAAATTATGATTCATATTGAGGTAATGAAATGTCGTGGCCTGGATGCTCAGTTTCAGGATCAAATGACCAGAAGATCCTGGGCAATTTTCATGATTTAATGACTTCAAATGGTAAGCGAGATTTCTCCGAAATAAATCATAGCGATTTTGATTGATGACTTGAGCGTTTCTTAAATTTATTTATATATATTTCAGGCGGAAAACGGTGTCAATGGCGAAGCGGAGCAGGGACTGTGCTGGACTGTCAAGGTTTTAGACGCAAGCAAAGATGGCGAGATCGTCAAATTTACGATTCAAACAAACACTGTGAGTGTACAAACTTCAGCTACATGCGAGGCCTTTTAATCTCCTGCAAGCGCGTCCTGTTTAGCCATGTTTGCAGCAAATTAAGATCAATGCAATCGATATTTCAGCAATTTTGTTTGAGGGGGGATACACAACTCAGCTCCGGTTTAGGTGGAATTCAATCATCATAGAAATTGAAAGTTATTTGAACTTTTCAGACCTCATACATTAAATTTGCATGTAATCGTTATTGCTTTCGTATTTGCATGTCATTGTTTCGCATCTTGTTTTACGCACGTACCACGGAGATCTTTCCGCCCCCTCCCCTCCCCTTTAGCCTCCAAATCTTTAATCCTTACTCTCGCCACTATTCTTCACATATTGAGGCATGGTGTTAGAAAGAAGAGGCTTTTTATTCTTAATTATCACTTTTTCTATTCTCATGGCCCTCATTTTTCACTAAATACTCCTATTCTTAGGAGAAATTAGATTCTGATCACCATTGGCAGCTCACAGAGCAGTCCCTTGAATGTACTAGTCCACCCCTTCAATTGCAGGGTGGGCAGGCCTCTCTAGGCTGGTTTAAATGCATCTAGCTTTCGTATAAATTCCAGCAGATGTTATCAAGCAGAGAATAAATACCATGTGAATTCTGAATTCACAGTTCCAGGTTGTTGTTGCCCTCTTGTTTCTAATATTCTCTGCAACTTGTTGACAGGGTTCTTGTTCACAGTTTTTCCATATAAATTACTACTTAATTTTCCAGTGAGATTATCCACCTTGAAATGATTTATTCATAAAACCCACAAGAAAATAACTGCTTGTTATTGTAAACTTGATTATTAGGCTTTATGTTCATATCGAACAGCTTAACTCTGAAATAATTATAGAGCAAAGCTGTTCTATATGGATGGTCTATAGCTAGTTCAATATTGATTATTAATATTGTTAGTGGTGCTCTCCAAGATACTTCTATACTTTTCTTCTAATACTTTGTTTAAAATTCACTCCAGCAGATCAATAAAAAGTGTTTATTTTTCCCTGTAAGATTGCATCTCAAAGGTAATTGGCTTTCAGGCGACAGTGTTTCAGTCAAAATCATGTCTTCTGTGTTTCAAGAAAAAACCAGACACTATTTATTATCAGGATTGGAAAAGTTATTCAGTAAAAGAACATTATTTTAGTGTAAAATCTCCAGTTTCTTCTTGGGGAGCTAGTTTGAGGCCTTGGCCTTGTCCCTGGGCAATCACTGTCTTTAGAGCTGACGGGTTAACAACCGTTTTGCTATTTTAATTTAAAGGGTGAAGGAACTGGAAGTGAAGAAGAAAAAGGAGTGATAGTCCTTCGACAATATGAAGATTTAGAATGGCTGTATCACTGTTTAATGGCACACAATAACATTGATGGAGTTGTTGTAAGTTAACTAACATTAATTTATTACCCCAAAGCAAAACTTGAATTTACAGGCAAGGTTAGGCTAGGCTGCACATTCCCAAAATAATGATCAATCAAGAATTATTTGAATCTGTGTTGCTGTGTAAAAGGATTCACTTATGAGTTTCCCTATCAATGATTTTCAATCAAGCAGTTCTTCTAGTTCAGTTGACCGGTAGAATGCTTTAGGTAATTAATAGTATCATTTTATCCATCTTTAGCATAAGGTTCTGCACAGATCACGTTTTCGTTGATGTGGAACTCATTTCTAGTGTGCACTATTAATAATATAATGTTACCTTTTGTTGTCATATCCAGATTCCTCCGTTACCTCCAAAACCTGTCACTACAGTCAATGCTGCTGAAGCCAGGTCAAAGAAACAGCTAGGTAGGAGAAGTCTGTGTTCCTCCGAAAGAAACACTCTAAATACAGCCAAACATGTGTGTAGCAGTCATCCTTAGGAAATGGCTAACCAACCTGTTAATACTAGCTCAAAGAATGTGTAAATTGTTGTTTCCTATTTTCAGGAAAAGATGCAAAACACATGGTGGCTGATGAATTTTCAAGGGACTGTCGTAATCTTGAGAAGTAAGTTCAACATGTCTTCAATCTGGAGATTTCCTTTCTTTTTCCCAGCCACCCCACCCCTACCATTACAGGCAGTCAGCCTAGCCCCTGTCCCCGATTTATTTTTGTAGTGGTACTTGCCTGGCAGTTTTTGTACATGTACTTGTGCCAGGAATCTGTGCATAGCATGTCTTACCCACCAGTTGACTTTTGGCCTCTTCACATGCACGTGGCTAACCAAGCTGGCCTGGTCAGTGGTCGATGAAATTCGCCTTGGTTTCATATGAGAAATTTCAGCCCGGTTTCTGAGATGAGAAAAAGCCAAAGATCCTGGGGATGAGTTTTGGCTTGCCGGGACACAGAGCAAGCATGATGAAACACAAAAATTTTAAATTTCGCACCTATCATAGCTTCTGGAACTCTTAAAGCTGTATCAGTGCAGTTAAATGGGATGCTTATGATGTGGAAAATACAGCAGGAAATGCAAGACGATGCCATCCGGACCGCCAGAATTCATCCCACTTTCATCCTGTTAACCGGGCTGAAGTGTTCATATCATGGCAAAATTTCTAGCCCGCTTACCGAGGTCTTGGGAACCTAGCCAGCCCGCCCTCTCATATGAACACATTTAAATTTTTACAAAGGATGAAGAGGAAAGGTGAGATTTTGGAAACCGGACTCATGTGGTTCGTATCTGTGAAAAGCTTAAAAGTTTTTTCTTTTTTAAGTTCTTCCAGTTTTTAGGTTGATCATATAAGTTGCATGTCTCACAGCCACATGCATTATTCTCATATTTCTGTGGTATCGTCCTTTAGATTTTTACAACTTGTTATTGCACACCCTGCCTTCTCAAAAGATGAGGATCTGCAAAAATTTCTAAAAGAGGAAAATGTGAGTTATGACTTTGAAAGTAATCATTGTTGGTTTTGAGTGTTGTTGCAATGATTATTTATTCTGCACCTTATTGTACCTAAAAAGAGGTATGATAAAAATATAAATATTTATTACAATTTATTGACTGAACTTTCTAAGGACAGAAATTTCCTCCATCTCCAAGATGGCTTCTGTGAAGTAGCAGTGTGCAAAGAAAATAGTGTCCGATAGCCCAGGGCTAGTGGATTTTGCTATTAGGCTAGGGAATTCTGTTCTTCACTTGCCCGAAGGCAAATGATTTGAAGGTTTTTGGGGGATTTTAATCGCTGAAGAACAGTTATCAATCCTGCTCATCAAAACAAATTTTCAGGCTAGTTGAAATGACTTTTGGGTTAGTGCATGCTACAATCTCAGACAAAAACCTTGAAACACTTTGTAAAATTCTACTCTCTTTCATTTCCTCCCTCCCTTTTGCAATGTTGTTGTAGCCACACAACTTTTCAATCACATCTCAACATTGCAGAGGGAAGGGAGAATGCATGGGTGTTTCAAGGATTTTTGGTGTGGATTGTTACTGCAGCTTGCCTGAATAGCAAGCTGTAAAAGTGACTTTCTTTTCACTCTGAGTAGTTTGACTGTATATATGCAAGGAATTGTTTAGTTTGGGGATCCAATACTGCATCTACATAGTAGGACAACTTCTTAAGTGAAGATAGAAACAAATGACAAAGCATGACTTATGCTTTAAAATATAATTTCTAAGGAGTCTTTCATGACTTGTTGTCTCTTATTCTGGTGCATGTATGCTGGGCATGTGTTGGATGAACCTTGGTATGAAAAACAGTGTTTCATTCTGGTTAATCTTTTATCACTGAAGATTGTATGATGTAATGAGTATGTGTAATATATGTGGTGGCTAAATGGATTGTCATAAAGTGCAACTTATTCATCTTGATAGCTTATTGACTACAGTAGTTTATACTCATTTGTTTTCAAGAGTTGCAGTTCCTTTTATGTTTATGCATGGTCAATAACTTGTTCTTTTAATAGCCTCCAGTTAGAACCAAAGTCAAGAAAGGTGTGATGGAAAGTTTGTCCAAATCTGTTAGTGACTTGAGGCATCACAATCACAAGGTATGGTTATTATTCTTGATTTAAGTAATATTTCCAATTTATTTCCCGAAGTTATCAGTGCCCGTGTACATACCGCATCAACAACCTCTTGAAGGTTCCTCATTAAACAATGTCGTTATGTCAAAAAACTTGTTTGTTGGTACTTGTTATTATTGTTTTAGGATCTTGATGATGAATTTCAGAAGAAAAGAGATTTTGTGGAGCAATACACACCTTTGACTAAAGAAACTTATGGGGTGAGAAAAAAATATTAGTGTCCAAATGATAACATCAACAGTTTAATTTAGGGAAAATTAGCCAACCTCTGTTAGCAAAGTAGCTGATTCTTTTTACCATTGGCCTGTATTTATGTAACCTCCCATGCAGACGTTGTTGTTTCTTTGTCAGGTGTTCCTACGTTCATGACGAGAGGGGGGGAGGGGTTGGGGGGGGTTGGGGTATGGAACAAAGCCCTAAGAACGTATGGGTGGGAGGATAGCACTTATTGAAAGCACAATAATCCAGTCCTATTCTCTAATTTTGAAAGCAGAGGAAGATTGAGGAGAAGAAAAATGTGACCAATGGGGAAAACACTGAGAAAATGTCTGTTTTCTGGGCTGTCTCCCCTGGGTTCTTTCCGGCTTCTGTCCCCTTCTCTTTATTGTCAAGCACCACAATCCAAGAGTGTTTTAGCGTTCTTGCACCTTTGAAAAAATTCCTGCACAATAGCCTATGGTACTTGCATCTGTGTTCTTTTCCTCTCTAGTAATATTTTTACAGTTGGACTACACTCTGTTTGGTAACTGTTTGACTGGTTTTTGTAAAAGGCTCTTACAAAGCTTATAGGGGAAGACAATTGTATTGCAATTGTTTTTTGGTGTGGCGGATTGGTGCAATCCCCCAAAACGTAATACAAAAGATTGAAAAGACACTAACAATACCCACACTGCAACACAATGCCCAACCAACAATGGTTTCCACAACACTAAGAAACACTCACTTATCGCGTTCGTCGGAACGCATCCTAATCTTGGTGTTCCTGTGGTACAAAGCCACAAATGTTCGAGGTATTGCAGGCGACTGCCCATTGGCCACCCCTACTGATTTTATCCGGGGCATCTCGGCCAGGAAACTGGACTCCTTCCGACTCGATTTCGTTTCCATGAATGACGAACGCGGATCCGTAATCAATAATTACCTCTGGTAATTAGTCTTTGAACAAAGTTACAGGATGTGTTGTCTTCAGTGGATGTGATTTTTATCCCTGCTATTTTCTCCATAAATTTCTTCTTGTAGAACTTCATCAAAATGGTGCACAGTCAGCAACGTAAGTCAAATGTAATGATTTTAAAACCCCTTTTAGTAGCTGGCATCTGTGAGAGCTGTCAATGACCAATGCTTAGACATCCAGTCAAGCTCGCACCATCATTAAAACTCTTTTAAGTAGCTGGTATCTGTAAGAGCTGTCAATGAGCAGTACTTAGACACCCGATTAAGCTCGCACCATCATAAGTATACCAAACTTTTTTTAGCATTCAAAGCGTTACTAAAAGGAATTTCAGTTCTTTTTGTTAAATTATTAATCTTCATTAAAATAGTTGAGTAACGGAAAGTAATATTTACATTTGCTGGTCGCTCAAAGTTTAGATGTGACGACAAAATTGTGGAGATGTTTTTAAATTCATTCATTACTGATGTCTACCGTGTGATAAATGTAGGTACCAGGGACGAAACGAATATAAATAAACGGCAACTGGAAATGGGAAAAAAATTGACCACTCAAGATCATTAGTTTTGCGACCTCTCATCGGATGTCTTTTTTTTCGGTGGAGCTGTATATATAACGTTCTATCAAGTGATCGACCATTCGATTATATTTAAGTGAAGCCTTAATCTACGCAAACGTTGTTTGAGCTCGTTACGTGTTCCTTTCAAGCGAATGACGGTTGTTGCGTGACGAGAGACAAGTAAGTCAGATCAATTTAGGTCTCTGGGAAACTGCCCACCTACCCCTCCCCTAAGTCATCATTTTGCCCTAAGTTAGAAGTAAGTGTTAATGCTAGCTTATGGGAGGGGTAGGTGGGCAGTTTCCCAGAAACCTAAATTTATCCACAAAGTCTACATATGGTTTTAGCGTAATTGAATTTTGCAGGTGAGTTATTGCTGATGCTTGATAAGGGGAAGTACAATGTCAGGAATAAGAAGAAAATCTTACATTTAATAAACTCTGTAATAATAATAATAATAATAATAATAATAATAATAATAATAATAATAATAATAATAATAATAATAATAATGTGATTTTAGGAGTTGCTTTAGCTGTGGCTGATTTTAGTGGCGCGGTAATGACTGCATCTGCTATCGACGACAACGGCACAAAGGAATTAAAAGGGTAAATTAAATTTCGAGATTTTTTCGTAAATTAAATTGATTTGTGTTAGACATTCCAGAGTCTCTCCCACAATCTTGTACCCAGATTCCTCTCTGCCTCAGTAATAATACCACGAAAGAAGAAGAGCCAAAAAACAAGTTAATGATAAGGAGTACTTGTGCCATAAACTGTTCTCTTTTCTCTTCCTTAAAGTCTTTCTCTTGTAACCGTGTCACCTGGTCGTTTACGTTATTTTGCAGAAACTTTGGCACCTTTTCAAGTTCACTTAATGGTGTGAAGGTACGTCTTTAATAGCTTGGTCCCTAGGTCTTATTATTACCTAGCTTGTGCGTTCCGGGTCACGTGGTCCGTTCGTCTCGGATACGTTACCGAAATGCATTGACCGTGAAGGCCTGGAAAAAAGCCGCACAGGGTCGAGGCAAAGTATATCAGTCAACTTCATTTCTTGTTTCATTGTTATTTCCTCGTGAAGTTTCCTGAATTTCGCATTAAAACGTTTGGCGTTTTATTTTTCCTTTGTTTTAGGAGTCATTGGATGTTATGTCCACGAATGATGACAACACCTTAGGATTTACCTTAGAACTTTATTCGTCTATGTACCTTCGCCGCTCCCACCCATTGTGTCGTCGTTGTTAAATAACTTTATTCTTTATTATCAGGTTTTTTGAACTCACTTTAGAGTACTTATTTACTCTATGAAACACTGAAGAGAACCGAGTTTTCTCTCAGCAATTGTTTTGATCCCGTTTCCAACTATAGGAGATGCTTTTCCGACGAACCTACAAGATGGTGGAATTTGAGAATGCTACAAAAGCACTGGAGAAAGCAAAACCAAAGAATCAAGAAGCAGTAAGTGCATTATTCGCGATGTAAAGTTAATATCTGTGGACGAATAAGCCTCTGTTAAGAATACTATATGCGTAAAAGCTTTTCTTTAGGATTTCTAAATTCGCAGTGCTTCGTAACGAGGATTATTATGAAAACCCAAGTTTCTCTACATTCTCTCTTTTAATTGTCAGTGGCGTCTATTTAGTCATTTTTTCTTTTTGTTTTCTGATATGTCAAAATCCGCATATAACATTGGTCTGGTTATGTTAATATGTTTTTTCAGCTCCAGAAAGCTAAAGAAGAGGCTGAAGAAGCCTTCACTAATATTTCTGAAGTTTCTAAGAAAGAGGTGAGGTTTAGTAAACATTTTGTGACGGAGTTGAGCAGTCATGTGCAGAGAGCTCGAATCTCCTTATATTTGCGGGGTAGCGGTTCAGTGCGTTTAATAAAATGGTGAAAAGACACCGAAAGCATTGAAGAACTAATAGGTTATTGGCGGGTAGAGGGAACCTAAGCAACCTTCATGGCGACGGCAGTGAAGACGTTACTTCTAAGGCCCGGTTCAAACGTCGAACTTTACATGTGCCGAACTTAATACCTATCTAGGTCGACCCAAACTATTAAGTGGACTACTCTTGTGCTTAAAGGGTTAAGCGTGGTTTCCATATAAATTGAAGGTCCGGATCGTCACAATAGGAAGCTTAAGCAAAGACATTTCGGAGCGATGCACGTCAACCGGAAGTGAGGCCTTTTCCCTTTTTATTTGCCTTGAGGCAAACACATTTGTATTGCTAACTTTCTTTTCTGTTATAAAGACGATTTACCTGAGACTTTCAACCAACCCACTGCCCAGTGATGCAAAAAGTCCACTTCCGGTCGACGTCCATCACTCAAAAACGCAGTTGCTCAAGCGAGGCGACCACACCCTGCCAGCAGAGGCCATCTTTCGCTTCCTTGACCTTTTCTGAAAATAATGACCGAGCGTGTAGCGCGCGGGCTTTTTTCTTAAGATGGCCAAGGAGCGAAGGCTTTATCCGGTTTGATGCGCCTTTCCATTGTTTTAGAACCAGCAAATCATTATTGTGGCCACTGAGTAGGCATGAATAGATTCTGCTAGTAAATTCAGGAAAAGTTGCTTCACAATATACCCAAAAGTTGCTCTAAAGTTGCTCAAATATCAAAAAGTTGCCACCAAAATTTAGAAAAGTTGCTTGCTCTCTAGAATCGTTTTGTTTTAGATAAATACTCAAAACGTGTTTGTTTATTTGTTGCCATTTAAACATTTTCATTAAATATTCTTACAATCATTAAAAGAGGCCAAAAGGCATTGTTATATGACAAATATAAATACTATGAAATAAAATCAGTTAAAAAAAAACAAAAACATAAAAACATAAAAAAAACATAAAATCAGTTTTGATAAAACCAGTTTTAATGAAATCCTTCGAAATGAAACGACCTTTTATGGTTTGGTTCGGTTTTATATCAATTTGTTGGTCAAAAGTTGCCAAGGAAGGCAAAAGTTGCCCTAGGTTGCTGGTACTACAAAGAGTTGCTCAAAACGCTAAAAGTTGCTCAAAAGTTGCCGAGCACAATCTATTTATGCCTACCACTGAGTGGAACGGGAGGTCATTGTTAAGAAATAAAGGCTTGGCTTCTGCGGTTTTAATAACAGCCGCTTTTCCATTTATTGAAACTAATAAGTGGGGCTCCAGGTGTGGTGGCTTCATTTCGCTGATGATAACTTTTGCGTCTTACAGTTGAGTCGGTACAACAGACAGAGAGTGTTGAGCCTGCAGGCAAGTCTTATCCAGTACGCGGAGTCTCGACTGAAAAATGGAAGAGATACGTACGCCATATTAGCTAAACTATTAAATGATCTTAAGAAATCTTCCTAACTCACTAGGTAATTGAATGCTTGATGGTTTGGTTAGAAATTATTTTTTAATGGGAAATCACAAATTATGTGAAATAATATTAAGCTTTACTGGCACAATTGATTCCCATCTTATTTGTAGTAATGTTTTCCAATCGCGGCAAATTTTAAATTGACAAAATCGCACTAAAAGTTTATAAAATAACGATCACTTAAAGGGTATAGGTAAAAAAATATTCTTTTCTGTGATCATTAGTAATTGATGACACAAGAAAAGTGGTAGAAAAATGTGAAAATTATGTATTTTTTGACAACCAAATTTTAAACATATAAAAGAATCTCGTTTACAGTGACGTGTCGGCAACAAGAGTACGGTAAATCATCATTCACCACTTAAAAAATGAGAAATTAACTTTCGCAAAGACTTTTGGGACTGTTACTGGAGACATAGAATACACTGGCCAATAACTGACCGGCGCGTCCCCAGTAGCGATCCCGCAAGTCTTTGCAAAAGCTAACTCGTCTCAGTTTCCTTCTCGTTTCTCAAGTGGCGAATGGTAGTGAATAGGCAGGTTAAGCAGCAACGTTTTCTAGCGACGCACGTCAACCGGAAATGAGCTTTTTTCTCTTTTAATATACCTTGACGCCACCAAATTTGTATGGCTAAGTATCTTTATTCTCATAGAGACTATTTGCCTAAAAGTTTGTTCAAAATTAAGGCTTAAATGTGCAAAAAGTACATTTCCGGTTGACGTGAGCGCTGAAAAACGTCCAGTTGTTAACCGTAATTAGTTGCCCCCATCTTGTTGGGGCTTTTGATAAAAGCTGGCCTCTATAGGGCTCTCAGATTCCAATTTGCCACTTACGTTGTTAGTTTCAAATGATAGTTGATTGATTACGAAAACGCCATGCTATTCGCAGTAATCGCTGATCCCTGCGAGGCATTATTATTATTATTATTGTTTGCATTTTTTTCTGAAGCTGACATTTTGTCGACAACTTACCTATCTTTTACATATCCGGGCCCGTTCTCTTTATGAATGTAGATTAAAACCAATTTTGATATAACTTTGTTCCCAAAGTTATTGTTTCTGGGGTTGTTTATAAGATGGCTGCTGTTAATCTCGGACGTGACAAAACTGAAGACAAGGCAAAGCGTTACTGCATGGTTTGAGATGAACAAGGGATTACGCAAAAGATATCAAGATTGGCTTTGAATCAGGCTGTTTGCCACCGATTAGACATTTCCTACCCACACCGCCCACACTTGATAATCTTGATAATAATGGTCCGCGGATATACAATTTGACAGGTATGAATTCACTGTGATGTGGCCACCCGTGTAAGTCCCTTGTGCTTACACATGTAAATGAGAATACGCTCTCGTTCTTTTGTAGAATAATATGCGTTACGGACGGTCGTACGGACGTCCATGTGACAACCACAATTTCTCGCATAGCGCGCGCTGAAGCTCCGCATTGTCTTCAGAGACTTATCTGGATTCTTCTTCTAGTATTACTGTTGGGGCTTAAAGCGGGGTCAGAGGGTATCTACTCAGTGTAAATCATTTTAAAAAATCTGTAACAGCGAGAAACCGACTGGGGATCCTACAACTTATGCAGTTTTTTCGTATTTCTGGGCCGGAATAAATGGATTAATGCTCTGCTGTTGTGTCAGATCCTTCCAGCTTGTACACAATTTCGCTTCCAGCATGTACTCCTTGGAAGTATAAGTTCGATTATATCTCGAAAAAAAAGTTGAATGGGCGATAAATCGTGCAGCAGTTACGCGCCTAACTTTAAAAAGCACAACACTCTCTGTTTCAATAAGAAGAGTGTTTATTAGCACCTTTCATGCAAAAGGAATTGTTAGCAGCGCATCAGCCTTGAATACTACGCCTTATTCTATAGCATTCTCTCATTCTAAGCGTTCTGTCGACTCTAAATTTTGGAGGAACAAGCTATATTTATCCAAGTCTAAATTTAGCTATTACGAAACTTAGCCAGTCCCAATATCAACATACAAATTCTCCACACTGATCTCCATACATTTCCTTTAAGAATCAGTTGAGAGAATTTAATAACAGATCAAGGTATTTTCTCTTTGGTGATCATTTGTTAATTCTCATAACTGTATCTCTTGACAATTACTGCATATTGTTATGAGAAAAGTGATATTGGTCACTATCGGGACTTGAAGGGTTAAATACACCATACTCGTGACAAATAAAAGAAGAATTAGGACCTGTTTATATGAAAGTGGAGGACCCCAGATCGGTGACGTAAAATGTAGCGGGTCACCCCACTTATCGTGGAAACGTGATCAAATTACAATGAGAGATTATATGGACAGGCGGGTTACCCCACCCACCAGGGGTAAAATCATAAAAAACAAGCAAAACAATAACTTAAAATATAGCAAACACAGTTTCATTTCGCTGATGATAACTTTTGCGTCTTACAGTTGAGTCGGTACAACAGACAGAGAGTGTTGAGCCTGCAGGCAAGTCTTATCCAGTACGCGGAGTCTCGACTGAAAAATGGAAGAGATACGTACGCCATATTAGCTAAACTATTAAATGATCTTAAGAAATCTTCCTAACTCACTAGGTAATTGAATGCTTGATGGTTTGGTTAGAAATTATTTTTTAATGGGAAATCACAAATTATGTGAAATAATATTAAGCTTTACTGGCACAATTGATTCCCATCTTATTTGTAGTAATGTTTTCCAATCGCGGCAAATTTTAAATTGACAAAATCGCACTAAAAGTTTATAAAATAACGATCACTTAAAGGGTATAGGTAAAAAAATATTCTTTTCTGTGATCATTAGTAATTGATGACACAAGAAAAGTGGTAGAAAAATGTGAAAATTATGTATTTTTTGACAACCAAATTTTAAACATATAAAAGAATCTCGTTTACAGTGACGTGTCGGCAACAAGAGTACGGTAAATCATCATTCACCACTTAAAAAATGAGAAATTAACTTTCGCAAAGACTTTTGGGTCTGTTACTGGAGACATAGAATACACTGGCCAATAACTGACCGGCGCGTCCCCAGTAGCGATCCCGCAAGTCTTTGCAAAAGCTAACTCGGCTCAGTTTCCTTCTCGTTTCTCAAGTGGCGAATGGTAGAAAATAGGCAGGTTAAGCAGCAACGTTTTCTAGCGACGCACGTCAACCGGAAATGAGCTTTTTTCGCTTTTAATATACCTTGACGCCACCAAATTTGTATGGCTAAGTATCTTTATTCTCATAGAGACTATTTGCCTAAAAGTTTGTTCAAAATTAAGGCTTAAATGTGCAAAAAGTACATTTCCGGTTGACGTGAGCGCTGAAAAACGTCCAGTTGTTAACCGTAATTAGTTGCCCCCATCTTGTTGGGGCTTTTGATAAAAGCTGGACTCTGTAGGGCTCTCAGATTCCAATTTGCCACTTACGTTGTTAGTTTCAAATGATAGTTGATTGATTACGAAAACGCCATGCTATTCGCAGTAATCGCTGATCCCTGCGAGGCATTATTATTATTGTTTGCATTTTTTTCTGAAGCTGACATTTTGTCGACAACTTACCTATCTTTTACATATCCGGGCCCGTTCTCTTTATGAATGTAGATTAAAACCAATTTTGATATAACTTTGTTCCCAAAGTTATTGTTTCTGGGGTTGTTTATAAGATGGCTGCTGTTAATCTCGGACGTGACAAAACTGAAGACAAGGCAAAGCNAGTCTTTGATGTAATATATCAAACATGAGATGCAGTGTTTCATCACCAGATGAAACACCGAGAAGAGAGTTGAAAATACGACGCGCAGCGGAGTATTTTTGACGAACTTCGAGGTGTTTCATATGGTGATGAAACACTGTGTCGAATGTTTGATATTTCTTCTCAAACAAAATCATTTTTGAAGGAGAAATTAAGGATGCAAAAATGAGCAGTTTTTCATCTGATATCCAAACACTCATTAAATATTAATTTCCTTTGAATTTTCTTTATGAATTATTAATGAGTTTGAGAAAAGCAAATTCCATACTCGATTACATACTGGCGTTGTCTGTTATAACATGTGTTATACTACAATTTAGGGTGCTTAGAAATGCCTTGGGTTTTGGCTGCAGAGAATATCCTATCTTCCTATTTATGTTCACGACTAAGAGACGGGAATGGGTGTGCAACTCGAACTGTGGACCCTGAGTGTTAAATGCCGTCCAAATAACATACAGAGCTCAATATCATTACTAAAGAATGGTATACAAATATTCCTAAATAAAGTTACTCAGGCTAAAGTATTCACGTGCGCCGCCTGATACTAAAACCTAACAACCCACTGGGAAAAATTGGGAACGTATTCCCCAACCGATGCGGTCGCACAACCTCTGGGGGTTAAAGGTAAAAAATCAATCGATAGATGAACAAAGTAAGATATAAAAATAAAAGTTGATAGTTCGAGAGCTGAGATGAATACATTATAACTGTCAAAACCTTACATAACTAATAACGATAGGGTCAATTAACGCCATAGCGGCTCACGTCCGTTCATACCAATAGGAAAGTATTTACTTTCTCTGTCACTGCCACTACGTTTAGCTCCTCTGAATGTAAATACAATTCTGCTTTTAGGCGTTTGTCTCATCGTCATCCTTACCAAGGTTTTCATAACCAAAACGTTGTACACCGATGTCTTTAGGTTTCTGATAATGGTCGTTTTTGAGGACATTATCGTTTTTTAAGGCCATATAATGACTCTCTTTAGAGCCGTCCGCGCTCTTTGGTGTTCCATGTTGATGTCGTTTGGATACTGGTACATCGTTTGGTATTTGGTAGTGCTCGGGAATAGACCTTTTACCTGGTTCATCTTTAAAGCCGTCCGCGCTCTTTGGTGTTCCATTTTGATGTCGTTTGGATACTGGTACATCGTTTGGTATTTGGTAGTGCTCGGGAATAGACCTTTTACCTGGTATTACATCGTACAGTCGTTCTTTGTCTTTGCTAGTACCGGTTTCTTGAACACCAGGCATCGTACCTCTTTTTTCTTTCTCGAATGCTGGATTTTTGTGGGCGGAAGTACATGCATTACCTTTGTTAACTGGTGGGGGCTGGCATCGAGGACGGATACACCTGAGATACAAAAATAAACAGAAAAAACTCTATATCTTATAATTATTTACTAGCGTAGCTTGCAATAACAACAACAAAAAAGGCTGTGAAGGCTAGCCTGTTATCCGTTGGAGAGGAGAGATTGCGTGATGATCCTTAAGAATGTTTACAGGTTTTAGGCTATTTATGGCGGGATAAGTGCCAGCGACTATTTTTGTTACATAACTATTCGAAAAAGCGAATATTGTCTAGAAATCTCTAAAGTTCGAGAAAGGCTTAAAACATTCTGTATAACTGTTTCGTATGAGACGAAATAGCCGCCTAAAACTTTCGAGACGACTAAAGTTCCCCTAAGAAATCCGAACAGATAAATAATTTTTATTTAGAGCAGCTCCAAATTAACCAAACAGGCTTCTAAAGCATAGAGAAAACCGTTTGAAACACTCCTGACGTATTTGGAAACATTCGGTCGTTGGTTGCCTCTGATAACTGAATAAGCTATACCACTCTCTCTTATCACCTTTGACATCAACCTCGTTCCCAGGTTCTCTCTCCTACCCGTCTCTCTCTCTCTCTCGCTCCGTAGGGACGTGTAGGACAGAACCCTGGGAACGAGGTTGCTGTGACATCACCACGTACCTGTAGTAGATCACTATTCCGAGGATAATAACCACGACAACTACAACTACCACTGGTACGATGATTTTGATAAGATTTGTACCATCCGTAGATTTTGTTGGAACTAAAACAAACAAACATTATTTAGCAAGTTTTTCATTACAGTCTCTTTATAAAAAAATATTGAAATGCATTTGCAATTTGCTCAGAGTCAGTGGGAGAAAGTTTAATTGACGCATTGAGTGCCTCAGCCAAGCGTTATTCGGGCAGCGTGGCCGAGCGGTTCTCTGAGAGCCGTAGCTGGACTTGAAATTCGGAGGCCCTGAGTTCAAGTCCCGCTCTGACCGCTAGCTGGATTTGTTCTTCGATTGTTCTCCGTAGTCCCGAGTTCAAATCCTCGGCCACGCTTGTAAAATAGCCAACTGGTTCCTACCAATTGGGATTCTTAACGATGTTATGTTCCATTTAAATTATTTGTTTCATTATCCCTGAAAAGCCCCATAAGAGGAGAGGATAAATAGATGATTATTTATATTATCGTTATCTTATCTATCTATTCTTACTTGGCTCACAATCGTTTGCTGATTCAGCCCCCTTTTTGTCCGTTGTCTCTCCATCGCTGCAAGGTTTGCAGCTACTCTGTCCTTCTTTATCTTGATAAGTGCCTTTGGAGCAGGCTGTACAACTGGAAGACTCTTGGTGGAAGAACGTTCCCGCAGGACAGGCGACTATTGAAGAACAAAAGGTTACACGGGTTTTACTTAAAACTCTGATCTCCAATCGTTATATGCCATACTGATTTTAGCCTGCGTCGCAGACGTAATTTAACCTCGGTTAGTGACGTCTGCAAAGCAGCGCCGTCAACTCGTACTGGGCCCACGGCAACGGAATCAACGAATTACTGGAAGTACGTTCCGAATTTCCTTTTATCCTGATTGGCAAATTGCCAATGACTTTTTAACAGGCCAATTATATCGCGTACGCAAGTCCTGGTACACAGGTAGGGGCCGAGGACAAGAATTTCGGGGCTGTTTAGCAGGCGGACTTAACCAGAGTTTAGTTTCGTGTGTTGCGCAGGCGCCTATACTTATAGGCTTATATACGCTGGCGTTTATTATTTGCTGCTTACCACATCCGGTCTTGTCAATGCTCTTAACAAATCCTGGATTACATGTGATCTCAGACGAGAGGTGTTTAAAAGAAGACCTGTCTGCGGTGCTGTTAACACCTTGTAAACTGATCCTAAACTGTCCAGTGGAGATGGCGTATTGCATCTGAAATAGCACAGCTTCACTTTTCTCGTCAACATCATCCGTCATCGAAGCTGACTCGACCGCCTTGACTAACAATGAAAACAATACTTCCATTGCATCGACGACTTCTCTTTTTGTCATTTCATGAGCTGTCCAACCACATCCGGGAACTGAGATTCTGGTGAGCTTGCAGGCGTCAGAGTCGAGACATCCTGGTATTGTTGAAAGAGTGTCGGCCAGTTCTTGCTTCAAAGCTGAATGAATAGCGCTAAGACCTTGACTGATCTGACACCCAATTCCAAGAAACTTCATTGAAAGGTGATGTTCGATCTTCTTTGGCATTGCCTTGCCTGATAAGAAAAATCATTTTAATGACTTGTTAAGTTGGAAAATAACATTGTCGACAGGGAGGTTAGGTTTATCACTGCCCGAAAGCTGTTCTTACGCCTCGGAGTCCTGTGCATTGTTACAGGGCAAGGAGATTTCATTCACAGATATTCGTCAATTTCGCGGAAAAATATTACCACAGGGAATTGCATCTTAGAGCGGTTTTCACTTGACTGTCGTAAAACCAAAACCGAAGTAAATACACTAGCCAACCAAAGGGCGTAGTAAAACCAAAACCAAACCAATTCCTCAATTACTTTCGACAGTCAAGTGAAAACCGCTCTACAGTGCGACTACAATAGTCGCGGCCACTTAGACAAAGTTGACCAGTCAGATTACAGGAGAATAACATTACATTCGAAGAAAGTTAGTTGTCAATCATAATTACCACGAACCGAAGTAAACAACATAGATAAAAATCAACCAATTACAACCTACAGACGTGACCTTTTGAACCCGCTGAAGAAAGTCCGTGTTTCCTGAGAGGTCCGTTAGAGTGTTGACGGAGGCGAAATAGGTAAACGTTAGTTACATTTTTGACTTGAGGTCGTGATGTTATTGCAAAGCGCGGCAATGGTAGCGAAGAAATTGCCGGTAGATGACAAAATAACAGCTTGTGTCAAACAGATATGTCTCCTGGGTGTTTTGCTTTCTTGAGCAAGTTGCCACGAGTAACTTACTGTTGTTTTACGAACTGTTGATCGGCCCACAACCAACTTTCTTGGAATGTATTGTTATTTTCCTGTAATCCGATTGGTCAACTTTGTCTAAGTCGCCTCGGTTACAGTAATCGCACTGTAAAGTTACCAGGGTCACAGGTCTTACTCAAGGATTGACAGAATATTTTCTGCATGGTAAAGCTGCACCAGAAAGGTACTGTTACTCCTCCTTCCACTTAGCTCTACTAAGACTCCTTAACGCCAGAAAAAGAACCTCGTTTGTGCCGTTTGTGCATGGTTACAACACGTAGGTTTCCTTTTGAAGGATTTTCTATGCCAAAACATGCCACTTTTACATAGAGAGACAAGATCAACTGACACAAATATACATACTTGTGCAGGTTGGAACATCAATGTCCACCTTTCCATTCCATTTCCAGTCAGTGTCAGGACCACAGCCGAATGTTGTTGTTGCCTCAGATCTGAATGAGTAATCTTCGTTGCATGTTATAGTACAAAGCTCCTTCCCGGAACGTCTTTTGCATGAAATATTGCCATTTGTAGGCTGTTGAAGGCTTGGGCATTCTGTGGAGGTGATAAGAAGTAAACAAACACATTCCTCCAGAGAATCTTAAATACTACTTATCTTGCAGCAAACGCCGGCAGTTACTGAGAATAGCATTTTTCTTCATACTACAAGCGTGTCTTAAAGAAACCTCAATTTTGGCTAATGGAAAACGGCGGTCAGTAATTATACTAACCCATCTTTGGAACTCTGAAAAATAATGATAATGTGCCTCTCAATTCTCTTTTCCTTTTTCACTGACCTCTTTTTTCTTTGACCTTCTTTTCACAGTCTGTTCCCCAGTAGCCTTTGTTGCACACGCACTCATACTGATTTACACCATCTATACACTTTCCATGGACACAAGGACTGGACTTGCACTCATCTATGTTAATGTTGCAATGTGGTCCAGAGAATCCAGGGACGCAGTCGCAGTGGTACATTCCCTGGCGAGACTCGCAGTTCAGGAAGTGAGAACAGTTTGTGGTGCACATGGCCAAGGCTGAAAGTTTCCAAATATTAATATTGTTAGCTGAAAGGAAGCCGTGGGTAAAAATAACTGGCCATTAAATTCTACCCGTCAAGCGCAAAACGAGTCAAAAAATCATTGCACTTGACACTTAAATATCTTTCTGCCTCAAAACGGTATCACTGTGAAACGTTTGAGCCGAGGAGTCATTAAAAGGTATTGTTATATAGCTGGAAATTTCTTCCCAACAGCGCGCCCTTTTATTGATTACGTCGAGGTCACATGACATCTATAAATGAAACTCGAATCTTAATGTATCCCTTGGCGGGAAACAAAATTAACTGTTTCCCTTGGGACCAGTCATTAAGTGTTTATTGTTGTGTAGTCTTTTCCTCACGGGACGTGGATTCTCCTAATCTTATTTACTCGCAGCTGGCACTAACGTCTGCAGCGCTTCGTGTTTCTGACTCTGATTACCTTGACATTGCGTCTTAAATCGCTTTCCCACTTTGCCTTTGATTCCTTGAAGAAAACTACTCCACGCTCGCACACTTCCAGCAATGGGCCAAGTACAGTTGTGTGCTGCATTCCACATGTGATCAGCAGTAGCCGGCACGTCCCAAAAGCTGACTTGATGTAATGTACCAACAAAAGCAGTCGATAACGAAGTTGTTGGTTTTCCAGCCAGGGACTCTTGGCCAAGAACCATCCATCCCCCTCCAGTGATGGTGTCACCTAGATTTTTACAATAAGACTGAACTCGTGAAAGTGCATTCAATTTTGATCGTTGATTTCAAAGTTATCATGGACCATTTGCAATACAGTCCATGCTATCGGTTTAGTGAAAAGCTCTTAAAATGTTCAGAATACTCTTACTATATCTGATTGATCTTTTGTGGCAGTTTGGCCGCAATAGATTGATAAAGTAAAGGGGTTACAAATTTTTTAAACTTGCGAGCCGATGACAGCTGCGGTTAAGGAGTAAATAAAATCTCACCTTTGAGAATGTTCCTGGCCCTTTTTATTTGAGGGCCATTAATGTACAAGGACACATCTCCTGTCGTTCCGTTCCAAACTACGCCCACATAGTTCCAATGATTGTCTGGTAATTTGAAATCAGCTGCCACAACTTCAGTTTTAATCGTCAGCTTAACCTGTGTCTCAGTGAATGAGAGAATTATCACGTCTTGTGGTACACCAGGCACACTGTAGCTGAAGAGTGTTCCTGAGCTGTACTCGGAGTCTGCTTGGACAAACATGGCGATGGTAAAAAACCTCATTGTAGGGATGCTTTCACCGTCTGATAATAGAACCATGTCGCTTGCAGTATTCCGCTTGAAAATCAAATCAAAATTGCTGCCAAGGACTGAAAAAGGAATGTAAGAGGTTTAGTTTATATTAAGTAATTTCTTTGAAGTGTTGCTTTATTCATTCTGTAAACGTAACACAACGATTTATAGCTTGGAATGGATCTTCTCGATGACAACAGGATCAACGAACATTTTGATGCGATTCATCAAAGTAGAGTTATCGCAGGTGTTAACCATCTTTGAATTTAAAATATTCTGTAAATTTAAAACTATTGATCAGCTGGCCTTTTTATCACCACAAAATTACAGAGATAGCGATGCATAAATGTTAAGCGGTAACAAATTCACTACTATTAATAGGCATAATTTTGATCGTCATTACTATAATCAGCATTATATACGGCTCACATCAACATGGTCAGTATGACGTTGTATATGTTTCGGTATAACTAGAAATTCATGCATGATATAATCACGACTAATGACATGAGGTAACAATCGTTGATTAGTAAGATCATTACTACTAGCTGCGAAACTTGAGAGATACCAACGGTATTTGAAACCTTGGCGACTCGCAGCTAGCAGTACAGTATTACATAAGTCATTTCAATCCCTCGATGAAGTTGAGGAATAGACCATTTCCGAGTTCCAAACAATCTCACTTTTAAAAGAGCTGAAAGAGAGAGTTGAGACTAAGTGCACTAAGCATCGCTTTAAAATAGAGGCTTGGGTCAACTCGGAAATGGCCCATGAGGACATCGTTACTTACATATGTCACAGTGATCTCCTGTGTGAGATGGGTAACACTTGCATTCATATCCGTTTACCAAATCAAGGCAAAAGGAATTGGCCATGCAGGGCTCCGATGCACAGTCATCAATGTTCACATCACAGGTGCTTCCCGTAAAACCTGTTTTACACAAACAAGAGACGCTTCCCGTGGCGTTGTCAGCGTGACACGTTCCGCCATTCTGACATGGTGACGATAAGCAGGGGTCAGTAACGTTTTCGCAGTTAACTCCTGCAAACTGATCCGGGCACCTGCATATGTAGCCAGGCCTTTCAACTTCGCATGTCCCATTGTTTTGACACGGAGAGGAGTCACACTTGTTGATCTCTGTTTCACAAAACGTTCCATTGTAATCTTCAGCACACAGGCAAGAGTAACCCAGTGTGTGGTCAATGCACGTGGCGTTATTTTGACAGGAGTTATTAACACAATCGTCAATGTTCTGCTCACAGTACCTCCCCGTAAACCCCGCTGAGCAAGAACAAGTGAAATTGTTGATGGCATCATCGCATGTTGCATTGTTGAAACAGGGTTTTGCTGAACATTCATCAATTTCAAACTCGCAGTACTCGCCGAAGTAACCACCGTTGCATTTACAGTTAAAGCCTGTATGTAAGAAAGGGAATGTGTTACTGTTTATGACGATGGCTCCGTAAAGGAATAAGCGAGACAACTACATACCAGTGCTCAAAGTTCCGACTGTTGTCGCTTTTTAACAATTTTGGCTTATGCACATGCGCCAAAAACAACATGAAACTTATTTACTTCTAATTAGTGGGAAATTATACTTTCAGTTTCGCCATATCTCATGTTACGCCAATTCCATGCAAATTGGCGGAAAACCGGTACAAAAAAAATTGGTAAAAAAATGAGGTTGTTTCGCTACTAAAACGCCTTCGCCAAAGGGTTAATAAAATTGTCATTTTCTTGGGGCAGAAGTTTAAATCTTGGCAGCCACGCAGTTCGTCAAGTTCTGTTGAGGCTGGTTTCCATGTAATTGTCCTAGTCGTATCGATCACACGAGTCGTCTTAAATGTGTTCAGGCGATCAAGGCCATCATATGGAAACGCCTCAAACGAACGCGACACGATCCCGGCGATGGGCCCTTTGCAGCTTAACGGTCGCGTGAGACAAAAACGTATTCCCAGAGAGTATAAGAGGCAATGGGGCAAGAAAAAAACGCGATTATATCATTTAAAATCCGACTTTCCTTTCTTTCAAGTGGATACCACTGCGCGTTTATCTCTCGTAGAAGGTGTTTTGTACCATGTTACTGTTAAGATGCCAAGTGCCAATTGGAGCGATCGACCTCCTAAGGGCCCATTGGGGTGATCGAAATAGTCTGAATAGAACTACGCGTACGTCTGTATATAGACTGGAATCGAAGCGGCAAGACGATATGAATGATTGCATAGAATCCAGGCTTTACTATGACTTTTACCTGTGAATAGATTAACACAAACTCCATTCTGAGTGCAGTTTGCCTCCCCACAGTAATCAATGCGACTCTCGCAATGTAGCCCAGTAAAACCACTTGGACAGGAACATGTGTAGTTAGCTATCAGGTCTACGCAAGTAGCGTTGTTTAAACACGGCAATGAATTGCAGTCATCAATGTTTATTTCGCACTCGTGTCCAGCAAAGCCCGCCTGGCAGGTGCATTCAAACGCGTTTACCTAGGGAGAAATAAAGGAATCTATAAGCAAAAGACGTATTCATACCGTTCCTATGAATTATACTCGTCAAAGCGGACTATGTTTGACATCTGTGCATTCTGTCCTTTTAACTATACATTATTCTTATTTATATGATTGTCATATCAATACCATATCTGAAAATGGGACTGCTGGTATATTTAGTGGTGGTGGTGTTGTACTAAGCAAAACCCGACAAGAAATCCAGTTTTCTTGCCGTTAGACTTAGAGGCCCTGTTCTGCATTATAACAAAATCTGTAGCTTAGGGGTTCTCGCTAATAGAAACCGCTTGCTAGTAAGTGTGTCTCCAACCTCCGAAAGAGAGGTTTCTTAATAAGACAATGTCAGATCTATTAAGAGGAACTTTAAATTCTTGCCATCCATCAAACTTTCATAGTCAGAAGTCATAGAGACGTCCTAAAAACATTTCATTTTGGTCTTCAGTCATTTGAAAACTACTTATCTTCTGGCCGTATCACATAATAGTTTAACGTTATTGGGGCGTGTGCTTTAACGTCTGAAACTTAATGATGCGGGACAAGCGTTTATAAACACTTAACAGTGTGTTGTAGAGGGCATTTATTCGAAGAAGTACTGGCATTGCAAGTTACCTGATCGTTACAAGTTCCACCATTATTACATGGAAAGGACTCGCACTCGTCTACTTCAGATTCACAGAACCTTCCCCAGAACCCAGGAGGACAGTCACAAGTGTAGCTGTTAACCCCATCCCTGCAGGTGGAACCGTTAGCGCAACCGTGACCCAAACAGTCATCAATATTCCTTTCGCAGTGTATTCCACTGAAGCCATCAACGCAACTACAAGTGTAGCCGTCAACTTTATCATTGCATGTTCCATTGTTCTGACAAGGAGAACTGAAACATTCGTTAATGTCGACGCTGCAGTTCTTCTCTGTGTAACCTCTCCTACAGGTACATTTAAAGTCATTTATTAAGTCCTTACAAGTCCCATCGTTTAAGCACGGATTATGCTCGCAGTCATCAATATTTAATTCACAGTTGAATCCGGTAAATCCCGCTTGGCAGGCGCATGTGTATTCATCAATGCCGTCGATACATGTTCCGCCATCGAAACATGTTGCATTCTCGCATTCGTCGATGTTGTACTGACATTGGTCTCCATTGAATCCATCAGGGCACTGACAAGTAAAGGAAGTGCGTCCATCAAAGCAGGAGGCATTATTCAGGCACGGCGTTGATGAGCAATAGTCGATGTCTAAACTACAGGTATTTCCTGTGAAACCTGGTGGGCAAGCGCAGGTGAAATTATTGATGCCATCGTGACATGTACCATTGTTTGAACAAGGATTTGAGGCGCATTCATCAATGTTGTTTTCACAGTGGAGGCCATCGAAGCCATCTTTGCATTCACACCGATAAGTGTTAATCATATCCACACACCTAACGAGATGAAAGTAACAGCGCTTTAGCTATATAGTTTGGTAGCGTTCTTTGAAAAGTCTGCGTTTTTCTTCTCTTCTCTACTTTCTTTCTTTACTTAATTTACCAGTTAAATTGGGGCCTCTGATTAGAATTTACTTAAAATCCGTTGAAGACCGTTAAATCAGATGTAGTACTGAGGTAAGATATACTTCTCCTTCGAGCTCTTGGAACACTGGAAGCAGGAATTTGTTTTTGTTCTTCGTTAAAAACTAACCTATGGTAGATTGACTGATAACGACATCTTTGAACAATGCAGAATGTCCTGGGAAAGTTAGTTGGAAGCAATTTCAATAACAAATTTAACTTTAAAGTAAATACATACAAACCTAGCCTGGTTCTTGCAAGGATTGGAAGCGCATTCGTCAATGTTCACCTCGCATTTATTTCCTGTGAATCCGTTCCGGCATGCACAATAAAACCCATTGATTTGGTCAATACAGGTTGCATTGTTCATACAGTCTACATTGACACATTCATCAATGTTGTGCTCACAATTAGTTCCATTAAATCCTGCAGGGCAGATGCACCCGTATGTTCCAGCTCCATCCACACATTTGCCTTCGTTCTGACAAGGGTCCGATGCACAGTCATCGATATTCTCTTCGCAATCGTTTCCTTGGTAGCCTGCGATATAATACACGATGTTAATATTTCACTACATCGTTATATTATATTACTCACTTTGTCTTACCTGTTGCACAGAGGCAGGTGTAGTTGTTTATTCCATCCCTACAAGTTGCTCCATTTAGACACGGTGATAACTCGCATTCGTCTATCTCTGTGTCGCACAACTTTCCGGTGAACCCCGATCGGCATTGACAGTTGTATCCTCCTGGATAATTGCTGCACGAAGCATTATTGGAACAAGGGAATGTCGTGCACTCATCAACATCATCTTCACAATTATATCCCTGGTATCCCTGTCTGCATGTGCAGGTGTAATTGTTAACCAGGTCATGGCAGGTGCCGTTATTAAAACAAGGTTGGTCCTGACAGTCGTCAATGTTCGTTTCACATTGTTTACCAGTAAAACCAGGTTGGCAGGAGCACAGAAAGTCGGCAATGAGGTCTGTACAGTTAGAGTTGCCGTGACAGGGATTGGAATCGCATTCGTCAATTTCTGAAGATTAAATAAATAAATAAAACTTTATTGGCTTACACAATTACTGGTTAGCCCAGTAGTTTACATTGTGGGCCCAATCTACAAATAATTCTAAAATGTAAGAAATATGGTAAAAGGAAGTTAAAGGGTAAAAAATTGAAAATGGTTAAAAATAGTTACCTACTTAGTGCAGTACAATCGAGATAAAAAATAAAAAAGGAACTTTAAAACGTCCTTGTAATACTAAAATGTTTGCAACTTGCATTAATGTTTAAGAATTTCTCGAGCAAATGTTTCTTAAAGCTACTTTCATTTCTCATGTTTCTAAGCTTGTCGTCTAGACGATTCCAGAGGCGAGTCGCCGCGCTCTCATGAAATATTCGCAGACCCGCGTTAGACCGATTGAGAGATAAAATGATAGAGATAAAACAAGTATTAGGAAAAAATATAATAAGTATTAGGAGAGATAAAATAAGTAATTTTGCCCGTGCAAACTTCGCCCCAAGCAAGGGAATCCAAGGCAGTCTTGGATTCTGGCTTCCACACCACGGATTTCGGATTCAGGTATTGAATTCCGGATTCTTTGTCAGTGGTCCTTGAATTCCGGATTCCAATCGTTAGTAGGATTCCAGATTCCTTGAGCTGTATTCTGGATCCCAAAGCCCAGGATTCTGGATGTCACAAGCAAAAATTTCACGGATTTACGAATCCGGATTCCCTTACATGGGGCGACAAACTATGCTTCTTTCATTACACTTTCAGCTGACGGTCTTCAGCAGAAACTATATTTAATCCAGCATAGTAGCCCCTCAATGGCCGAGCAGCTGAGTTGGTGCCCAAAGGTGTTTCGTGCCACTTACCTATGCAATCTTGTGGACTCTTTGACCCTGGCAGGACGGTCGCAGTTGTTCCTGGGCATGGGACGCAGATACGGCTCTCGTTGAGGGGCTGAAAGGAGCGCCGGTTGCACAAAGTACATGGAGCCAGGCCAGTTGGAGAGAAAGAACCAGACGGACAGGGGACTGGCGGAAAAAACAAAAAAAACATACAAGTAAGACAAACTTTTATGTAGTACTTGTTATAAATAGCTTTCCAAATAAATAAAAGAATAAATAAATAAATAACTGAGAATTCCTCGTGCGTGTCAACAAGTAGTAGTATATAAAATATGAGTCCGTGGACATTTAAGGCGAGTCACTGTAAAAGCCCATTCGCGCTAGCTTACTATGTTCCGTGGTCTAGCCCAGTCCTCAGTGAATAGTTTGGCTGTATGGAAAGCATGTTTTCTTTCAAGTTGATTGGAATAGTCTACAAACCTATCTTACGGTTGCCTTGCCAAGTTGAAAACTCAGACAGTTTTCTCTTGGCTCACAGATAACAAATTTCATTGATTACTTAACTATTATGGACTTCTGTACATTTAGAAGCTTTTGTCTGTGAGTATAATTTGTTCATAAAAAGCAAACGGTCATTTTTACCTGCACATTGTAGAGAACTGTTTGATCCCTCCTCTGGAGTAGTTGTGTTAATATCGCATTTTATGCAGAGACGCTGCCCATCTCTTTCTTGATAAAAGCCCTTTTCACACTGGATACAAGGCTCTAATCCGGTGGGTGAATATGACCCATGTTTACACATTGCTATTTTGTGTAGGAGAAATAAAAAGAGGTTATTTTTTTCTTATGTACATAATCTATTTTCTTAAATAGACTGTTGGACAGATATCGATGATAATGAGTGTTTAGCGTCAACCAGGTATAGCTATTTAGTCATATATACAACTGCGCAAGACTAAATCTTAAACAAGCTTTCAGCTTAATTGTACCTTGAAGATATAGCTAGGTGAGCAAAATAGCGGTGTAAAACAAACTTCGAGATAAGAGAATACGTATACGCTTATGTATTAGTACAGTAACAGGCTGCTGTTACCTGTACAATTAGATCGATCGTCAGATCTTGGTTCTTCCGTTGAGGTTCTCGGCGGACATAGCACGCATGTTTCTTGTGACTCTTCCTTTTGATATGACCCAACAGGGCAGTCTTCACATGTACCAAGGGTTCTATTGAGGTATGTTCCCGGTGAGCAGCTTACTGAGCAATGCAAAATACATCATCGTGCATGAGGAACGAAAGAAGAAAACGAATATTAGTAGCGATGATGATGATGATGTTATTGATAGTAAATATAACGACAATTATTACCGGTATGACTATTAAGCTGGTAGTAGTGATGATGATAATGATGATGGCGATGATGCAGAGGGAGATGATGCCGTTGCGTCTTAAGAGAGAAGGAGTAATATTTGGCAAGTGCAAGTGATTTAGACGTAGGAATTTTTTTGGAAGACGCTTAAAAGCAATCATTTAAGTAAGAAAAACGCAGTGTGGTTTCGAAGTTTGCAAAAATTGAATCTGTTATAATCTCCTTTAGTTTTTTTGAGTTTTTCCCCTTTTCGCGTTTTCTTTGTATTTCTTTGGAGTGTTTTCTTTGTATGTGATTTTCTTAGAATAAGGGTAACCCTTTAATTTCAAATATATAATATCATAAACGGAAGTCCATGTCATGAAAACAGTTACCTTTAAAGGGCACCGACCCAGGGGATCAAGCTCCTTAATTTCCACTGCATTACGTGCATGTGTATTATTATAATAAATCACTTACCACAGACTCCATCTCTAAGGGATTGTCCTTTAGCACAAAGTATCTTAGGGTCTGAAAAGTATAGCGACTGCGTATCAGGGACAAACACCGTGCCGTTTATGGTCAGATTGAGGACACCAGTCTCAACTGCTTTTCTGATCTGACTGCTTATGTTTTTGGCAGTCTCCACTCCTGCCAAACCTGCCTTGATCTTGCTTTGTTTGTCATCATCTACTCCGGTACTGTCGCCAAGGATTACTGCGAAAAGTGAATTGTTACATGACAAGCTAGTGGCAAAAGGTCGTTATAAGAAATAAAGGGCCTACACGAGAGTAATAATTTTCCGAAGAGAACGATCTAGGCACTTCAAAAGGTTTACCCGACATAAGTATTGGAGTTGATTTTTTAAAAAATAAAACTTCGCGGATCCTTTTGCGAAACTGCACTGGCTACTGCCTGTATGCCAAACAATTGTGAAGGGAAATTGTTGTAATCTTTATCAATGGAATCTTCCTGTTAGCTGTTGGCCTAGCCGGAGTTTCAAACGTCCGAGGTCGTTCGCGGCCGCGTCGCTTCATTCCCTCGGAGAGAAGCGAAGCGACCGCGAACGACCTCGGACGTCTGAGAATCAGGCTACTGTCGGCCAACTTCGTCCATTTTATTAATTCAAAGGAGATGTTAAGCAATCTTTTCTTTCTTCAAGAATGGCAAGGAATTTAGCTCCGGAAGTAGGTGTAGGTTTTGGATTTGAGTGTGCAAATACCACAAATACCACCTGAGCAAATTTAGAAACAAAGTACTTGTAAAACTTGTTACATCCTGCTCAAGTTTCCGTCAAAATATACTGTCTGATGTTTGTTTTCACCATCCTAACCATAACTATGGCAAGGAATTACTTCTGTACGATACATGTAATGTAGCAAGGCATGTATTTTAAACAGCCTCAAGACGCGAACGTATTATTGTACTTGCTAAATGGAATTGGTTTGGCTACCCGGAGATTTTCATTACCTTTAACATGCGATGAAATATTAGAACTACACAGCTGATTGTAAGACACATTAACGCAATACGAAGTCCCGAAGCTAGTGTTATAAAACATCAAACGTCTGTGAAGGACGTTTCTGGGTGTGACCTCATCTCTACAGAACTTACCAACAATTTCAAGATGGACTTTTGTCCGAATGCGATCACCACCAACATCTGAGAAATGAAAAAAAAAATCAATACATATACTTCGCAAATATCGCTTTGGTAAGCATCAGATACATTTTTGACATTTCACATAGTTTGCATAAGGTCAGAACTATTTTTAAACGATTTCTGCTGCCACTATTCCCTTTTTGTTAAGCGAAGCATAAAGAGATTCTGGACTTAAAGGACCAGAGACTCGTATTTCTTGAGCTATCTGTCTGAGGTCCATTAGGCTTTTTCCTTGAGCGCCAGGTGCTACTACTCAAACATAACCAGGTAAGCGTTTGTCACTGAGTAAGAAAGAACCCTGTGAGTGGAAAAATGGCACCAAAAAACTACCCAGTCATGCTGCGACTAATGGTCTTTGATCTTCCGTGAATCTTTCTTTAAAGAGGTGCAATCAACTCAACTTCACTACAAGAAAGAATGCGTCGGCTTACTTCAGCTAGCTGCTGGAAGTACTGCAATTGGAAACGTTTCAAACCTCAATGCACTATGATGTTCAACCATTGTTACACCAACCTGATGAACGTCTTTTCCGCCTTCTGCTGGTGTCCTTAACCACACCGCATGTTACCACTACGTTCTCAGCCGTGCAACGATCTTTGATCTCAGGGTCTCGGCATATATCGTTATATTTGGACCCGTTTAGTATCTTAATAAAGTTCTCCCTTATTTGTGCTTGGGCTTCCGGTGTAGAGCAGTCTCCATCGAAATAATACAAATCCATTGCCATTCTAGCTTCACCCGCTTGATATACCTCTGCAATGATTTATTGGAAATATATTTAGAAGTGTCACAGCCTATTATGTTTTTGCATAGAAACCTTGCCGTCTATTAACCAATTAAAACCCTCGCTCAAATCAATAAAAACATGAATGTGTTTATTAGCATTGCATCTTTGCCGATTTCACGTTGTTAATAACTGTCAAATACGAAGGTGTTGTTGATTAGCATAATTGTTCAAAACTAATTATACGACTTAAATCATATCTGAGCCGCTTATTTTGAAATAAATAACGAATTATCATTGCAGTTATGCATGCATTTTTGGCGACTACGGAAAGAAGCCTGACATAAAGAAGGAGCCCATGGCCCCTCGTTAACGATACGATGTTCTACGTCAGGGCCATGATTCTACTTACGTTAGCGTAAGGTTAATAGGTAGGCTCAGACATATGTCTCAATAAAGGAACATATTTACTGGGAGTACATGAAATAATTAGCAAGTATTGGATAAGGCTGAGTATGATTTGAAGAATTATGCAGATCGAGGAGGGTGTTATCTTAAGTACTATGGTCGGATAACACCTTTTTTAATAAAATGCTGGTCTATGTTAGTTGTGATATAATTTCATTCTTGGTTTTATTTTATTGCCCTTAGTTTTTAGGAAGGCAAATATACCATAATGGGTTTGAAACTAAGGGGAAAAAATAAACAAAGGATACAATTAAACACGCACATACATACTAGTCATAAAACAACCATTTTCTATTTAATTACTTGAGCAATCTGGCCACGGGGTTGCTGGAGACCATGTCCCTGATCCTCCACATACCCACGTTACAAATCGAGGCAGTGGTTGAGCAAAATCCCTTTTGCTGTTACAAAAGGGAGTACACTGTCTTCCGTAGGCCCAGTCATCACAAGCCTTTGCACCGTTCTTGGGAGGAGGTAGATCAATGCAATCTTTCGCTGTATGAAGGCAAATTATGACAAACTTAGTACAGATCGATATTAAATCAACCATGTGCCTCTCTTTCATTTTAAAGTTATTCTTCCGTATTAACGTACGTATAACCCTAAAGATTTTAAGTTGATTCTGAGTTGACGCATCCTTAGTTCCAGAGCCAGTGGAAACGTAAGATTATTCTATTGTCAGCTAATTGTGGCTGCATGTTTGATTTTGTGAGTTTGCAGATTGACACCAGCGAGATGATCTGCAGGCAAATTAACAGAGGGCTGCTATATGCATGTTGCTAAGGCTTTCATTCGTAATACTAGCATAGTTTTGTGACTGTGAATTACCTTATGAGATGAACGTTGATGCCATGAAAATTAATTAGAAAGCATTTGGGGGGATGGGAAAGTGTATGAAAGCGGCTAATTGGTCCGACATTGGTTAATAAGTATAGATTTTAACCGTCTGGCTTCTGTTATTGTGTAACGTTTTGTGCTATGTGGTAACTGTATCTGGTATTTACTGTGTGTTCTCTTTGTCATTCGTCTCTTGAGAACAGCTGTTCAGGTATGAAATCGGGTAGGAAAAGTCATACAATTTATAGCTGGTTGTCAAGAGGCATACCGCACACCTCCAACCCGAATTTTCTAGGGGTATTCGATGGCCCCGGGTGATGATGTCACTTACTACCTACTTACGTTTTAACCTGATGGTAAACTGGCAAACGGCAGGATTGTTATTTGGATTGTTATCAAACGCCGTGCAATGTACGTTCCAGGTTCCCCAGTAAAACTGTGCCCCACTTTGATGGCTGCACCTAGTGACCAAAGGACTGTTACTATTGTCTTTGAACTGCGGGGAGATCCATGTTACAACTGTCCTCCTCTGTGTTGCAGTTATGTTTTGGTCAGGTGGGCAGTATACAACCTCGGGGCCTGAAGTGTCTGCAAATAAAATGAATTCTTAGGAAGGGGGGGGGGTTCAGGTTTTTGTCATAAATTAACACATGCGGTTGATGTGGAGGTTGAGGTTAGACACAAATGCATGCTTAGGTGCATATGGTCCATTTCCGGCGAGGAATGGGAATGGGTAAAACCTCTTTAAGCAAGCATTATGTTTGATATATTATAAATTACTACATTTATGAGCGGACAAGATGAAGCGAATGCTGGACTTTGATTGGCTACTCCAGCTGCAAAATGGGTCTATCTGGCTCGCTTTTGATTTCCCGCGTTGTCCTCGCAAGTAAATTCAGTCCTTTGGCCATATGATAAATCGTTATATTCCAAGAAAGTTCGGTCTTGACGACTAGAATGTTGCATTTTTACTTCTCTATGGACTTCGATTTCCTCTCGGTCCATTAAATGTTCAGCCAATATCCTGACCAACTTATCCAGCCATCTTGACCTCAGTCATGCTTTCTCAATAAGGAATATTTTCACGGGCATTCCACGACGGTTTCCCCATAAATGCATATTGAAAACACTTTTTAGGCTATCCAGAGTATTCTTAGAACTCTAGAAATGCATTCTAAGCGACGCTATAAAATTGGTTTCTTTTCTCTCATTCTGGGGGAACTTGAGGCTTTTCGAAATTAAACGGGCTTCAATGTTATTTTCCCAAAAGTTTTAGACGCAATGGAGCGTTTTACGAAAGTGAGAATTTTCCTTATCCCTCTTTCTATATCATTTTTTAATCCGAAAAGGTTTTTTAGTTCCTTTTTTTACGAAAATTAGTCTAACATGGGGAGTAAAATGTGAAAAATTAAACTTCCGAAAATCATAGGGAATTCTTTACACAAGCTTCGAAAATTGCACCTGAACTGAACGCTCATCTGAAATTTTTAGCCGTATTCACGCAATAGACGATTCTAGGAAATATTTGCTTCTCCGATGCCTCTGTATTTTCTGACCTTGTAAAGAGACTTTAAAGGAGCACTCATCCTTGTTTCCACTCGCATCAGTGGCAGTGTAGGTAATAACAGTAGAGGTGTAAAACGTGTAAGGTGAAGTGACTCCAGCAGGTGATACAGTGATCTGCGGTGCTTGGTTGCTGTTGTCAATAGCCACAGGAAAAGTCCAGTTTACCGATGCCGATGAATTTTCAGTGATGCTGGCGAAGATGTTGGATGGGCAGCTCATGAATACGGGAGGAGAAACGTCTGCAATGCAACATATGAGAAAATTCAACCCTTTGAATACTTTCACATCAGACGACTTGAACCAAAGTACATTCTGTCAAGCTGATGGCTTAAAGGTGGACAGGATCTTCCTAAGCACCTTATTTTAGAAAAACAACATTGTTTCATTTTCTGTTTTGCTTCAAACAGACCAAAAAGCCAAAGAAATGACGTACCTTTGCACTGCAAGGCAGAAGATACATTTTGGTTCCAATTTCCGTTCTTCTCACATTGCAACACGTTTACACCTCCATTACTTTGGAATCCGTGTCTGCATTCCAAATAACAAACAGTTCCACTGATGGGATATGACGAGCACATGTAAGGATAAATATAGCCAAACTGCGGCGCCTTTAATGAAGAACATTTACGGACTAAGCAAACAAAAACAAAAAAACAAGATAGTTATGATAAGATGACCAGAGTACTGCTTTTCTTTATTTGATTATCTGTTTGAGGAAAGATTATCATGGGTTGTTTTGTAACGATATATCGATAATTATTATGATGATGACATGGTGGTAACAACAAGGGTGTCGCTGATGGTGGAGATGATGGTAGTGATAGTGATAGTGTTCGATGATACCTATAAGGACTAAGAAAAAGACATAAGAAAAAGACAGTGACCAAGATAATTACACATTCAGTTCATTTCATTCTTGCCGAAAAAAAGTGGATCTGGAAGCTTGAAAGCCTGTTCGAGGTGTTCAAATCAGAGAGCGCGGGAGAAAAATTAACGCAGAAAAAAAAAATTAAAAAGTTTGGAAGCTTGCGGGGATTGTCAGCCAGGAGAGCGGTTGTCTGTCCAGAGGCCGGCTGGTCAAAGCGGAGGCCTCCAGACATCCCAGACATCTCAGGCACCCATTTTCCGTTTTTTTTTTCTTCAGAAAGGAACACAGTCGTTCCTTGTTATTTATCATCAATAGGTAAAATGGTCGCTCGATTAACTATTTAGTTCTTGTTGTCCTCATTATTTATACAAACAAGTTATTTTCCACCTTTCTTACCTTTGCAGACAGGAACTGGATTGTCCCAATAACCCGTTATGTGACCAGGGCTTGCTTCACACGAGATATGTTCCGCACCAAGTAAGTTGTATCCATCGTCACACCCAAATGTACAGGTTGATCCAAAAGTATTCTCACATTTACCCAACAAAAAACCGTTCAACGGAGGAAGCAATATTTGGCATCGCAAAACTGTAACAGAAAGCAAGAATTGGTTTAGCTTTTGATGCTGAATGTTGTTTAGTGCATGTAAAGGTTTTTTTGTGGGAAACCAAGACATTGGCCACTGGACAGCCTTATCGAAAACTGGAGAATGATGTGTCTAGTTTTCAGTTTAGCGAAATACTTTTTGCGTCGTCTTTGCAGATTGCGTGCATTTCAAAGTGGCATCTTACCCTCAATAATGACGTAAAACGTGCAGATCCTAGAATTCCCAGCTTCATCGCTGGCGTTGTATGTAACAGTATGCCTTCCTGTGTAGTATATGCTGGTTACACCAGTAGAAAAGACATTTGGGGTAACACCCGAGTTGTCAGTAGCTTTAACGGGAGGCCAGCTTACTGCTGTGTAGTTCGTCGCCCTGTCGGCGTAGCGTTTAATATCATAGGGGCACGTTGAGCCAAACGAAGGCCTTTCCACGTCTAAAATAAAAGGTTTTTATTAATAGATTAGATACCTTAACAATTTAAGTAATTATAATGACCGGCTAGTTGGGCTTGATAGTATTGGGTATCGTTCAGTTGCAAGCTTATATTCCTTTTCTCAAACAAACAGATGGATTGGAGTGACCACAGAAAATGAATCTGCATACAGTGTAGTATAAATTATTCAAATATTATACTAACCTTCACAAAAAGCACTGGTGCTTTTGGACCATTGTCCGTTGCTAAGGCAGAAAGCTAATGGCTCCCCATGCAGTCTGTAGCCTCTCGGGCAAGAGAAGTAACACGTTTTACCGTATTCTGGAGAGGCTGTGCACGAATTTGGTGTTACGAACCCGTTCTTTGGTGGCTCCAGGGAACTACAACGAACGACTAAAGAAACATAGAAGTGCAATAGTTTTAATTTTCAAAAGCTCATTCATTTCATGTAAGCGTTTGTCTATTCTCCTCTCTTTGTCTATGTCTTCAATGATAAAAGCTTCACGGAGAGCTATCTAATCCAAATGGCAAGGGAATTTTGTCAGCAAAAACCCCACAAACTAATGGCCCAAGAGCCAAAAAAGGAAATTGGGAAAGTGCGTTCTAATACCCAGAACTCTCCATTTCATCAATAGTGATTTCGTTTTGATATCTGTAGCAAGAAAAGCAATTGAATAAACCATTTAACGCTTTGTTTATGCTCACACCTTGACAGTCGAGTGGTTGCCCTGACCATGTCCCATTTGCTTGACAAAACCTCTCGTTTGAACCGTTTATTTTACGATATCCAATGTCGCAATAGTAAAGGCATCTATCACCAAAGTCGTTATACATGGAACCGAACCCACAGCCAGACTGGACGCTGTGAGAAGGAAGAGGAAGGCGAGGGCACCTGACCACTGCAGACAGAGATAACAAATGACATGTGTCAAAGGTCAAATTCCTTTGATATTCAACTATGCGAGAGAACAAACCATTATCAAACGTTTGTTACTATTCGAAGCAAACAGAAGATTGGAGTTCATTCGAACAACAAGAAGAAGATAATGCTGTTGGGAATGCCATTTAGAATGTTGATGATGATAATGATGATGGTGATGGTGATGGTGATGATGATGGTTATGATGATGGTGATGATGATGATGACGATGGTGATGATGATGGTGATGATGATGATGGTGATGATGATGATGATAATGATGGTGATGATGATGGTGATGGTGATGGTGGTTGTGGTGATGGCGGAAGATGATGATGATGAAATTGATGTGAAAATCTCTCGCAAGTGATAAGAATTTTAGATTAAGTGAAATTGGTATAACTTACATTCACACTTCGTTTCATTTCCACTCCAGAAGCCGAAAGAACTCGTCTGATTTTTTTCACAACTTCTTTTTGCCGAACCCCTCATGATGTGACCAAGTTGGCATGTGAAGGAACACTCTGAACCATACATGTTATCCATGGTGCAACGTTTGCTGCCTCCAGCCGGTGCATATAATCTGGACTGACATCGGATCACTGAATAATAGGACCAAAACTGCTTTAAGAGGTAACGTTCCTTTGCACAATACTCACAAATAGACTCCATTGGTGTTAGTGGTGATAAGAAAGGTGTCCATTGGTACCAATGGTACGATTGGTACCAATGGAAAAGCACCCTATTCCAATGGTTCTATTGGTGACTATGCATGTCATTAAGGGGACTTAGAATATTTTGTCAGTGGTGTGGCTGGGTACAGGGCAATTCCATTGGTACGATTGGTACCAATGGAAAGGCACCCTATTCCAATGGTTCTATTGGTGACTATGCATCTCATTAAGGGGACTTAGATTATTTTGTCATGTGGTGTGGCTGGGTACAGGGCACTTCCAATGGTCCATTGGTACCAATGGAAAAGCACCCTATTCCATTGGTTCTATTCGTGACTATGCATCTCATTAAGGGGACTTAGATTATTTTGTCATGTGGTCTGGCTGGGTACAGGGTAATTCCAATGGTCCATTGGTACCAATGGTACGATTGGTACCAATGGAAAAGCACCCTATTCCAATGGTTCTATTGGTGACTATGCATCTCATTAAGG
>CALNXI010000537.1:0-22749 GCA_942486025.1 Porites evermanni | reverse complement strand
ATAATAATTATTAGCGCGTTTCTACTTGGTGTAAAAGGCAACTTGTTTTGCGTGGTTGGCTTATAGAACGAGGAATATTCATAATAATTATAGTGCGCTTTTACTTGGTGTAAAAGCGAACTTGTCATTGCGTGGTTGGCTTATAGAACGAGCAATATTCATAATAATTATTAGCGCGTTTCTACTTGGTGTAAAAGCGAACTTGTTTTGCACCAATAGAACCATTGGAATGGCATCATTTTCCATTGGTATCAATCGTACCATTGGTACCAATGGACCATTGGAATTGCCCTGTACCCAGCCAGGTCACATGGGAAAATAATCAAAGTCCCCTTAATGAGATGCATATTCACCAACTGAACCATTGGAATGACACCCTTTTCTATTGGTACCATTGGTACCAATGGACCATCCGTTTGACGAATCGTATCCGTTTGTGTATATTGGACATGTGTGCAAAATTTTATATGAAGAATCATGAATTTGTTAATTCACCAGTAATTAATTCATCATCATCACTCACGATAAATAACTGACTCATAACTCGCTGAGGCCTCGTTACAGCGAGAAACTAGTAATAGTTATATCTTAAATATGGACATTTATCAGTATGGGAAACAAATGGCTGTTGACTTTACACCTTTATTGTAATTTATCGAATTAGTTTAAGCTACAATTGCCAGATTAAGATAGCTACCTGAAACGAAGACTTTAAAGGTGCATTCGCCAATATTCCCTACTCTGTCAATGGCTCTGTAACGTATGATGTGCTCCCCGGCAGAGAATCTCCCCCCAGGTTCCTTTCCTGTACGTGTTATGTTGGGAGCGAAACCGGAATTATCTGTAGCCGTTGGGGTTGTCCATGTTACGGTTGCCGACGTAGTACCCCGATCAGCATTTGCAGCAAAATTTAGAGGACAGTTTAAGAATGTCGGCCTCGAAATGTCTTGGACAAAATTAATAGACAAATAAATAATTGTATTACTAAATAGCTAGATGATTCGTTGCAAAATATGACACACATTAGTATAGGAGGAACCCTATTTACTATATAACAAAGCCAAGGACTCGATACAATGAATAAATTGATGTATCAGTTATTTTTTTTTATACTAAGATTAAAGACTTTTTTTAAAGAGAGAAGAAGGCAGAAGCTTTAACCCTTAACTTGCGTTATTTTCAGCGTATGGGATGGCCCGTACGTGCATTCTTACACTGGAGAGAAATAAGACTGATTTAAGAAGCGGGATTTGCCATATACATGTATATTGCCTGGCAGGGTTAGAAATTATACCCCGTTCACACTTAAGGGATAGATCGATCCGAGATCGATCTGGCCTTTATACGAGCTGAATGTGAACGCTGGGATTGATCCAACCTGGTCTGAGATCGGTCCCAGATCGATCTACATTATTCCGTGCTGAGTGAGAACGCAAACACGTCCTGAAAGCGATCCAGCTTAGTAGCAGTTCCCTCATGGAGTGTCACGCAAGTCACTGTAGAAATACGAGAAAAGACTCCCAGAGACGTCTTCGTCGAGACATTATAATATTTTCGAGGTCTCGGTTTGATTTCCGTCTTTTGGAAAAGATACGCCATTGTTTCAAAAACTGTTGAGCGGCCGCAACAGGGAGGACGTCCGCCATTGTCGCAGATGGCACGCAACCCATCTCACGCGATATTGCGTCATCATAAGAGGGTAAACAAACTGCTTAGTCCTCCCTTGTTAGGAATTATTTGTCTACTTAGAACGCACCAGTGTGAGCGGTCCTCATGCGACCTCAGAACCGATCTCAAACCGATCTCAGATCGATCTCATTAAAGCGATCTCAGTATGAACGGGCCCATATATTATATAGTACCATGCCTACCTGAACAAAAGGGATTTCCTATTGGGCTCCAAGTCTTACTATGTGTACAAATCTTGAGCTCAGGGCCTTGGAGCTGATACCCACTCTTACAAGTGAAGCGACACTCTGTTGCATAAACGAGGGCAGCACTTGAGTTTGAGCAGACTGGTGGGCTAATGATAAGTCCTTCTGGTCTTATAGTTATTGCAGGGCATGTCACGGCTGAAACACATCATTATGTCTGTTACTACTGAATTCTTTCCGAGCTTTTTTCATCGTTTTACTCGTAAAAATTCGTGTATTAGCGTGTGGTTTATTCAAGCACCTTCAGTTAGAGTTTTGTTCTTATAATTTTGTCTCTGTTTTACTTTTGAATATGCAGCATTATTTCTTCTTACTTGCAATCATTTTGGGTGATACGTTCGTCGAGTCGGATCAAGTTTAATTCACTTCACAGATTTTGCTCGTGTTCTTGGACGATAACGATAACAATTATGATGGCGATTATTATTATTATCAAAATTGGTTGTTCTCATCAACACACTGGCGTTTGCTTTGATTGAATATATGCCTGGTCAAACAGAGAGTCCTATGAAGATTTCAACTTATCAATTATTGTCCTTACCCTGGCACTGAAGAGGTATTCCACTCCATTGTTGGTTCTCCTGACATGTTCTTTGTGTAGATCCATTCACTGACTCGTATCCCAGATTGCACCCGAAAAAGCAGGTAGTTCCATAGCTAGCGGTTGGAGCGTTGCATTCTTGCCCAGTCTTAACTGCGTCATCAGGGGTATCCAATGAGGGGCACTTGATGACTGTAACAAAAAAGAACGAAAGAAACCGTGGTCCACAATGAACAATATAAGCATTCACCGCCTCATCATGGACATCTTAAGATGGGCGTTGTTATAATGTCATTGTAATAATAATAATAATAGATATTATTATTATTATTATTATTATTGATGACTGTAACCGTTACGGAATCAGGGATACAAAACAGAAAGATGAAAATGTCAACAATTCGGCCAACAAAGTAAAACAACATTGAAAGGCATATCTTAGCTTACATTTTTACTTACCCTCGCATTGAGTGGCGTTTCCCGCCCAATATACTTGGTTTGCTCCAGAAGTCTTATTGCAGCTTCTAACCACAGATCCCTTCAGCTTAAATCCCTTATTACATTGAAAGTGACAAATGCTTCCATACACATTGTTACACGCGCCAGACCTCAGCCTTCCATTGGCAGGTGGAAAAAGAACAGGACATCTAAGAACTGAATGAGGAAACATTGTTATTGGTTTGAACAAGAAGTCACGTGTGGGGTAGTGTGAAAGGTATGCTAAATAATGGTGGTATTATAACTAGAAATTCGTGTATTGCAGAACCTTGCGCAGCTCGGGGGAGGCCCGTAAAAGGTCAAGAATGGAAGGGGGAGAGAATTGCCGTGAATTGTATAGCTTGGGAGGGCGGGTTTCAACACTCTAGTGAATCTAATATTGGAAGGTGAGAGGTAGTTAATCTCCTTTTCCGGTTGGAGTAAATTTGAACCCATGTGCCCCGTCGCCGAAAAGGAGTTTTTGGGATTTAAATGGGGTTGGCGTTGTTAAGGAAGGGTAGCCAATGTTTCATAGTTGATGGCATTATAATAATCAACTTACGATACTCAAATCTCTTTGCACCTAAATGATACCTTCATTTATCTGTTTAAGCATTACAAACTACGAGTCCTATTCAGAACTTCTTTCACTAGGACAATCATAATTTAATTTTCTTGCAAAACTTCTTCATTTCACATGTTGCGTCGGGTGTACTTCAAGCACTTGCAGTCCCGATTAACAAGGAATTACATGGTTCGTAGCATTTCCCCTTTAACTTGAATTTTATTTGGGTCCTATTATTCCTTTTGGTGTTGTTGGCTTCCCTGAAGTTGTTAAACAATATGCTGCCTCGTTTGATATGATCCAGTTGACACTGCTTTTTTATTGACGTGAAGTAATCAATTTTTTTAAAGGAATATATTACCTTGAACATTGACTCTAAACTGGCAAATCTCTGTATTTCCGGACGGATCTCTCGCAGTATAAATCACAGTATGGCTTCCTTCAGAAAAATTGTGTGGTGACGTCACATCTGGTTGCACGGTGACGGTCGCATGATCATTATCTGTAGCTGTTACTGGTGCCCAGGTCACTGTGGCCGTGGTTTTACCCTCGTCAGCAACAACATTTCTCTCTGGTGGGCAGGTTTCTCCAAACGAAGGTCGCTGTGTGTCTTTTATGGAAAAAAAATTCAAATTTTAAGAAGTGCTGAACACGACGCTTACAAATAGTCGGGAGGTTCATCATTTTACAGGGTTTTAAGAAGCTTCTTACCTCGACAGTGAAAACCACTTCGTGTCCAGTGCCCGTTATCACATGTGGATGAAGATGGCCCGTCACGTGTGTAGCCTGGACTGCATTCGTAATAGCAGTTTTGACCATGTAAAGGCTGTGTTTTGCAGATTTGCGGAGTGATGTCACCATTGTCAGGAAGAGGCTGAGGGGAGCATTCACGTACTGAAAAACAAAAGCTGACTTCTGTTATTGTTCGATGGTTTTGTGTTCCAGGAAACGGAGCTCACGTTCATGAAACGACAAGTGTGTTTTCAAAATTTTACGAAATTAAATCGAGATTTTCTTACATTTTTATCTTTTTTTTTACCTTCGCAGTTCGGCGATAAGCGTGGGCTCCAGTTACCATCATCACCACAAAGAGAAGATGAGGGTCCATTTAGCTGATAACCGTGATTACAAGTCGCGAAACAAGTTGTCCCAGAATTAACTCGAGATTGCCACCTACAAAGGTTTGATAACTGTCCATTGCTAGGAGCTGGCCAGTTACTTGTGGGACAAGTGATTCCTACAGAGAAGAAAGTCAAAGAAGGCAATTATCAACATACCCTTGTTTTCTCTGTTTGCCTCTCCAACTCACCCTTGGCCCTTTCAGACATAACATAACAGTCGTGCAGGCCTGCCAACCGCATTTTTAATAATAGTTTATGAGTATAAAAAGTTTTAGGGTTCAGATCGCTCCAATGTAGGAACGTTTGGCTCATAATAAGACATTCTTGTCTTGTGAAAAAGAAGTGCCTCGTCATGACACCTCTTCAATAAGCTATCGGAAATGCATAACTAGTAATAAGTTTTTCTTTCAGGCTATATATTCTCAGACGTATGTATCGCTTGGTTTGCCTACTCCAATAATTAAAATAGCAAGATCACACCTTGTTGTTTCCTGCAATTTTCGGGCTAGTAAACATGAAGCATTCGATAAATGATGAGAAAAGAGAGGCCAAGACTTTGCGAAAAAGAGACCAGGAAAGTTAAAAACCATTTTGTATGGACAGATAATTAAGAAACGAGAAAGGAAAAATGCGTATTGTGTACTTACGGACACACTTTTTCCAGTCTGACGGCGAAGCCTTGTAACCAGGGTAGCAAGCACAAGAATAGCAACCATAATAATTTATGCAGCGGTGTTCGCATCCTCCATTGTTAAATTCACACTCGTTACAGTCTATCCTTTCTGTGCTACTCCCAACGCAGTAACTTCCGCCATGGGCAGGGGATGGGTTGTCACAATATCTATGTCTTGTTCTGTAGGAACCTGAGCATGACGTCAATTCCCAAGAGGCTGGTTGCCAGGCTCCCCAATGGCCATTCCTTGGGGCTAACACGAAAAAATAAATGAAAACAAATAAATTAAATTAAACACCGCTTTCATGGATATGGTTAGTGGATTTTTTTTTCTGTCCTAGGGAGTTAAGATTGTTTTGACAAATACGGTGGGTTTGCTGTTCTCATCCAATTGGAAAACATGGTTGAGTTGAAAGGTAAAACAATAGCCTTTCAACAAACCAAAATTACCGACGAAAATAGCAAACATGGACATGAAGATACGGGCAGATTGAAAGCTGTTTCTGAGAGCAAATTGTAAGGGAATGTTCACAAATGCTGTTGAGCTATGACTGGACACTGAATACAGTTGGCAACCTCACAACGTACAGTTGTGACAAATTAGCTAGCTTCTTTCATAGCTTGCGCTAGCTTTAAAGTTGTTCTAGAATTTAAATTTGCTTGCAACTATTTTCTTATTTTTTTCTTCCATTATTTTGCTTTGGTCGAAAGCTATCAAGTCTCGCTTATGTCGACGTGTTGTGAGTTTTTCTAGAGTGCATGTTATACTTGAATGGCTGCCGACTAAAATCGTACCAGGAGGCAAAAGTTAAATCGTGTTTTCTAGAATGATATGTTTCAGCGTGGAATGGGCACGAATTTTCTGGGAACTAAACCCTCAAGCTTTTACTGTGTATTCTCTTCGCACTTGGATTAGACTACGAGTAGTCCGCCATTTTTCCTCAGGGATAGTACAGCGTGCGAAACGCGAGCACGCGTGAAAATCACCCCGCGCAAGAAAAGGCAACACGCGGCGGGGAGAGAGAAAAATGAGGGACTACAGACAAAGCCCAAGCTTTTCACCCTTCACGGCCGACTGATTTTGGATTGTAAATTAAAGTTCGTATCTTCTTCCAAATCAATTAAGCACATCCAATGGGATTCCTTCCCTTATTGGGCTGTCATTGCTCTTGTCATCGGTAAACTGCAGGGGATATTTATTGCAAGCAAAAGAAAACCCAGATACTAATTTTCTTCACGGCTGTTTCGCATGAAGAACTTGATAGTGTAGGCAACAAACGACTTTTACTCATGCCAAAATGCTGCTTGTTCCAATGAATTTTTTTCTCTGACGGGTAGATTATGCTCTGGAGGACAACGTTTTGACTGGGCAAATGTGATTTTTGCCGCTTATTTCATGCTGAGAGGTCGTGACACGCATATTAATTTTCTGCGGTTATTGTTTATGGTCGGCATGATTTGCCCTCTGATGCAAGAGCATTTTCTTTGACCTGTTTTGAAAAGTAAAGCTCTTCAATGCGGCTCAATAAGGGTTTTGGGTTGTTTGATTTCTCCGGCGAGCTTCCTGGATCTGAATAATTTTAAGCCATTTTCTTTTTGGCTGTGAATGTGACGGGTTCCTGCAATGTTTTGTCACGCTGGGCCCAGCTCGTTAGGATATCCAAATCTCGAAGAATGGATTGCAGCTTAAACTAAAACTACGTTAACTATGGAGAATTGCGATGTGACTCAGTCATGACTGCTCATGAATTTTAACTGCCGCTTGTTTTTCTGGAGATAATGTGAGTCTTTGGACTGGAGCACGTAGTTCCTCCCTTGGTGAAAACTTTTGAATTAACTTAACAGCCTTGCGACTATTCTGTTATTCTCACTTTGTGATCAAGCAAGACCATGGTTTCGGTTCTCCACGCGAACCTTATCAGTTGCCGGGTTGGCTTTGTGCTTAGTTGCTTCTACAAGAGCAACTCTAGTTTTTTGTTCTGTGCTGTTATTTGTTCTACTCTAGTTATTTGTTCTGTAAATTGTGATCATGTCGAGTGTTGATAGAGGCTGGCGCGTTTTTGACAGATGTTGACAGATTTCCACGGAAGAGCCAATCAGAGTTTTGCGTTGTGAGAGCAACGCATTAGTTCAAAAGCTTGGGCTTTGACTGTAGTCCCTCATTATTCTCTCTCCCCGCCGCGTGTCGCCTTTTCTCGCGTGGGGTGATTTTCACGCGCGCTCGCGTTTCGCTCGCTCTACTGTCCCTGAGGAAAAATGGGGGACTACTCGTAGTCTACACTTGGATTGAATTACGAGTCAGAAATACACTTGGATTTGTCTGAAAAGATTCTAATTTAGTGTTTTGAAAAATATGTCATATATATTAATAACTAATAAGTTGCTTTCTATTTTTTATTTTTCACTAAGCTGACAAGGAATGCCTCAACTTCCCCAATCACCTTTCTTGGAAAAAGGTCTAACTGATTTTGCCCGTAGGCAATTGCGCAATAATTTCTGGGTTACCTGTAAACCAAAATGAACAACAGGAACCTTCGAATCTAAATTTAGACTACTATTTTTGCATGCACAATTTTTGTCTGTTTTGTTTTCATTTTGTTTTTGTTTAGCATGCACAATTAAGGGATTTTTCCCTTCGGTGCATTAATGAATGGCGGATTGAAAACCGAAAGTACAATTTCGGTACAATATGAAATGTGCCTTTTTTCGTTGAAGAATAAAAATCATATTTTTATGACATAAGTTGAATGTTTTGCAATTCGAGTGCGAAAACCTGAAGGGCTTAAATCTTGTATGGGGACTATAAGTAAGTCTTTTAAAAAGGAGTCGACAAGTCACTTATGACGTAATTGGCCTCTTCTTATTGACTTCAGTTAATATCTATTTGTCATAGAATGCATCGGCATAGCGGAAGCGGGGTGCCTTTTTGTAAGCTAACTCAAATCATCACGAGTCACTTCATTTCGAAAAGAAAGTCTGTTTTAAATAGTAAATTCCTTTTTCTTTTCTTTGTCAATAGAAACACCCACCACAGTCGACGGTCGATCCCGTTCGAAATCATAAATTTTTTCGGCGCTTACGCATAACTGACAACTGGCGCCAAGGGAAATCAACTTAGAACGCTGTTTGTTTGAACACTGGCTAGGCTCTGCATTTAATGAGTTTCCAGTTATTTTCTTAAAGTGAACGCTTTGAGAAGAATTTATAGTGACTGTCTAAATGGAGGGGCTTCTGGTATCGGAAGTTATGTTCGAAAACCTTTGCGGAAACTCACCCTCGAAGCAGAAAGTGTTGATGAAACTACGGGGTAAAAAAAATTTTGAGATATGCACTCTTGAAAATGTATGCTGAATTTAGACTATAATGTAATATATTTAAAATATCAATGGGAAATAAAACACCCCGAAATCGGCCTGTGAGCCAATTGATGAACGCCCACGCAGCTCCGAAAGTAATAGGAGCAGTTAGTTTCAATCCTGTGTAGACTTGTGCCTTTTTTAAAAGTAGAATTTGTGTTTTGAATATCGAAAATTATTGAATGAAAAGCTAGTATTAGACATGGTCGTTAATACTTCAGACTACATTTCGATAAATTTCTTCACCAATAGCCCGCCGGTTTTGCAAGTATTACACCTGACTGTTAACACTATAGCCTGTCATGATCATATTATGTTAGTTGATAAGATCCGCTTCTTGTGATTTTGTTTTTCCCTATCTAGACTAAATTTCGAAAAATTTCTTCTCCGATTAGGTAACAATGGACAGCATTTGCTAGAAATACCCTTTCTACATTTTCAGCTAACGTCCGCCTATTTAAGACAATGAAAATTTCAACTTTTAAGTTGTAATAATGTACTTTCAAGACTAACGAAAATTTGCTAGTTTCACCTTATTTGATGACATACACAGTTCCTCCATCAATAAAAAGGATCTTACGAATTTATCAGTGAAATCCTGATAGAGTTAAGCGCAGGCCTTTCTCTCGGCACAGCCTGGATCTATTGGCTGACAGGCAGGAAATCTTTAAGTTGAGGTTAGATAAAGTTGTATGTGGTCTCTACCAATCTTGATACGTAGGAAATGTCTTAAGAAGGCAATCAAGACTTGATTGAGAGGTGCATCCCGATATAAAAACGTCACATGAAAGGGGACTAAACCAGGGAGTTGTTATCGGCTCGAGACGCTGTCTTTGCCAACTAAGTCTTCTTTTCTAATTTTAAAGAGATATTAGAAATTATGTATTTTCTAAAGCCCTAGAAATGTATGTTCAAGCGGGAACAGCATCGAAGTGTTAGAAAGAAAGGTCTACGTTTGGATGAAACAGCTTACATGACGATGAGATAAATTGATAAATTTGAACTCTCGACATAAGCTAGCTACTTACAAGGTCCACAGCCACCACATCCCTCCACAGAATTCAATTTGAAAAAAAGAATAGGAACCAAAGAAACAGCCAACAATCGGTAGAGAGGCAAAAGATGTTTGTTCTTCATACTGGCTGAAATCTAGTCAGAGTGAATTAGCGATGTGTGTTGGTTTTAAAGTCATGCAAATAATTTTTCTTATCTCCGTTAACTTTTGATTCTCCTTTGTTTTAAATTCATTAGGATTGACGCCCCCTATTGTAATGAATCCGGGAATGCGGATGGGCTAACCCCCTACTTCGAAAGGCCTAGGGATCCAATTTCCCCGAATTTAGAGGGTGCGGCAGTAGCCTGTTCCAGCCTCCGAGATAGCGGGCCGCGGAATTGAGAAAGCGCGACAAGGAAGTGAACGCCATAAATAATGTTATTCCATCGTATTAAGGATACTGATGTAAGTATATTAGTTGTAATAGTAATTCTCAATAGCAGTAGAGAACTAACCGATATTCATAAGACGTAAAGTTGGTATTTTTTTATTGTTGTTTATTAGGAATACGATAAATCTTGTATATGAATTATGGAAGACGTTACATAACCTATTTTTGAGCGGCTATCTTATTTCAAAATTCAAATTTTAACCTGCCTTACCTTTTGTTACAACCAAACGGGGACTTTGCAATGATTTAAATTTGGACTGATGGAATGAAGCCATAATTGCAGCTTCTTTTTGTTAATATTTTTCGTAGTATGGGTCAAAAATTATTCTTCTAGCACTCTCTTGTTTGGTTTGCAGCGCTGAAAAGGGGTCACAGAGCGGTCACCATGCTATTTTTCAGCGAAGAACAAAACAGAAATTGCGATGCAACGTCTCTGAAACGAAGCAAAGCAAATCGCGAAAAATAAAGAGCGTGTTGAAATATTCAAATTCTGACCAGAAATAAAAAAAATAACTGTTCTCCGTCTTATTGGCTCGTAAAGTTCGTATTTTTTTATTGTTGTTTTTTAGGTATGTGATGAATCTTGTATATGAATTATTGAAGACGTCACATAATCTGTTTTTGAGTGGCTACCTAATTTCAAAATTCTAATTTTAACCAACCTTGTCTTTTGTTTGCAACCAAACAGTGACTTTGTAATGATTTGAATTTGCACCGACGAAATATGAAGCCACAATTGCAGGTAACGTTAACGGGGGAGGGGGGTGGGGGCCACCACGATTTTTTTCAGCGAAGAGCAAAACAGAAATTGCGATGCAAAGTAACTGAAACGAAACAATTATGAAAGCAAATCGCGAAAATGAAGAGTGGGTTGAAATATGCAAATTCTGGTCTGAAACGAAAAAATATTTTCTCGTCTATCGTGGCAGGAAAATTAGTTTACAGTGCAATGACTGCAAAGTGTTCGCAGCGGAAGTTAAATTAAATAAACAAGGCCACTAAGCAAGTACTGAGTCATGGAAGATATGGAAAGGACTAATCACTAAAAGATTGGTATATATAACCTGTCTGTTTCGTTGTTTTGTGCTAAGAAGATTAAAAGTAGTTCTTTCGGCGTCTTGTTTCGATGCCGATGCTGTTTCACGCTGCTGTTTCGATGTTTAGTTTGAGTAAACAGGTCCATTCAGAATAATCAAAGCTTCTAATACATTTTTGAGTTGTTTTAAATAACAATTACACAAACCCGGGTAAGTACCCTGAACAGTCCCTTCAAGACGAAACCGAAAGTAATCTAGTTTAGCTTTTGTAAATGCTTTAATATTCAGCCGTATAGTTCTTAAGTTCATGTGGTCGTCTATTTAAAATTCTTACAAGGCTTTCACCGGACAACACCTCTTTTCAACTAGAAGGTTTGTTGAAAACCGTAACAATACGCATTTTCCCAAGTTAGCGTAAACAGGGTCTTACATAAATGGTAACAAAAATACTTTGTAGCTAAGAGTATTTAGTGGTATTAAGCTCATTCCCAATAGTTGGAGTAATAAGGCACCTATTGTCTCCAACGACGATCTGTGTTGACGTATCTTATTCGCCCAAGTGTAAAGAATTCTTTTTGTGGATTTTAGAAGATAAGGACCTGTTTCCAATTTAAGACTAAACAGGTTCTTGTATAGAGGGGACCTAACCGGCAAGTTTTAGCCTAATAGCCGTTCTTAATAACCAGGTTCTTAGTCGCCGGTCTATGTATCGTAACCTTTTGACAGTCAAGCATGTCTGCGCTTGCCGGTGCGTATTGAGTAAGTCAATGATTAAGGCTGTCAACAGATCATGATCTCTTAGGTTGTATTCTTAATGTAAATACAGTTTAACACGGAAATATACCCAAAGGTTTCGAGTTTGTCACAGTGTAATTCTGCTATAGAAGCGTCGCTCATGCGCATGGGTGATGAGATTGAAGTTTTCTGTCTGTTTGTCTACAATTTAATTTGCACTGGATCAATGAACTGTTAATGGTTCCCCCTTGTAGTAAAAAGAATCTGCGCCATTTTCTACCTTACCCAAACTGAAGCTGAAGAAACAAACTGCAAGTAGTTAACATTTACAAGGGAGTGTATTGATTGTGCATTTCTAACGTTTCCTTGTGTTTTATGGTTCCTTCAGTCTTTACGGTTTTGATTTCACTCATAATGAGTCCTGTTGGAAGTCATTTCAAGTGGATAGCTGCGTTTGCTCTGATAACTCTGATCCTGGAAAGAACTGCAAGAGGTCATGGAGGTAAAAATATTTGATTAATTATTGGCCTCTTTCTCAATGCTCAGTCTAACATATTTGCTCCAAGCACTGATGTAGAAAAGAAGATTCAGATCATTGCATTGATTTGATAAGATCTCCAATATTGAGATAGGGGGGGGGGGGGGGAAAATACCAAAAAAATTAAAAAAAGTTGTAAAAAAAAAAAAATAAAAAAAATCCCGCCCCAAAAACCCAAAACCCCCCAATTACCCTTTGAAAAAGCACAATGGGAATCCCACCCTTCACCCCCCCCTGTGAGAATGAGAAAATAATTTTTTTATTCTCTTAGCCCTATTCCTTCTGTATAATTAACTACATTAAATCTGCCAAAGTAGAAGAGAAAAAAAAAAGACTTGTTTTTTTTGTTTTATTACATATACTCATTAAGGGGGGGGGGGGGGGGGGGGGGGCATATAACTGAAGAAGTTACGAAAGCTGTATAAATAAAAACGTAATCAAAATGCCGCTCTCAAACAGCCAAACCGCCTCATTAGTCCTTGCAAAAGCAGCATCGTGATCGCAACCCTTACGTCACGCTAGAATGTGTGGGGGGAGGGGGGTTGCTAGAGCATTTGTAGTTATTTGTGTGGTGACAGTTGGTACCCATAAGACGCCATGTTTTCTTCTTTGGCCTTGTTATGTCAATTCTATAGCACGTTTAAAACAGGACTGACAGATTGTAGCATCATTTGATTAAGAGTACCTTGGCCTGATAAATTCCTTCTTAGTGTTCACCTTACTGAAACATGTGGTCTTTGAGTGGAGCGAGTCTGTCGGTTTACCAGCCTCGCCAGTGACCCTAAGGCGGAATCGGACTCGCGCTTCTTAGTAGGTGAAAAACGAAGAGGGGCTATGTCACACGAGGATATTGCTGTCCAACGTCAATTCTGTGCTAAATTCATTACTCAGTGTGTAAAACCATACACAAAATGCTTCTGTAGACTGTTATGTGAATTTTACCAGAGAGCATTATTGGTGATTTATGCAGGGATAGCATTAAAACTTGAAAAACTTGGCTCAATTTTTTTAAAAAATTTCAATTCATGTTCATCCTTGCCATCCGTAGTAACGGACGATAGATTCAATGCCTTGATAAACAGAATATATGACAAAACCGGTCAACTATTTTTGGAATCTATTCGCTCTTTAAAAAGATAGCAAATATCGTGACATAGTCCCTTGAAGTTTATTTTGGTTGGAAGATTACATTACAACTAAACTGCAATTACTTTAACCCTTTAACCGGCAATCGTACATATATGTAGGGGAGAAGTAGATCAGGCCCTTGGGTGATTCATTTTGTTTTACCTCAAATCTGCTACTTTGAACGATTTCGTTAAGACAAATTCCCTTGAATGTTTCATCTTTTTCAATTAGCTGTAGAAATGAGACTTTTCTTTTTCTTTTCTTAAAGGGATAACATACTGCAGTAGTCTAAATACCTCTTACTGACCGAGTCGAGGCCCGTGCTGTAAGGGCAAAAAAACTAGGATCCATAACATACAGCACGGACCTAGAAAAACGAGATTAGTAAGATATTTATTATATCTCTGAGGTTAATTGGGCGTGAGGGAAGGAAACTTAAAAATTTAGCGGGCTGTACAGTAGAATAAGGCCCGCAAAATTGACCAATCTCAGCGCGCGTACTAACTAAGCGATATAATAATAATAGTCAATAGTAATGTTGATTGTTTTTATTGCAGCGGCCATATGTACCCCTCCATGTCTTCTGTTTTCAAACACTACGGATATCATCGCCGTTGACTACAAAACGTCTGCAGTACATTCTGTGGTCACTGGATTAACCAGGGCTGTGGCACTCGATGTTCATTTCAGCATGGGATATATTTTTTGGAGTGATGTATCTGAGCAGAACATCAAACGTTCTGGTATTGACGGTTCCAGTATCACCACAATTATCACCAATATTGGTGTTTGTGATGGATTGGCAGTTCAATGGACGACATCAGAATTGTACTGGAGTGACACTACACACGATACGATATCCAAATCTGACCTATCGGGCAATAACCAGCAAACTGTGCTATCCTTGGGACTTGATGAACCTAGAGATATCGCTTTGGATCCTGATAAGGGGTGAGTGGCCACAAAGTTTTTTTTTTTATCACCAAAAAAATTCCGAAAATAAGCCCCTCCATGTTTAACCCCCTCCAAATATAAGCCCCCCAAAATGGGAGACAATTTAGGCCCCTCCAAATATAAGCCCCACCCCCCGGGGGGGCTTGTACTTGGAACTTGCCCTCAAATACAAAGTAAAACAAAGCAAAAAAGGTAAATTTCCTTCCCTCTATAAGCTAACGCAATTTGAAATTTGATTTTGAAACGCAAATGCCCCTCCGTACATAAGCCCCCTCGAATATAATATAATTCCTACGTGTGACCTCTGTTTATCTCCACTCGAAATTATAAATACTTTTTTAGAACTGATGGATAATTATGACAACTTTTAGAGACCTTTTTTCCTGTCTAAGTTTTTATTTATAACAAGTAGTTTGACGTAACACTTTATTCTAGAAGCCGACTACTTTTTTACAAGAGAGAATGATCTAAGTTAGCTCATTCTCTCTTGTTTTTTACAAATTACTGTGACAGGCTGATGATTTGGACAGACTGGGGTTCCAGCCCCAAAATCGAAAAAGCATCCTTAACAGGGAATCAGAGAGTTGCCATAGTAACGTCAAACATCCATTGGCCGAATGGGATCGAGCTTGACAGATGGAATAATCGTATTTATTGGGTAGATGGAGCCGTGGATCAATTAGAATCTGTCGATTACGATGGCAATGACAGAAGACTGCTTGCGACTGTAACAAATTTTCATGGTTTTGGAGTAGCCATTATTCCTCCTTTTCTCTTTTTCACTGACTGGGCTTCAAACGGTCAGTTTCATCAAGTTGACGCGGAGACCGGGTACTTTGTTGTCAGCGGTGTCCGCTTCACTGGTAGGCCCATGGGCATTGTGGCATACGACAGTTCCAGGCAACCTCCAGGTATGCCGTAAAATAGTGGTATAGGGCGCACTAGTACTCCAATTTTTTTTTGCCGAGTAATCTCATTATTACTTTGCAGAGTAACACGTTTACGTCGATGATTTCTTAGTCTTTTACCTTTATCTCATGAATAAAATGCAGTGGAATCTCATCAAGATAACTTTACGTTGACGTTCTTTTTTCAGCGGTGGTTTAACCGGTTCGACAGGTTGTTTAGTTACTTTTAGGTCAACGAATATATGTTGCACTGATGATGATGATGAATGTTGGTTTTCACGTTTTTGTTTTAAAGTTTCCAGTTCTTGCGCAACAAACAACGGCGGCTGCAGCCATTTTTGCGTAGTGAAGACTTCTGGCGGCCACGAGTGTGTCTGTCCAGTTGGTTTGTCATTGAAGGCAGATGGAAAAACATGCAACAAGAGTAAGGCAGCTGTTTTGACTACAGAGGAAATACATATCTGTATTCTCTCCTTTCTATACTCATGCTAAATACTTGAGCAATACCCCTCAGTCTCTTTAAGGTACATATTTTCCCCAGAGAGAAAAAAGTAGATTAAAGATACAGTCGACGGAACCTTTATGTGCAGCCAGCCCTCCGAAGAGATCACCTCCATGATCAGCGACCAGCTATCCTAACCTCCAAAACGTTTCTCAGCCAGAGCCATCCAATCAGTGGCTCAATAACCTTTAATTACAAAATAGTGTCAGGGAACCCCTATAGAAACATTGGGATAACAATTCACTTACGACTTGCCCAATATCGCCTTGCCCAAATCTATTACCTTTTTCTGGCATAAATTGTCATGTTTACTGTACAACTAAGTCATTTTAAGTGTGTTGCACTTTACAGAAACGGACAAGTTCCTTGTTTTTACGGACGCCGATGCCAAGTCTACTAATATTATTTCGTTGGATGTGAACTATTTTGTTGCCCGACGTTTGTTCTTCCATCTCGGAAATCAACGCCCGATTGCTGTGGACTACGACCCTGTTGAGGACCGCGTATACTGGACTGATGTTGCACAAGGTCTAATTATCAGTGCTATCTCTAATGCGACTTCACTGAGGATCCCTTTTCGCTGCAATGTAAAGGTGCCAGATGGCCTGGCCATTGACCACGTGGGGCAAAATATTTACTGGACAGACACAGGAACAAATCGTATTGAAGTTGCTCGGCTGGATGGGACAAGCAGGAAATTGTTGATCAAAGATGGACTTGATGAACCCAGGGCAATTGTACTTGATGAAAGAAATGGGTGAGTTATAAATCGAAAGGGAGTATCGCGATATAGCTGGTCTTCCTCGCAGCCGCTTTTGTCTCGTCAGACAACGCTTTTCAATACAAATCTTAAAAGGGCTATGTCACGAGGGGAGGAGCGTTGCGTGACAAGACAAAAAAGGCTGTGAGGAAGACTAGGAAGTAAGTATACGGCTGTACTTAGACTTTCCTTTAAGTTGAAGCCAATTCATCTTAGGTGCACGAAATGTCAAAGTAAGCGTTATCAAAAAAATAAATTTTATCTTGGTAGTTCTTTTAAATATTGCTAATTTGTGCGTGTGTGTTTTTTTTTTGTGATAAAGAACGATGTATTGGTCTGACTGGGGATCCAATCCAATGATTGAACAAGCAGCCATGGACGGCTCATCAAGACGAACCATTGTGACAGGAAACCTTGGTTGGCCAAATGGATTAACTATTGATCAAACTACAAACCTCCTGTACTGGGCGGATGCTAAACTGGACAAAATCGAGGTATCTGACCTTAACGGTGATAACAGAAGAGTTATTATGCTATCTGCAGCAGATATTCACCCGTTTGGTTTGACAGTGTATAAGAGCATTTTGTACTGGACTGACTGGAACAATAAAAGCATTTCGCGGTACGATTTAAACAATGGGAACACGGAGTTGATTATTCAAGGTCTCGAAAAGCCAATGGATATTCACCTGTACGATTCGTCTCAGGTGTTTTCAGGTAAATCATTTTACTTAATAAAACCCAGGGGCGGATCTATGGGGAGGGTGCAGGGGGTGCGCACCCCCCGCCTCCCGAGATGACCTGCGGTTTTCTAATACAACTGGTATTCTGCAAAAAAAAAAATATGTGGTTTATTGGTGTTGAAGTAGAGCAACAGACGAGTGCACCCCCTCCTAAAAAAAATCCTGGATCCGCCCCTGAAACCCGTCACTAGCAACCCGAGGGAGCTTTAGCATCGACGACGGCAACGGCAGCGAAAACGTCAGTTTTAAAATGAATTCCCGTTTTTTCAATCTTTGTGGCGTTTATTCCAATTTGCTGAAAATGGCAATGTAGGCGAATTTCCCTGGAGTTGATTTCTTGAGGACCGCCCTCAAGCTTAGAGAGACTAGAAAGAGATTCGTCGTCGCTTGTTTACGTCCTCCATAAAACTTGCAATTAGGCATTTTCATGTCGTAGTCGTGCAAGGACGGCGAAGAAATGTACAAAAAAGCGTGATGCACGTGCAAAGTTGTTGTTCTGCTAATATAAACCTATCGCGTTTTTGACGTCCTCGTTGCCGTTGCCGTCGTCGTTGCTAAAGCTCCCTACTATTATAATGAAACGGCACCTCATACTATTTTAAACAGTGTTGACAATTTTTTTCAATTAAATATGGTGGTACTTAATAAAAAGATAAATTCGAACTTTTTTTACATATCTAGTCTGAATTCTGGTGGCACCTAATTAACTCTAACTTTATCAGGGTCTCATCCGTGTACAATCGACAATGGAAACTGCAGTGACTTGTGCTTGCTTACGCCGCAAGGAGGTCACCAGTGCGCATGTCCAACTGGAGTAGTCCTCAAACCTGATGGGAAAAACTGTAATTATGGTAAGAGCATATGATTGGTTTTGGTAGTGCGCTTGTAGCACATGTTTCCTTAACTGCTTTTTGTTCTGCAAAATGTAGGAAAGAAATAGTCATGAATGTGCTGAAAATTATAGGATACTAACTCTCCTGTGATTGTCCGACCTTCACTTCTTTTTTTCAGATTTATTTAGGAACCTAAGCTCCGACAAGTTCATGCTTTTTGCTGAAGCAAATAGCGGGCAAATTTACAAAGTTCCTCTGGCTGTACCAGACACTCCTTGCTTTCCTCTAGGGATCAAAACCAACATATCCAGACCAGTTGCAGTTGATTATGATCCGATTGAAGGCAAGGTTTACTGGACTGACGTGGTATTGAAGCAGATTGTTAGATCTTATCCCAATGGTTCGGATCTTGAAGTAATAGCGGAGAGTAATGTGGAAAATCCTGATGGAATAGCAGTCGACTGGATTGAGCGAAATGTTTATTGGACTGATTATCAAACTAGTAAGATTGAAGTGTCACGATTGGACGGATCATACAGATTTAGCCTCATTACATCTGGTTTGGACAATCCTAGAGCTCTGATACTTGACATAGATGCTAGGTAACAAAGATAATATAATGAGGAATACAACTTAAAAGATATATTTGAGTCAATGGAAACATGTTAAAAAGATGTTCCGGTTTTGTGAGGAAGCACTTTAAACTTATACGGAATACTGTCTGTTTTGTCCCCTTGTCTTGAAAAATCTCTCAAAAAAAGTGGGCTCTGCTATTTATCCGAAAATCCATTTGACTTGAGCCCCTACAGGTCTCATAAAGTAGCAAAGGCTGTGCTTACATGTGAAAGCCATGATTTTAACAAACTTATAACAAATTTTCACAGCATGTAGTGTCCATTCAGTTTAATATTGACGGATCGTACAGAACAAGCCTTACAGCAGAAATAAACGTTGACAAACCTAGGGCTGTGATATTAGACATCGATGACAAGTAATCTAGTAAATTTTGATCAAAGTGGCTGATGAATATATTGTTCTAGGAACCCTACAATCTTCTCAACTCTAAAATCCGTAACTAATGGCCGCAGAAATCAATATAAGAGAAAAACTTGTTTCTCAATGCCGTTTTAAGACATTTTCGCTTTATTTTTTATCCCTCTTTTGATCTCTGTTTTCTGTCTTGATTTTTATTATAGAAAGATGTACTGGAGCGATTGGGGATCCTCACCAAAGATCGAACAAGCGAACATGGATGGCACGGCTAGAACCGTTCTGGTTAGTTCCGGTTTGTCTTGGGTGAACTCACTCGCTTTGGATTTCAAAAATAGGCTGCTGTACTGGTGTGATGCACAACTCGACAGAATCGAAAGAGTGGACCTTCAAGGAAATAACCGCGTGCTGATACTGGATTTGTCATCCAATAACGATAGTTATCACCCTTTCGGACTCGCCTTATACGAGGACGTGCTTTTCTGGACAGACTGGACTACAAAAAGTGTTCATAGATATAATATGACGTCTTCCCTCTCCGATGTCTTGGTCCATGGAATGGGAACACCTATGGAAATCCACATCTATGACTATAATATCATAACTTCGGGTGGGTGTTCCTTAGAAATTTTGATGTTGTGAATTCATTTTTTTTCTTTTTAATTTATAAATTTTATTTGAAACTTTCATTTAACAGAGTACACTTAATATAAAAAGGAGAAAACAAATAAACAAACAAACAATTTTCATCAATTCAGCAACAAATACCATTTCTAATAACTCTATGAAGTTAGCACTTGTTTGATAAAGCTATCTGCTTTACCGTATACTTTTTTGACAGTTACATTTTTTGTTTTTGAGCGAAGTTTCTAAAGCGCTATAAGTATCGATATATAACAAATAAAGGGTCTCTTCTTAAAAGTTTTGTTTTTTTGCAATTGTCAAAGGAAAGGGTTTTAGTTGACATTTCTTTGCTGTTGTCCAAGTTTTACCAAGCCTTATCTTCGCTGTAAAAAATTCTAGCCGGTCCAATGGCCACTATTTTTTTTACCCTGAATGCACGCCCGTCTACATGTTGCCTACACAGGAACTACCAGCTGTTCTCATTTAAATGGAGGATGCAGCCACATTTGCCTGCCAAACCCAAACGGTCATCAGTGTTTCTGCCCGGAAGGGGTGCATTTGATACCTGGTGACTCGACGACCTGTCAAGGAGGTAGGAGTTATGATCTCGAAAAAGACTAGTGTTTTTTAAGGTTTTCTTATTCATCTTTTTCTTTTTTTTTGCGCAATCCCCCAGCAGCTCTGTACTGTTTTAAAACATTGTGATAGACTTGATTAACATGCAGTTTGTCTTGAGTGCAGGGGATATGTTCATTTAATTCTACCACGGGGGAATTATATTGAAAGTGTCGTTATTTCTAATCTCGGTTTTCTAGTTTCATGTGAGTGCTTTTATAGTACTAAGATGACTTAAAGCTTTTTGCTTACTGACAATTCTGTAACATTGGGAGTTGAGAATCGAGGAAAAAAAACGACAACAAAATGTTATTCTGTCCGCTACATTCGCCCTCTGACTAAATTCAGAGAAATTAAAACAGTCCTTCCTGGCAAAAAGGTTGAGTGCGTGTTTCCTGGGACCCTGGTGCCGAAAGTGGCAGTCTAAATAGGCCATTTCCGAGTTCCAAAGACTCTCACTTCTAAAACGAGGCTAAGTGCAAAACCTTTCTTTTGCATGAAATTAAAAACTCAGTTAAATATCAATGGCTTCGCACTTAGCCTCACTTTGAAACAGAGGCTTGACGCAACTCGGAATATGGCCTTTTGTTTCCACTCTTATCAGTTATTTCCTCCACTTTTCCTTGAAAGCATGCTTGAATATTAGTTGTGTTTACACGAGGCTGTTAAGTAAGACTTAAGAGCTGCTAAGTTTTACTTAACCAAAAATTCGTGTGTGAAGGCCAAAGTAAAATCTCAAGTAACTTTACTTTACATCTTATTAAAGTCGGAGAGTTGAAACGATTCAAGAAAGTTTCAAGCGACTTGAAAACCATCCTTAAAACCGACTTAGCTGACTTGCGGTTACTTGCGGTTTCTTGAGCTTTGAGAAAGGCGAAACATGTCAATCAATCTTAATTATTTTGCGTGGGAAAATAGCCTTAAGTTAACCTGAAGTAAAAAAGAACCGGTTGTGCGTGAAGCTTTATTTTACTTGAAGTAATTAAAATTTACTTGTCTTGAAATATTTCTTAGCTTATTTAGGCTCTAGCGTAAAGACTATCATTAGTAGTCTGCATGGATATTACAAGGAAGGCAGTGTTTCAACCTCTGACGCATTGAGAAACACACCCAGTACTCAGAAAAGAGGGCCCTAGATCACAGGTGACGAAAGTAGAAGGGTCTTTGGAGTTGGAATTTATTCAAGCGTTTTCCTTTCTTCATTAAATAGTGAACCGCTGTCCCCAACTGTTTGCACCTGTGCATGGTAGTTTGCTGCCTTGTTCCAATTTACCGGGGCAATCCTGTGTATTCTCATGTGACCAGGGATATTTGCTGAGCGGAGCAAACACCAGGACTTGCCAAGGCGATGGTAGTTGGACTGGAGTACAAACACATTGCACTGGTAAGTCGAGGTAACATAATTTACAGAGTAGAAGGTTAGGAATCCCCGCAACTTAGTTCGTCCTCTTACAGAGCCATTCAAGAAGTAGTAAAATTGAAACAAGCGGTTGCTAAAGGCTTAAAACTCTGCAATACATCCAACAACATCTACGTTAGTTGTCTAACAATGATCGAAGTGAAAAAATGATATAAAAGCGTCTTTACAGAGATTTCTGGCTTCCGCAAAATGGGTAGAAAAAATATGTGTTAACCTGATAGATAGCCCGCATAGCTGGCAGTGGTTTCCCTTTCCTCTTAGGCAAAAGAGAGAAGTGCTGGAAAGGCACAAGGGGATGGGGTAAACTGAAACAATAAAAAAATTAGAAAAGGCGATATGGGTATGTGTCGCTGTGAAGGGGTTTCAAGCAGTTTAATCTGGTATAGGGTTTATAAACCAGAACGTTTGGGTCTAGAATAGGGCATCATTTTTCCAGGAAACTGTTCAATTGGTTGAAGTTTTTAGTCTAGACTAGGAAAACCGGGAATTTCCCCTCAAAAATATGAAAAAATCAAATCGGTTTTGTTTTGGCTAGACTGTACTAGTGACCTCAGTAGTTCCTGGAAAACAGCTACTCTAGGATAGGGGGGATTTGGGGAGTTTAGTCTGGTATAGGGTTGGAAAATTCTGCTGAACTAGCTCTGGCATAGGCTAAGGGTTACAGAGTCCCCTAAAATTCCTAAAGTACCCCTTCCCCCGGGCTCACAGGCTACTAACCAGATGGATAAATGTCCAATACATATTTCCTTGTTCAGTTGTCACGTGTCCCGCCTTACCAACACCTTCCAATGGTACCCGTCAGGGATGCTCAGGCGCATCAACAGAAATCTACAACACTGTCTGCCAGTTT
>CALNXI010000536.1:220867-233119 GCA_942486025.1 Porites evermanni | reverse complement strand
TTTACTTATTCGCCGCACATTTAATCATTTAGTTTTTTTTTATTTCGTCTTTATCTCGTTAACAAGAAAGTTGCCTCAAAGCATGGGCCTTCCTCTGTTTTTTTTTTTTTTCGTTTGCCTTGCTGTTGTTGATCGTAAACTTATTTCACTGTTTTCAGTTCTCCTGTACAGTACTTTTATGTCGCTTAAATCTCTTGGATCCTTTAATCTGTAGCCTGCCCAGTCTGCGGCGCCCCATTTATTCTAGACTACGAGTAGTCCCCCATTTTTTCTCAGGGATAGTAGAGCGAGCGACACGCGAGCGCGCGTGAAAATCACCCCACGCGAGAAAAGGCCACATTTTTCTCCCTCCCCGTCGCGTGTCGCCTTTTCTCGCGTGGGGTGATTTTCACGCGCGCTTGCGTTTCGCTCGCTCTACTATCCCTGAGGAAAAGTGGGGGACTACTCGTAGTCTACATTTATTCTGCCTCTTCTTTTACCTTGGTTTTAATAACTTCTATACGCAGCACGCAGAGCTGATGGAAGCCCGCCGTGATCTCTTGAAATGTCAAAGAACTGAACAAGAGCTAATCCGGGAACTTGACGATGCACATGCGCTGTTATCCACAAAGGAAGCAGACTGCACGAGGCTTGCAAAGGAGCTTGGGGCTGCGCAAGTACGGGAAGCTCAAGCTGAGGCAAAATGCGTGCATGAAGTAAGAAAGGCTCAGCAACAACATGAGCTCAAACAGGCCACCCAGGAACATGAGGTAAGCGAGCTCCGACTACTAGGTACGTCGTAAAGTATTAGACAGGGAACGTTCTCCGAAAGCCGTTCGGTGATCGACGAAAATTGCCGTCTCGTCGACACAGTAGCGTCGGGTGCTAACAGAATTATTTTTTTTTTTTTTTTAAGTGGGATAATAAACCCGTCGTATTTCATTTCGTTAAGCTTCTCATCTAATTCGTTTGATAAAAACTATTTAACTACTGTAACAACAAATGTTATAAAATAAAGCAAATGTCTGTGTTGTGAATAAAGGTTCCATCTTCATGGATATTAATCTGAGAGTAGATTTATTCAAAGCTACAGTAAACTCTCATTCTCTGTCAATCTCAAAGTCGTAGATATCACTTTAAATGAGGTCCTTGTTCATTTCTCTCAGGTCCAACGGTTACAAGAAGATCATGTTAAAGTGTTGGCACAAAAAGACGAAAGCGATGCAAATCATCGCTTGGAGATCACGCGGCTACAAGAGCAGGAAAGACGCTTAGGACAAGACTTTGCGCGTGCGCAGGAGCAAAATAAGACCTTAATAGAGGACAACAGAAGCTTGGCCTCTGAACTAGTCATGTACCAAGAGGACGCTAAAGCGATGAGTGAGACGCTTGTGATCAAAGACGCAGAGGTATCCCATTAGTACGTAGAGTGCCTAACTCACATACCTTGCCCTGCCTCGCAGACCAGTTCACTTAAGTACATTTTATTATACTTTTTTCTCAGCCTAAAGGGAAGCTCCGTGCATGTGTACATCCACAGTAGATATGAACAGGGAAAAAAAGACAAAAAGTTAAATGTTATTACCTAATTATTACCATTTACTGGGTTGTATACTATTGTTGTTTGTCATATTCCTGCGCGATGGTCTACAATGTAGGGCAAGGGCATTCCCACCAAAAAAGCGGTCAGTGGAAGCGTGATAATTCGAATACTAGGCAGATTTAACAAAGAGACTGCAACATCAAATGAGAACACGAAAGCGCGCGGGAAAGACTGAACGCGACTTCCGGTGTCCAATTTATCGTTCTGCTATTGGCCATGTTTTGGTTCTTCTCGCGACTTCGTCACGTTGTCATCACGTCTTGCAAGTGCGTAGTGCGCATGAGCAGGAACTGGAAGAAAAACGACTGGGGGTGAGTTGTAAGGTCTTAAGTGGATACGCTGCCTAGCATATCGGGTTCAACATATTAATAATCAGTTTATTAAACCCTTTTGATAGTGTATAACACTAAATTACAAGGGAGGTCAAGAATACGCAGAACACATAATTACACATGGCACAGAAGGCAAAAACAATTAAATCCTATTGTAGCTGTGGGTAACAAATTTACTAAGGCGGTCCGTTCTGACAAAGCGGAATTCAGAACGAGAAAAACCCGACCTCAACCCGTACCCATGAGCGACATTCGTGGGCTGCGGCAGCAGGTGTGAAAGAAACCCGGACTCCTTGATGTTAGATATAAAACGCCTGCAAGCCTCATCACGGCGCGACAACAGTGTAGGCAAGCCACAGCGCACGAGTGCCTACTCATAAGAGCAATCTGGAAAAATTATTCTTAGTGCAGACTTCTGCACGCTTTCCACCAACTGAACCAGACAGTTGGGTATTGAGGGAGTTTTAGAACTGTACTTAAAATGCTATTACATTTTTAAAACACCTTCACTTCCATAGGAAGAAATAGGTACCACCTTTCATACTTGGAGGAATGAGTTTCTTACCTGTTTAACTGACAGACGTGCCACCATCACTAGTTCCGATGAATTAGGATCTTACTTTTTTACGATTTTGACAATCGTAGCCTTCCAGGTTAATATATTTGGCTTCGTTTTCGTCGTGTTCATTGTTGTCCACTTGCATAAGCGTTATGATAGAAGGGCGCGCATCTTCTTGCAAATCCACGTGTTTGGCTTTACAAAACTCCATGCTTAACTTGTTTTTGTTTTGGTTGGAAATAGAAAGCAACATCTGTCCTTTCTTATTTTTGTTCGTTTATTTCCTTGCTTACTTTCAGATATCCAAGTTGGAAAAAGCATTACAACAGACTTTAACTGACTTACATACGAAAAACGAAGAGATTGTTCATCTAGAAGGCATCGTGGCGGACCAACAAAATGCCCTTAAAAAAGAACAAGAAAGGATGCGTGATTTGGAGGAAACGCGCACTCACCTTCAGCAACAAGTTGCCCTTCTAGAAGAAGAAATCAACCGTGAACGAAACACATCACAAGTAGAGTCCAGTGATCTGCAGCAAAGACTNCCATGCTTAACTTGTTTTTGTTTTGGTTGGAAATAGAAAGCAACATCTGTCCTTTCTTATTTTTGTTCGTTTATTTCCTTGCTTACTTTCAGATATCCAAGTTGGAAAAAGCATTACAACAGACTTTAACTGACTTACATACGAAAAACGAAGAGATTGTTCATCTAGAAGGCATCGTGGCGGACCAACAAAATGCCCTTAAAAAAGAACAAGAAAGGATGCGTGATTTGGAGGAAACGCGCACTCACCTTCAGCAACAAGTTGCCCTTCTAGAAGAAGAAATCAACCGTGAACGAAACACATCACAAGTAGAGTCCAGTGATCTGCAGCAAAGACTGCAGGACGCCAAAGACGATATTGACGAAAGAACGCGGCAAATTAACGAACTTAACTCAACCCTCAGAGAGGTCCACAAGGACATGAAACAAAGTTCAGCGAGCATTGTTGAATTAGAGCAGCTTCTACAACAGTCTCGGTCCCAGTGCGACAAGAAAACTGCGCAAGCGCAGACTCTTGACCAGGCCCTCAAGGAAACGCAGCAACAGTTGTCTGCGATGACAAAGAAAAACGGGGAACTGGAGGAGAGGTTACGACAGATGGAGAACGAATTTGCAGAAACAACGGAACAGAATGAGCAGCTCGATACCGAGGTATTGATGTTGCCGCTTCTTTTTGAAAATTTTCACAATTTAGTGCCGTGGGTAGAGTCCCCCAAGTCCTCCAGTGGGAGCTGGGAGCATTGCTTGGATCCGGCCCGAGCGGCTCCGAAGTAGATATTTCGCGAAGTTTTCCAAAAGGAATGGCGGTAGCCTGAGTATCAGGCCTTCCTAAGGGGCTAGGGGAGAGGAGATGTCGCTTCCATCTTTCCCCTTTTCCCCCAGAAACGCCTGATACTCAGGCTAGAATGGCATGAATCATTTGATTTTCCAACCGGAATTTCCGGTTTTCCCAAGTAAATGGTATTTACCCCTTTTTACCCCAGATGTCCCAGGTTTCAATTGCACCGTTCTCACTCGCCTTTATTTACTTCTCGGTAGTCCTGAGTGCGGATTATCAACCAAACATGTACTAGAAATAACCAACTGGTTTTCTTGCTTAAGTGCGTCACAGAGGATCGAGGGGATCCCCCACCCCCACTCCTTCTCCTTTCATAGTTGTCATTGTAAGTTTAGAATACAAAGGAATTCTTGCAACTTTGATAACGGAAGAAGGACAGGAATCGTCCGAAGTCTCCCAGACACCGTTTTAGGCGTAAAAACTTACATTGTCTCAAACATTTTAGCAACTAGTTGTAGTGGTAATTTTAAACTTGTTTTTCCTTAACGATGACTCGTCACTACCTTGATCTGGATAGTTCTTCTGATTGGCTTAAAATTTGCTTTAACCAATCGGAAGCCCTACCCACGTCTGGGTAGTGACACGTCATCAGTATGGAATTTCTTGCGTTCTTTTCTTAGGCGTCTATTTGCGGGAAAACTTTTGATAGCGTCGCGAAATGTCGGCTTTTTTCTCGGGCTATCTGAAATCTAATATTGTCGTTTAGGTGAATAAAATCCAGACGGAATTACAAGATACCATCACGCAGCTAAAATCTCTCCAAGATGTACTACAGACGAGCCAGAAAGAGGTACAGGAGAAAGAAAAGAAAGTCGAGGAACTCGATAAAATGTTGAACGAAAGTATGGAGGAACTGCAGCAGAAGGATAAAAACTTAAAGGAGAAGGAAAGCAAAGTTGTTGAGCTTGACAAAGCTCTTAAAGAAAGACAGTGGGAATTAAAACAAAAGGCTGCACAGGTAAGGAGGAACTGGGACAAGCCGAGGTATAACTAACGTAATTAAGGATGACCAGTTTGCGCCACTCGTGTTAGGGTTAACATCACGGCTTAACCGACAGAATCGTTTGACTCTTCAGCTGACTATGGGTAGTAACGTGTAGTGGTTATGAAGCCCTAAAGACTTTTTAATATGATTTAAGTTATCTTTTGTGGCCATGTACAAGTTTCAGTAGCATTCTAACCATGTGGGACAAAAAAACCAACAGACCTGTTTCCGTGAAGTTATTCCATGACATGTATGAACTAAAAAACAAAGAAATATGCATGGCCTAGCGGAGATCTGCTAATACAAACTGCAGCACTTTTTTTCGCCGTTGATTTTTTGTTTGCTTTTATAGCAAATCTTCTCTACTAACTATGAGCCGATGATACAAAACTTACCTTGACGCTGATTATGACTTGCGCACACGCTGTTGAAACGTCAGTCATTGTGTGACCAGCATTCCTAGTCTGTACTTGACTGACCTGGACGATCACATTCAACCTACTTGGGACTTGACTGTTTGATTCAAACCCTCTATAAAGGCAGTGTTATGACCCTGAATATTCTCGTTTTCGATATTAGTTTTGTTTATATACCGGTTGTATTAGGTTAGTGAAAAAGTGTAGTTATATAGTAGAAATTCAAATTGACGAATTCAAATGCTTTAAATTTAATCGCGTTTGTTCTCTTTGCCTTGAATAATTTTGCATTTGTGATTTGACGTGAGTACATGTAAATGACGAAATCCTGCAATCACTTCAGTCAGAGAATTGATGCCGTCTAAGTTTTCTTTTCCAAAGACCATATTTCCGTACTTAAAATTGAGGGATAGGACTAATACTGAATCCTGGAGTTGAAAAATCATTGTCTTTTAACCACTGGGGACCCACAAAAACTGAGTGACGGTTGTGGTGTTGAATTTAAAGGAAATGTATGGGAATGTAATAAGGATTTTTATTAAATTCTTGTTTGACGTTTCGTATCTTTTTTGCCAGGTTACCCAGCTGGACATGACCATGAAGGAACATAAGAGTGAATTGCAGCAAAAGGTCATCACATTAGAGCGTGCGCTTAACCAGGCTCGCTATGAACTCAGCGAGAGAGCGGGGGAGGTGAGAAATTCTAGAGCCTTTTTCTCTGTGTTTGTTGTTGTTGTTGTTTGTGTGTGATTTGCTTGCAGAAGTCAGACTATGAGGAAAAGATATTTTACGGAAAGGAACAGGAAGGCGTTCAGCAACAAACAAAACACTTGTTGCCAAGTGTAAAGGAATTCAACCGTCTTAGATTCTGGATTTCACGCCGTGGATTCCAGATTCCAGATGCTGAGCCTGGTTCCTGAAAGGCTGATTAGCGCTAATCCAGGATTAAAATTTCGTTCCACTTTTTATATTTACTTGCCTTAACATGGCTTGCCGGAGGAACATTTTATGTTATAATTACTGTATCTCAGAGTTAAGGCTCAACAGTATTTTGTAAGTTTGATGAGTTGTATGTTCTTAGACAGGAAAACCGGGCTTAAAATGTGGCTAAATCTTGGGTTAAACTTAACCATCTTTCGAGGAACCGGGCCCGGATTCTGGATTCTTGACAGTAGAACTTGGAATCCAGATTCGATTACATGGGACGACACTCAGACGGGTGATGAGGCCTTGGTATCGGCCCATCAGTTTCTGCCGCTCTCTTGAGGTCTGTCTTTGTTCCTCCCAGAGAAGAAACTTTTCTACTTATCACTCTAATTCTTTCAGCAAAGCTACTTTCTTAGACGTTGGTTATTTTTTTTTTCTTAAGATCTCTGAAATAAAAGCCAAGCGAGATCAGAATCAAGAGCAGGAGAAGCAAAAGAAATCCAGAATTGAGCATTTGGAGAAAACGGTGAAGCACCAACAACAAGAACTGAAGAAGAGAACTTCGCAAGTGTCCGAGCTAGAAAGAGTAAGCAAGCCATTGAAAACGAGTTGTTTATTGTTGTTGTTTTGTTTCCTATTTTAATCATCCTTGTAAAGTAGGTGTCGCAAACACAGTGAATGACAACAGAAACTCATAAGGGTTTGAACCGTGTAACTCGCGTTCAATGCTTGTGAATATTCATTTTTTTTTAAGTACTGTATTTGGAAACTCTCGCTGTGGCCTCAAAAAAGCCATAAGTTTAAAACAACTTTGCACGTGCAATACGCCTCGTACATTTCTTTGTCGTCATTGCACGACTACGACATGAAAGTGCCCTTTTGTGGATAGTGAAAACACAATACAGCGACTTTCTTTTTCTTTTCCTGAGCTACGATACAGTCTTTAGACGAACTGAACGTGATGGAAAAAGCGAGAACGTGGAGTAAAATTTAACGTCACGTCATTTACGAAGTTTGATTGGTCAGTTATCTCTCGTTTTACAATGAAAACGAAATTCACGAGCATCGGCAAAGCAAACATATGAGATTTACACGTTTCAGCCCCTTATGAGTTTTTTATGACAAGTTCTAACTGTTTTTGTTAATTCACAAAGTTAGTGCCTTTCTTGTTTACTCCGTCACCATTCTTTTTCTTATGTTTAAAATTGATAGACAGCTTACAACTCTAAATGTCTGACTGAGGAACAAAACTGAACCATTACTGCATGTTTGCCCCGTGAGGAGGGAAGACGAGGGGACCAAGTCCGCTTGCGCTTCTTGCCATCTCTTCGCCCTATTCCCGCTCATTTAGTCTCCTACACGGCCGTTTTCAGTGTCGTCAGGAGCGTTGCGTGACGACACTAAAAACGTCTGTCTAGCAGACTGCCGCTCACTAGACTAGAGAAAATTATCAACAAGCAAAATAAATTTAACATGCTGTTCCCTTTCGTCCTGGTTGTCAGGAGATCAACAAGTTGCTGAGGAGGCGTGAAGAGTCTGAGGAGACCAGTCAGGAGTTACGTTTGGCGCGTGAACAGCTTCAAAATACGGTAAACTTTTATGCATCCTCAGATAGGTATTCGCCGCACATTTAGTCAGTTAGTTTCGAACTTTACGTTTTACATCTCGTTAAGAATTAGAAAGTTGACATGCTCGAAGGCGTTCCTCTGCCATTTTTTGCTCATTTGCCTCTTGTTTAACCTTGGTTTTAATAACTTGTATACCCAGCACGCGGAGCTAATGGAAGCCCGCCGTGATCTCTTGAAATGTCAAAGAACTGAACAAGAACTAATCCGGGAACTTGACGATGCACATGCGCTATTATCCACAAAGGAAGCAGACTGCACGAGGCTTGCAAAGGAGCTTGGGGCTGCGCAAGTACGAGAGGCTCAAGCTGAGGCGAAATGCGTGCATGAAGTAAGAAAGGCTCAGCAACAACATGAGCTCAAACAGGCCACCCAGGAACATGAGGTAAGCGAGCTTCGACTATTGCCGTCTCGCCGACACAGTAGCGTCGGCTACTAACAGAATTATATATATATATAATATATTTATTTTTGTGTTTTTTTGTTGTTGTTGTTGTTGTTGTTTTGAAGTGGAATAATAAACCCGTCGTATTCGTTATGTTAAGCTTCTCATCTCATTCGTTTGATAAAAACTATTTAACTACTGTAACAAGAAATGTTATGAAATATTTGCAAATGTCTGTGTGGTGAATAAAGGTTCCATCTTCATGGATATTAATCTGAAAGTACCTATATTCGAAGCTACGGCAAACTCTCATTCGTTGTCAGTCTCAGAGACGCGGATATCACTTTAAATGAGGTCGTTGTTCATTTTTCTCAGGTCCAACGGTTACAAGAAGATCACGTTAAAGTTTTGGCACAAAAAGACGAAAGCGATGCAAATCATCGCTTGGAGATCACGCGGCTACAAGAGCAGGAAAGACGCTTAGGACAAGACTTTGCGCGTGCGCAGGAGCAAAATAAGACCTTGATAGAGGACAACAGAAGCTTGGCCTCTGAACTAGTCATGTACCAAGAGGACGCCAAAGCGATGAGTGAGACGCTTGTGATCAAAGACGCAGAGGTATCGCCATTAGTACGTAGAGTGCTCAACTCGCATACCTTGCCCTTTCACAGATCAGTTTATTTACGATACATTTTATAAAACTTTTTTCTCAGCGTAAAGGGAAGCTCCGTGCATGTGTACATCCACAGTAGATATGAACAGGGAAAAAAGACAAAAAGCTAAATGTTATTACCTAATTAGTACCATTTACTGGGCTGTATACTATTGTTGTTTGTCATATTCCTGCGCGATGGTCTACAATGTAGGGCAAGGGCATTCCCACCAAAAGAGCGGTCAGTGGAAGCGTGATAATTCGAATACTAGGCAGATTTAACAAAGACACTGCAACATCAAATGAGAACACGAAAGCGCGCGGGAAAGACTGAACGCGACTTCCGGTGTCCAATTTATCGTTCTGCTATTGGCCATGTTTTGGTTCTTCTCGCGACTTCGTCACGTTGTCATCACGTCTGCCTACTACGTAGGCATGGCAGTTGTACGCCCCAGGGGCTCCTGTTCTGGGAGAGGCAGTGTAATGGGCGTTTTGTTCAACTTATGTCCATATGGCCATTTATTACTTTAGATTGCTCGTCTGGAGGCTAAGGTGTCTGGCTACGAAAGAGCAACATTTGGTACAGCAAGCCGTGTTACTACTCCGAGGGGGGCACGTCCAGCAACACATATCCGACGGGTAACCTCACCGAGAACTGTCACCAAAACGTCTGCCAGCGGCATGAAGAAAAGCAGTTCAGATCAGAACCTTCATAATTTGACTAGTAATGGCCCGCTTGTTTCCTTCAGTCATGCTAGTACTCATGACATGACTGAGAGCCACTCGTATCCTCCAATGCCCTCTATACTTGTAAGCCAGGATCATGAACACTCAGTACACAGTCACAGTTCATATGCGTGCCCTCAAGACCGAACTAGAAGCGTTCAGACCAGCCTAGAAACTCTGGAGGGACTCTTGAAGCAGGCCAACATGGAGATGGCGCGGGATAGTTTACCCATGCTTCTAAACTCCTCTACATCGCAAGCTGGTGATGTCACACTTTCTGCCGCTGACCTCAACAGCACGCAGCCGTCACCACCCCAAAAGGAAGAGCGCGAGAAGGTGCCAGAAATCATGAATGGTGGCGTTGCGGAAAAGGACGAGTCGGTCAGTGGTTTATATGAGAACCTTCATGAACGACTTGAGAAGAAGAAAGCTTCTCTAGGAATGTCACGGGAGAAAGTGGTAGATGCTGATTCGTTAGATCCTGACAAATGGTAAGTTCAAGAGCCTTGTAAGTTGTGGTTTTAGATGCGTTTTGGGGTGGTAATTTACCAATTTCCCTAGAAAGGTGAGCGCAAAGCGTTTAGCAACCTCTCCACTCTGCTTCAAGTTCTATTTATTTTACCGTCATTTAATCCTCTGTTAAGGGTAGGCTTATCATGATTTAATTTAATACCAGAAGACGGTATCATTCTTCATAAAGAACTAGAGCACTAAGTGGAAAAGCTTGAGCAGATGAAGTTGGAAGTCATTCAGCCAAAGATCAAAAACAAATCCGAATAGTTCCAGCACGTGAATAAATCATACCGGATCAGTCCACGTGAAGTGCTACAGTCGTTATTAATTAAGCCAGTTTATGATTTGATAATTTGGTTTTGGAGAATATGGGTGGAGGCGAGAGGGGGGGAGCTTAAAAGAGAGGTGTGCTAAATAACTTTCTTCCCGCAAAAAGGGACTTAAAAGGGGATCTAATAGTTGGTTTTTAGCTTACTAGGCTTTGAAACACTTTTGCTCTTGTCATAGACGTTTCTCCGCTCGAGTTCTTTCTCTTCAGATTCAGAAACGTGTAGGAGCGTGCACCCCCTTCTTAGGTCCCTCGGCCTTGTCTCAAAAGGTTTTTACTCGAATGGTAATAACTTGTTTTATACACAAATAATTATTGTTAAACTCATCGCTAATGATGAGCTTGGGAACTGGTGCCTTAAAGGTTAGTGGGGGGCCAAATGCAATAAGCAGAGAGGAGGTATCCATGGCAACCCTGGAAGCGGGAACCGCCCCAGGAGCAGCCACTAACCGGCACCGTCACACTGAATAAATTCAGTGGAGATACTTACCTAAGAGAATACTTACCTGAGAAAATACTTACCAAACCACCAGGCAGGGAGGGAGGAGAGGGAGCAAGAATTGCGCTTCTTGCCATCTCTTCGCCCTATTCCCGCTCATTTAGTCTCCTACACGGCCGTTTTCAGTGTCGTCAGGAGCGTTGCGTGACGACACTAAAAACGTCTGTCTAGCAGACTGCCGCTCACTAGACTAGAGAAAATTATCAACAAGCAAAATAAATTTAACATGCTGTTCCCTTTCGTCCTGGTTGTCAGGAGATCAACAAGTTGCTGAGGAGGCGTGAAGAGTCTGAGGAGACCAGTCAGGAGTTACGTTTGGCGCGTGAACAGCTTCAAAATACGGTAAACTTTTATGCATCCTCAGATAGGTATTCGCCGCACATTTAGTCAGTTAGTTTCGAACTTTACGTTTTACATCTCGTTAAGAATTAGAAAGTTGACATGCTCGAAGGCGTTCCTCTGCCATTTTTTGCTCATTTGCCTCTTGTTTAACCTTGGTTTTAATAACTTGTATACCCAGCACGCGGAGCTAATGGAAGCCCGCCGTGATCTCTTGAAATGTCAAAGAACTGAACAAGAACTAATCCGGGAACTTGACGATGCACATGCGCTATTATCCACAAAGGAAGCAGACTGCACGAGGCTTGCAAAGGAGCTTGGGGCTGCGCAAGTACGAGAGGCTCAAGCTGAGGCGAAATGCGTGCATGAAGTAAGAAAGGCTCAGCAACAACATGAGCTCAAACAGGCCACCCAGGAACATGAGGTAAGCGAGCTTCGACTATTGCCGTCTCGCCGACACAGTAGCGTCGGCTACTAACAGAATTATATATATATATAATATATTTATTTTTGTGTTTTTTTGTTGTTGTTGTTGTTGTTGTTTTGAAGTGGAATAATAAACCCGTCGTATTCGTTATGTTAAGCTTCTCATCTCATTCGTTTGATAAAAACTATTTAACTACTGTAACAAGAAATGTTATGAAATATTTGCAAATGTCTGTGTGGTGAATAAAGGTTCCATCTTCATGGATATTAATCTGAAAGTACCTATATTCGAAGCTACGGCAAACTCTCATTCGTTGTCAGTCTCAGAGACGCGGATATCACTTTAAATGAGGTCGTTGTTCATTTTTCTCAGGTCCAACGGTTACAAGAAGATCACGTTAAAGTTTTGGCACAAAAAGACGAAAGCGATGCAAATCATCGCTTGGAGATCACGCGGCTACAAGAGCAGGAAAGACGCTTAGGACAAGACTTTGCGCGTGCGCAGGAGCAAAATAAGACCTTGATAGAGGACAACAGAAGCTTGGCCTCTGAACTAGTCATGTACCAAGAGGACGC
>CALNXI010000536.1:198793-219289 GCA_942486025.1 Porites evermanni | reverse complement strand
CATACGCCGTTTTGGCTTTTTAGACGCTCGGGGGGAAGGAGCAACGGGCGATACCGGCGGCGAAAAAGTTGACACAAAGAAGGGACAACAAAGTTTGGCCTACCTTGCAATTGGTTAACCGATCCGATGCTGGTAGCAGAAATTGGTAGGAAACCAAGACTAGACGCAGCCAGATCCAAAGCTTGAGAATGCAAACGAACGTCGTGGGAACGCCCCCAGCCACGCTTGAGGCTACCGGAACGCTTATTGTAGATGTAGTTTGTTCGGCTGAGAGCGCTGATTTAACGGCAGCGACCACGGAGGCGCGGCCAAAAAGGCAAAGGACGGCACGTCCGGAACGCTAGTCAGATGCGATGGGCTCCCAAACATCGTTCGCAGAAGAAGGAGGAACTTCTGGGATGGCACCCGTTGTCAAAGTGGGCAGTCGTGAATCCAGCGGCAAAAAACCGGCCGCAAGGCTGTTGTTTGTGTTACGTAGAGACATGCGGCGAGTAGAAAACGGTGTGTAACGGCGAAGACGGCAAGAATCCACAATGATTCGCAAGTAGGCAAACATTGATCCGCTACGATCAGCAAGAATCCGCAATGATTCGCAAGTAGGCAAAAATTGATCCGCTACTATCAGCAAGAATCCGCAATGATTCGCAAGAAGGCTAAAAATGATCCGCTAAGATCAGCAAGCAACGGCGAAGACGGCAAGAATCCGCAATGATTCGCAAGAAGGCAAACATTGATCCGCGACTATCAGCAAGAATCCGCACTGATTTGCAAGAAGGCTAAGAAATGATCCGCTACAATCAGCAAGCAAAGCTACAATGCAAAGCAACACTAGCAACAGGGCACACAAGGAGCCCTGCAATTCCCCGCGGGCCGCCCCGTAGGTCACATACTGAAGTGGGAGAAGACTGCTGGCCAACTCGCTCGAGTTTAACTTTGCCTAAATGATATTTAGCCACATGTAAATATTGAAGAAAACAAGGCAGCATAGCCAATGTTTTCTGTGACTTACTTTAGTATTGTTTTTCTCGTAGTCGTGCAAGCTTACAGCAACGCTTGGCTCTAAATGAGGCGAGGAGGAAAAACATTGATAAACAGTTATTGGAGATGCAACAAAGCACGGTATCATAGGATATATGCCCACAGGGATACCAGTGCCAACATGTTCATTGCAAATGCTAGAGAAATATTCTACACTGCACAGCGTCGAAGCGAGCAACTCTCTGAGGATTGCCTGCGTTATATTAACAAAGCCCAAGAGTAGAATTTCAATCTACAATCAAGACCGTGGAATATGTTAGGATGATTCATTAAGCCAGTTAGTTAGGCTGAGTTAGCATGCGTTTGTTCACTGTAAATAAATACATCGTATCAACTGCCATTAACCGCGAATCATACTCTTTTAAAAAAGCTTATTTAAACAACATTGAAGCGAAAATGTTATTTAGTACAATAGAAGCCCCTTGACGTGCTAAAGATACAAGGATCGTCAAGCTGGAAAATAGATATGCTCTTGCCAATAAAGCAGGAGAACTTAGCCGTTTACATAAAAATACATCTACTCACCTCATTAGTCATTGCATACGACGAGAGTTTCATAAACTGAATGCTGTTTCATGCAATATACAACTCGCACCTACAAAGGCAGTCACGTGGAACATACGCGTCACACATTAACATTCTTTTTAGTGTTGGTACCCGTCAGATATGTATTGGTGAAGGAAACAAAGAGTTCTAATATATTTTTATATTTGATACAGACGATTTTCGTACGATTTCTATGATCGATAAGGATTGCATTAGACTAGGAGATTAAAGGTAGAATTAGATTATAATGATTTATCAAATAAAAGCAGATAAATTGCCACCATAGTTTATATGCCTTCTTTGCTCGGTGTACTGCTTGCTTTTAGTAGAGTATGTCAAAAAGACCTAATCAATTTACGCCTTTAAGAAGAAAATCCGAGGGGTAGACCTCCAACATAATATAATATAATAGGGAGCTTAAGCAACAACGACAAATGTCACTTAACAAAGTGAATTCGCGCTGCTTCGAACTTCTGAAAAGCGCATATTCCATCTCGTTCAATTCGTCAAATGTTGGCAATTTTTTCTGGAGTTGAAAAGACTGCCATCAAAGCTTGTTGTCTTGTGTTCAAGTCCTTCACGAAACGTGAAATAAGGCATTTTCACGTCGCACTCGTGCAGTGACGGCAAAGAAATGTTCAAACAAAGCGCGAAGCACTTGCAGACTTGTTTTGCCAATCCAAACCTACCATATTCCTTTTTGCCGTTCTCGTTGACGTCGCCGTCGTCGTTGCTCAATAAAAATAGGGACCTTAAGCAACTACGACGACGACGACAACAACGGCGTCGAAAACCAATTGGTTTTATGACTAAAACAACAGCTCTGCACGTGCATCGCGTTTTTTAGTACATTTCTTTGACGTCCACGGCACGACTACGACGTGAAACCTCCCAATGCGACGTTTTGTGGAGGACGTGGACACAAGACGACAAATTTTCCTTTCTCTATTTCAACATAGATTAAGCCCTTAAGAATTCAACTCCAGGAAAAGTCGCCTACATTTGACGAATTGAGCGGTTCCAAATAGACGCGATAAAGTTTGAAAGGACGCAAATTCATTTTTTTGGTGATGTTTTCTCTGCCGCCGCCGTCGTCGTAGTTGCTTAAGGTCCCTAAGGGCTCTAAGAATTGTGTCCCCTTCTTAGCAGGCCCCTAGACTTACATGAAGTTCATCATCATCACACTTCTTCCGTTCAATGGAAAACCCATACAACAATTTGGCTTGGTTAAAAAGTACACGGGCAGAGCAGAAAAGGAGGGTCGAGAGGGATGGTTCGGCAGTCAAAAATTTTACTTTGTCGTCAGCAGGGAGTTAAGGCCAAGGCACAATCCTTCAAACGCGCGAAGCCTGCGGGCAAGAAAATTTAGGAAAAATAATCATAATAATCAGTCAAGGGGACTCCGGGGAGCTTTAGAACCGAAGACGGCGACTGCAAGAAGAACGTCAAAGACGCAATTAGCTAGGTAACCAGCGGGATCGTTTGTGCAAGCAAAGCTTTGCCAGGGTGAGGCGAGCTGCAAAGCCGTGCGGAGAATGGGACGAGACGTCTCGCGGATTGGTGGCTTCGCCGCCAAACCTCTTTCACATGCAAAAACAATACCGTCACCAACGCAGGCTAAAACGCAATCCCTGCAAAGCCAAGCAATCTACGTTAGCTCCCTGTAAAAACACAACGGTATTGTCGAGATGCTACCTTAACACTTGAATGTATGACGGGTCAAGCGCCTACTTAACATCTACGTTTATTACAAGAGGCAGCGTGCCTAGACGTATAACCAGGAACATTCAACGGCTAAACATTCCTCTTTTTAAAACTGCAACAGGACACAAAACGTGTTATTATAGAAGTGTATCTACCTGGAATAAGCTAGATTCAAACCTCGAATTATGCAAGAACCCCCGCTTCCTTCACCTTCCGAATGAATTTTGATTAATTGATATTAATCTAATTTAAAGATAAATAATTCGCATTGTATATATTTTAATTTTGTAATCCTATTTGTTCACTGAAAAGCCCAAGAAGGGGATGTGTTCAATAAATGTATGTATGTATGAACGACATGCTCCTAATCTTCTCGCGGCTATAATCTCTCCTACGCAGGGTAAAAGTCTCCCAAACTGAGCACACATCACTTGTTGCTCTCCCCCATAATTTATACCCTTAACTGGAAGCCCTGTTCACAGGCTGCCGAAAAAATGACATCAACAAAACTATTCTTTCAAGTTATTTATTTATGAGAAACACTGGTTTATTCTTCATCATCCTCTTCCTCATCAGCTTCATCGTCTCCCTGCTGCTTCAGGAAGTACGCCTTCTTCTGAGCAACACGAGCCTTGCGTTGCTGCAGGGACATCTTCTTGCGGTTGAACCTGAAAAACGACATAACATGTTAAATGCTATCACCAATAATCTTAACCGAGGATAGTACAAGGAAGTTCTTTTGTTTAAATAAATTTGTTTATTCTCTGGTGAGTAAGTAAAGGATGTCCCAAAAGTTCGTTCCTCTGAAAAGTCTGTATTTCAGTACGATTGGACTTGGTAAGCAAATCATTTAAACAAAAGTTGTGTCTGTCAACCGAATTCACTATTTTCATACTTGTTAAGCCATCTTTTGACTCGAATATTCGATTTGTGTACTTCCGCGCCAAAGGTGCGCGTGCGCGAGTATATTTTCCAGCCACATATTTTTTGTATTTCATAGCCCTAATTGATCGAACTCCTTCCTTGTTTTATGTAAATATCACGAAAGATAAACCCCCTTAACGCAAAAACGTTCAGCTACGTGAGAGCATAAGCATGTATACTTCGATTTACTGGCCTATCTGTTGTAGAAACTGCTAAAATATTGGAAAAATCCAAATGTTGGGTGGTAAAATGATCATGGAGAAATGACGGTTTTGAAGGCAAGAAACGAAGGGGAAGACTTAAAGTCCTGAATAAAGCATCTAAAATATTTTTAAAGAAGGCTAGGTACAAAATGGGCGACTTAACGAGCAGGCTCTCACATAGTTAGCAAGCCAAGTCCACAACGGGTCATGAAAAACGAATGTTTAAAATTATTGGAGGCCCCTGAGATGGCCAAAAAAACCTCTGCTTAGTCTGCCAAGTAACGCACAGCTCGTCTCAAATTTGTAAAGAACAAAAGCCTTGCTGTGGAAGGGGGCAGGGATGATTATCTTTTTTGGATGAATGCCCAAAATATTATTTTTCAGCTGCCTAAACTAAACAAATATTGTTTGGGGGTTGTACTGGGTCCCACGCACCAATTGATAAAAAAGCTCAAAATGGATCATCTGAACGGTTACAAACAAAAAGGGCATGCCAGTTACTGAAATTCTGAATACATGTACTCAATAGACAAATAAACATCTCTTAGAAATTTCATGTAAAAATACAGTTTTGATCAAAAGTTACTGTGCATCAAAATAGAGGAACGAACTTTTGGCACACCCTGTATTGTCCTGTAATGTTCTTAAAATTCCCTGTGACTGTCTCTCAGTGACGTAACATGTGGTACAGACAACTACACTACATGAATAATGATGCAATGAAAACAGAGCTGTAACATCAAACCCAAAAAGAGGCTCAAGGCTGTCATTAATGGCAAAAGGCCAAGAATTTTGCCCTGTCTACTAAAGCATGACCTCCACCTACTTTCATGAGGAAACAAAAAAAAAATGAAATTACTAGAACCAAAATGTAATGTTTACATCACGGATGAAGTGACGCGCGAAGCATGCAGGGATTGCTAAAACAGATATAGTAAGTTGCTGAACATGTGCTTGAGTCTTGAGTATGGTGTCTTTAGTCCTGCTAATTTACTTTGGGTAAAATAATAATCCATTACACAAAACTGTACTTCCTTGCTGCTCAATTAACTATTAATTACCTATTAATTGTATATACCAGTACCTGATAACTCAAACTGCCCTGTAGACTACTGCTATTTATCTTTAGGAAGACCCTTACCTCTTGGGTTGAACATCCTTCTTGGGGGCAGGTTTGGCCTCAGGGCTTTCACGAATAGCAGCATGAGCTTTTTTGTACATCTCCTCCATCTAAAACAGCATCACAACACCACTTAATGATTGGTTACACTCTTACTATGACAAACTAAAGCAGAGGCCATGGGTTCAAATCCTGTTGAAGTCCCACATTTTACAATTTTTTCCCGGGTTAATTTGCAATTGCTTAAATTGCAATTACCACTGCGATGATCATATCTTCATTTAAACAAACACAATTGCAGACATGTAACGCAAGACTAATGGTAAGAGAATTTCTTAAAATTAAATTGGTATCTTAAACTATCACTCAAGACCAGACTAGTAGCCCCATTCCTCACTGAAGAAGAACCTAACTGAAGCCTTCAAAAGTAATGCAGTGATAATATTGTCCATTGCATGGTCACCTGATCTGGGTCAACTCCATTCTTGATGTACTGAGAGAACTGTTTCTTGTACGCCTCTTCATCTTCATCCCTCAATTCCTTCATGTAGTTGGCAACATGCTGTCCAAAGATGTGATTGCGGTGGACCTCAGCATTAAACTCCTTGGACTCGCTGTCATAGCCAGGGAATCGTTTCATGCTGTAAACAAAAGATTAAGCAGGAGTTTCAATAAGCACCAACGACCGACAAAACGTTATGGCTACATTGCTCAGAGAAGTCGGCTACTTTTTTCCCCAAAGAATATGCAACTAGTACGAATAATGTCATGGACAGAAATAGAATTTGTTAACACAACAATGTACGTAACTTAGTAATTATCATTTGTTCATTGCTTATAGGCATTAATATTGTGTGGCTAAACAGTTTGACTTAAACCCGAATCTTCTGGAATCTAAAACTAACCCCGAGACACCCCTTGAAAATGTTGACTACTGGCTCCTTGTTGATACAGTCAGTTACTCTGTTCAGCCCTGCTTACTACTTCAATATTTATTGAAACCACTGACTAAGATAATCTGACACATGATCACTGAGCTCTAACAGTTACCAAGGATGTTCTCTTGAATCTCAAGTGCCCATTTAGGTAGCTTTAGAAAATTAGCTAGCCTGAGTGCTTTTAAAATGCTGGCACTTGGAAGAGTGAAGCACTGGAAGGTGTATTACTCTTATACCTATTCTTTAGAACAAGCTTCACAACTGGTATTAAAAACCAAACAAACAAAAAAGAAAATTAAGAATTCTCCTTCTACTATTTCTAATTGAATAATGTACTGTCAACCAAGCAAAACCGTGAACACCAGAAATATTTCTAGAATGTTATTGTGTTTTAAAAAAAACAATATTATTACAGAGTAAGTATGAAAAAACTAAACCCCAAGCAAAAACATTTATAAGTTTGTGGTTTTGTGGCTAGCTCACATGTCCTGATCTTTGGTGTGATTGGTCGCACCACAATAAACATTCCTGAAATATTTTAGGTGTTCATGGTTTTATTTGTGTGACAATTACCACATGTAACATTCTTCGTTGAAATGCACAAACAGTCTTCTGACAGGTGTGTACCCTTGTAGCCTAAGTAATATTACTATGAATGCAAACAAATCGTAATTTAATAATCCATACCTGTGGGGGATATCCAGGCCACCATCAACAGCTCCTTTAAGGGCACCAAACACACGGGCTCCAGTAGTTGTTCTGGCCAACCCCACATCCAAGAAAGCCCTGAAGGCACCAGGAGAGCCTTCTACACTTTCAACATTGTATTCATCACCATTGACCTCTTCTGTCCCAGTGTAAATCTCATTAAGATTCAATTTGGTTAGCAACTAAAAGAGAAAAAAGAATAACATAACCATTAGACTGGAAAAAGAAAAGCACCAATTCCAATCCTGACTCTCACTAACCAATTTTATCCTCCAAAACATATAAAAATACTCAATTCAATTTAAATAATTTATGTATTGGTCTTTTTAAAGTTGATTTATGTAACACTCTGGCACACCCTTTGAAAAAGAAAAATCAAGAAACAGTTTTGTCTGCATGTAATCTAAACTGATTCTTCTGTAAATAGCTTTTCACTTTCAGGGCACAGGAAAAGTCCATTTCCAGTTGTCCTCAACAACAGATTTTCCCATTAAGCATTTAACTTTTCGAGCTCACTTGCCCGATGCCCAAGGAATAGGTAAGTCATGTTCTAACTACATGTAAATCATAAACTTAGACAAGGATGCAACAGCCCTGGGCAAGCACGCCCAGCACTTGGTTATCTTAAAATATAATTGCAGTAGTAAAATTATGCAATTCTAACAACCTTACATCTTCATCGGCCAGTGAATACAGCCATTTCACCTTGCTCCTTGCTGCTGGGGACGTTTCAACAGGAGGAATGTCTGTGCCTCAGCAACAGAAATTCCATGCAGATGATGCTAAAATTTGTCTGGAATCGGATCAGAAGCTCTGATCGGTCCTGCAAAGCGCACGCAGTGGAACACCAGGGGTAAGAAAATTTGGTTATCTATGCATCTAAAATATTTTGGTTCTAACAAAATCGTCCAAACAACCTACATACATCCACCCCTTCATGTTGGCAGATGTAAAATGGTGCACTGACTAGCTATGGGTTAGAAATGGTATTGGATATCCATGTTACCGACAATAACTGACAGATGTCCAAAAAGGCTGTCCACTAAGGTGACATATTTTTTTAAAGTTATCCGCTGACCAGTTTTAGGTTTTCAATTGATCAGGGCTCAGGTTTATTTTCTTTTAAANTTTAAGATGGAACAGGGTTGTGCCCTACTAAAAACTGAAGGAAGCCCAGTGCTCTGAACCTGTAAAATCTAGGGTGCCCAGCATATGATTTCTCTGAGAAATCTGAGATTAGATTAGGCACCAAGGGCCACCTGGCTCTGCTAGAGCACAGCCTTGTAGAATTCAGTTTGCTTTCTGCTCACGCCAAAGTTGAGTTACTTGACAAAGATCCCTCGAGAGCTTCGCTTTTGGACTTGGCTAAATCTATATATTAGTTATATTGTTTTACCTATTGTTTATAAACGACAGACAAAACACAAAAGGCCGCAAAGGTCAAATGTAAACACAGTCATACATGTGATGAATCTCCGACAAAACAGTCAATATTCCTGGAATTTATATTCTTCTGTCAAAAGAGCATCTGAGTTACAAGTGCTGGAGCTTGTTCGCAGTAGAACACAAAACTTTACCATAATCGACCAGGAGAAACAAAATCAAACAAATTTACATTATTTTGGAAACCCATGACTACCAGACTTAATATGTAAACATTGATTTATGTCATCAGTATGGAATTTCTGTCGCTGAGGCGCAGACATTCCTCCTGGCAAAACATTCAAGCCAGCGATGAGGAGCGAAGAGAAACAACTGTATTCGCAGACTACATTTTCATTTACCACACACAACCCACAAATATGACAGGTCAGTACCTGAAACAACAACTTCAACTCTCTTACCTCGGCCAATCAATTCAACCAACTTTATAAATTTTTTACGAGTCATAGATTTATTATAATTTCACAGAATAACTTTCAAAATACCAGTGTCTCACAGACAGTCATAGAAGGGGCCTCTTTTAGGCAATAGTAAGAAACGTATCAATTTTCACATTAAGGTAATTAAAGTATGCTGCCCTTGGAGGCAAAATTAGCAACTCTACACCACAACAGTAGCACCTTATAATGACAAATAAAATTGTAAGCATTTTACTTACACGACGTGCTAGCAGAAGGCCAGTGCAATAGGCTGCTGCATAATTGGTCAACCCGACCTTGATGCCATAACGGGGAAGTTCATGCGCATAGGCAGCACAGATGATAACATCCCCTTCAATTTTGGCATACGCTACCTGTAATAGGAGAAAAGAGCAAATTATTAACAAGGTTTAGAAACTTCTTTTACCCTGATAAGTCAGTTGGTTCCTTCTCCTGAATACTGCAAGTTTTTCTTGAAATCTTGGGATCACTACATACTAAATAAGGGAGCAACCTAAAGTGTACAGAACCGCTCACCAGAGAAGTATACAGTCAATCAAAATAGCCATTAGACATTAGGCAGGCTTAAAAACAACAAAACAGAAAAGGAACAACTTCACAATGAAATTAGTACAAGGCTGCCATTCAATTTTGTGCTCTTAATTTAGAGGGATTCTAACAGTTTTAGGCTGGCCGAAAATATAATTCTGGAGGCATTTCTAGGGCTGGAGTTCACTTTGCTAAAGGAAAGGAGATACAAAGGGAACTTTCAGAAACTGGTAACATTGAGATTAGATTAATTATGATGAGTCTTAAAAGTCTGGACAGTTTGTGGTTCGTCTTTACGATAGCAATTCTAAGATTTAACATAGTTTAGACAATGAAAACTTTGGTACATTTTTTAAGCCTGGTTTGCCCAACTGGGAAATGCAAGGCTAACACGGATTTGACAGTTTCCTGACTGTCCAATATTTTAAGGCTGGTCTACAGTGGTACCAGACACAGAGTGGGAGTCATTATCACAACCGTGGAGCATTGTGATCAAGTAAAAACAACATTCCCTTTCCACTAACAACTCTGTCACTAACACTCTGATGAACACTAGGTTGACAGAGTCGCAAGCAGAAGCAGAAGAACTAAGCAAATCACAATGCACAGGAACAAACATTGGGATTGGAATGTTTTTCCCCTTCCGCTTGCGACTATGACAATTTGGTTTTCACCAGAGTCCAAAGGAATCGGAAATGTTCCGATTCTAACAGCTCCAATTTTCTTGTACTTATGACACCACTGCTCACGACTATGATTTTTTATTTTCACTAAGTTATAAGAGCTCTTACAACTCTGCATATGACTCCAACTACATCAGGAAAATCCCACAATCTGTTTCAGATACTAAAGGAAAGACTTTACTGAGCGGCCAGAACACTGAAACCAAGCCAACAACATGTTCCCCACAGAACCAATTTCAGATTTCATATCATTTCGAGCTCTCGTGGGAAAGAACTTTGATTTACCAACCTGGCAAGTGATGTCCTTGTTTGTGAAGCGAACAACAAAGCGGTACTTTGGCGTATTGTATTTGTTCTTATCTTGAGTCACCAGACGCTTGCGGGCAAAATAATCAGTTTTGCCCTCTGAAAATAACAAAAGGAAAACTGCCATGTGACTTTGCTTTCCAACTTTTTCTTTCGCCAAAGCGACCGTGCAAATGCTTAAAAAATAGCCTTTAAATTAGAAGTGAACTGACCTCGTCGTCTCTTAAATTTGACTTGGAAACGCTTGAAATACGCTTTGTTCTTGATTACTTTGACAAATGCCTGTAAGAACAAATCGAGAATCCTCAGATAGCTGTTCCCAAAAAGAACGAGTTTCATCTTCAAATATCCTAGCCATCTCAACATAATCAAACGTTAAAATTCTACCACACGATCTTATGAACGTTAGAAAAGGATAGTCAGTATCATTTTTATTTGACTCTCACCATTTCTAGGCTTTCGAATGGGAAATTTTAGGACACTCCAGGTAGCTTCGGCTGGAGGCTGACAAAAACTAAGAGAGGAGGGAAATTGGCAGGGCGCGTGGCTTCATGGGATTGTGACTACGTCACGATGTGTTCACCGAAAGTTTGTTTTCGTTTTCCCTTTTCCAACTCTTTGCGCACGGGCTCTCACACGTGTTTTTGGAGACGTACCATAAGCATTTTCTTTTTAGTCCATTTTTCACCTCAGACCGACGAATTGCTCCACCCGTGAATATCATTTTGGAATGGCAATATTGCGAAGCAAGAGAAAATGAGGTACCTCATTCACAGAAACACTTGTAACACACAAACACAAGGCAAAACCACAACGACAAACCAGTGAGGGTCCACCGGATCTTTTGTAGACCTTGATCAGTTAAAATCTTGAGTACCAAATTTTAAACTTAAAACAGTAAACTGATCCTTACGGCAGGAAGAGTGATAGAAAAAAAAAAGAAAGAAAGAAAACAAAAATAAAGTGGTGAATCATGATATTTGCCCTATTATATATTTCATACTCTCACACAAACAGTACAAACGCATGGAACGTCATTCAAAAACTAGTAATATATAAATATAAAACGGCAAACTGATCCCTACGGCAAGGCGATGAAGAAGTAAACAAAAGCCATAAAACAAAAATGTATATTTAAACAAATTTGCCTAAGTTTTGAAAGATAAACGTTGAAAATATGAAAATGAAAACAATAGATTGTTATTGGTGTTGGAGACTAGGTAGTATCGTATATCAACGAGCTTCGTCACTCCTATTTGGTGTTCCCTTAGAGCCTCCCTAGCGTTTTTCACTGCGTCACCGTTGGTTCGTATGAGTTCAAGTGGGATTAGAAGAACGTCGCTGACTGAATGTCCTGAGCTTTATTGAAATGTGGTGGTTCAGTTGGCGTTCAGTCTCTCCGAAAAAAACCAGCCCTGATAAAACTAACAAGTCTGACGTCATCATCCATAAGGGCTCTTCAGTGATCTAACTACCATGCTGAATACAGAGGACGTCAACTGTTTAAGGGCGGGATCACTTCCTTTGCATAAGCTGATGAGCAAATCATCCCGGGAAAAAAGGGGAAATCACTCATGTTTACACCCATGACCATGACGTCATGGGAACTTCCCTTGTACCCAGTCGCCACTCCATAGTTCCGAGAAACATCAAGATGGCTGAGTCTGGAGTAGTGTGTTGAAGCTGTTCAACGATTTCTGCTCCCTTGCTGTCTTCTCCCCAAAAATGGCCGATGAAGGAGAAACAAATGTTCTCCTTTACAGAATATCTAACGAAATGAGGGCTTACGACCTTCAAAATTTAAAGCATTTATGCCATGGACAAATACCACTCGGGGAACTTGAAAAAGCTCAAACTTCGAACGACTTATTTCGACTTATGTTACACAAGCGGCTGATTAAACCAGGGAATCTAAGCGTCTTAGTGAACATGCTGAATAGGATTGGAAGAGCTGATTTAGCTGCGAAAATCAACACGAGTGGAGATGCTACTATGCAAACGGAGAGTGCGGTGGCGCCTGTTGTAACAAGTGGTCCAATGCAAGGAAGTTACAAGGTTTTCTTGATGAAGCTTTCTGATGAATTGACGAAGGACAACGTCGAATCGCTGAAATTTGTAGCTAATCTACCGGGTATGTATTTTTAAATGGGGCGTGCTTGCTTATAGAAAGCTCTCTATCCAACGACCAAGAAAAAATTGTGATTTGAATAGCCTGAAAATATGATCGTTCAGACTGTTCACTTGTACTTGGAGTTGCATTAACTGATAGCGAAACAGATCTGTTGGTGACTCCATTCAAAACAGGAATCATTCTAACCCCGGCATGTTTAATCGATAAAATGAATAATCGATAGTTTTCAGTAAAAAATCTATTACAATCAATTGATCAATTCTCAATTGATTGTATTGGGAATCAGTAAAAGTCGACATAAGGATCTGATATGAGTAATCGATAATTATCGATTTCGTCGAAAAATGTTGGTTTTATCGCCATATTATATCAAAAAAGATATTCAACAGAATGCAAAAGCAACACGAAACAACTTCCTTTGACCATTTGTCTAAATCAAAGGGTACCTATTGCTAACTCATGGATTAATAATTACTCTAGAAATGATAGTTGATAATGAACGTGCAATAACTACTGGTATACTTTAAGTCTGTCAAAAAAGGAAAAACATGTTTAAAAAAACTAAACCAAGAAAACAAAAACAAAACGACCAAAAAAAAGACAAAAGTTTCTTCTGGCGGGAGTCGAACCCCAGGCCATTTAAGTGTAAAGTCACCATCAGATTATCTATTGTGCCACTACACCAAGTGTTGATCAGTGATGTTGAATTAACTATGTTTAACGTTTTGGTCCATGAAATTCTGCCGGTGGACTCTGTTTGAAGCTGGTAGGCTTTATATATGAAGAATTGAAAGATATACTCAAGGAAAATAAGCAGGGTTTTGACAGTAAAATCTGTACGTTAGCTCGTTTCATTGAAAAATATATGGCCAACAAAGTGCTATTAAATGTATCACAAAACTGTCACAAAGTCTATTGCTGACGGCGTTGTACGGCTTGCAATTCTCTGCATTTACGTACATGAGTAGAATCAATTACGATTCAGCAACAGTAAACATTTCTGTTTTCATTCAACAAAGAAAGATTTCATTTCAGAACAGTAATTACCTAAAAACCATGAGATTGGGAGTCTTGTTGTGTGAAGAAATAAAAAAAAATTGTGAGATTCACGGTAGAATCATGAGCTTGGAGTCGAGAAGCAATTGCTGATCTCTTCGTCATGTTTATCTCGTGGATGACTCAAAAAGCTTCAAGAGTTCATGAAATTCTGTCTTCGAGTTAGCCATGATGCTAATTTAAAACATTCAAAGTCCACATGAAGACAACTTACCATCCTATGAAAGTTACAAGATCATAACATCAAAAGCTCTGGGCACAATACACGCTCAGCACTTCTTTATCGTGGGGACTTTCAAGAACGATTGATTAACAATAATTATTGTTATTATATCGGGAATTCTCGTGTGAGCCGACTAATTAAGGAAGTGTCTACGTTGTACCCGAGTGACAAATTTGCATATCACAGTGCCCACAATAACTCGTTCCTTACACTATATGTGATCCACGAGTTAAAAAAAACTGTTTTATTTTATATTATTGTTTAAAAGTTTTAATGATAAATTCATGTAGAGATTAACTTAAGTAATTAAATACAGTGAAACCTCTATTAAGCAGACACCTTCGGGATCTTCCCAAGTGTCCACTTAATAGAGGGTGTCCGCTTATTAGAGGTTTGTAAAAATTGCGCAAAATGTTTGTTAATGATTTACATTCAACGATTACTCGGCACTGTGATAAAGTTCCAAGTCCAAGTTCATTACCTTTCTTTACCAACTTTAATTTGTTTGTAAATGCAAAAACATTAAACGACCACATTCCGTATTTCAAGGATGTAATCCAATACTACTATTGTAAATTCAGTCCAGTGTCTGCTTAATAGAGGTTTTTAACAATAGAAATTAGCCAAATGCGATTTATTTTTGTGTCCGGGTCCGCTTAACAGAGGTGTCCGCTCAAGAGGGGTTCGTTATAAAGGGAAACATAAGATGTTAATTTCGGGACCCAGCTTAGTGTCCACTTAATAGACAGGGCTTCTGATAGGACGCAGAAAAAAAGTCAGATTTCACGGGATTTTTAGGGACAAAATCACGGAAAAATGGGCCGATTTCGCGGGAATTTCACTTTCAGGGCAAACTTGGCAGAAAAGCAATTGGTCAAAAAACGGCGGATTTTGTGGTTATTTTCAGGGCAAATTTCGCTAGAAATCGATCGGTTTTGCGCTGATCAGACAGTGTTTTTAGTGTTTTTCTAACAGAGGTCATCATTTGCTCTTTCAACAACAATATGCTTCAGAAATGAACCAATGGCAAAGCCTTTAACATCATGGCTAGTGCCCAGTTTTTCGCAACATAATCTTCGCCTGGTAGTTTCGGAACATTGTTTGCACATTTCAGTGACAAAGTTTTGACATAAATTTGCGAGTTTATGGCAAGAAAATACCCCCAGTAGCTGAGACAAGTTTCAAAATTGCTGTAAAGACATGTATTTGATAATATTTCTACCAAATTTCGTGGTATTTTGCGTGTTTTTGTGAATTTTGCGGGCTTTCGCAGATTTACCTGAATTTCGCAGCTCCATGACTGCGCGAAATATCAGAAGCCCTGAATAGAGGGTGTCTGCTGAATTGGGGGTCTGCTTAATCGAGGTTCCACTGTACTGAGGTCTTGCAAACATGGACACTGAACTTTATCCACTTTCAAGTACGTTGGCTGAACTCTCTAGGTTTCAATGTTCTGAGCGGTGCTTTATGTCAGTCTATTCTAAAACTATTGTTAAATCTGATAAAACTGATAGAATCGATAAACTTACAACTTCAAGGCATGTAAGTATCATTTTCTTTTGATTGATCAATAACATTGATTCCAACTGATCGATAGTTATCGATTTATTGATTGGTTTTCCAATATTGCCTTTTATCAATTTAACATGCAGGGTCTGTTAAATTCAACGTGAAAAAATTATTATGTTCAATTCCTATGATAGAAATGACCTAATTCTCTTCCAAGAACAGTTATACACAATGGCTAAACTATTTTTCAAATTGAAACAAACAGTGAGTGAAGCTCGTGTCAACTCACAAGTTAGTATGCGTGCTTACGAAGTCTTCAGCAAAAATAATAATAATAATAATAATAATAATAAGGTGCAAAATAGCATTTAAATAGAATTATCTAATGCACAATCTTGGCTTAGTTGTTACTGTAATTACCAAAACATTTAGTAAATTGATAGTCAATGGTTCTCCTACTTGGTTATTTACACTGTTTGTTGTAGTACTATTTATTTAGCTTTAAAAAGTGGTTTCAAATGGTTTCAATCTTGTTTGATTCTCAATTTGAATCCTGGCCTGGGAGCAAGCTAAGCCTGTCCATTCTTCAAACCACCCTAATTATTTATAATCTTGAATAATTAGGGTTGGAAGTCAGAGGAAATTGATGACATTATTCATAATCTTGGGTAATTGGGAGTAGGAGGTAAAGGAAACTGAGAATCAAACTAGGCTGAAACCACCTGACCTCAAATTTCATTTTAAACTACAACATGTATTTAATTTTTTGCAGATGGAATTGATGAAAAAGTTCAGAATGGAAAAGATCTGTTTAAACATTTGATTCAAGTTGGAACTCTTGGATCAAACAATCTGAACCATCTGGCAGATATGCTCCAGGAAATTCATCGCAGAGATTTAGCAGAGAAAGTTAGAAAATTTCAAGGAGATGGTAAATTACCAATATGTAGTACATGAAAAAACATCTATTTAATAGACTTTGAACGTTAACCCATTTGTCCCTGGAGATTTTCTCAACTCTGTTTTCTAACAACAACAACAACAACAACAATACCTTTATTCGCCTTGTACTTAATTAATTACAGTATCTGGCATAAAGAGCAAAAACTAAAAAAAATGTTGTTTACAAGTTTACAAACACTACACTGGCTTTTGTTCCTGATGCCAAAGTTTAACATAATTTCCAAGTTTAGGCATGCACAGAGGGCAAAATAACCATTGAAGATAGCTTTGAAGAAAAAGAGGACACTGCCCATTTGCACCTACATGTAACCTATGATCTTGTTGATTTGATGACTGTGTTTTTTAGATCTTTGATATATGGAAATTTTTTTCTTTTTTGTTTCTTTATAAAATTTAGGGGGTGTAACTAGTGCAAGTGGCATCACGCAACGCCCTGTAATGAACAGGCCAGGACCATCACAGCTTCCTGGATTAGTAACGGAAAAGCAGCCAGTTACGCATGAGTCAAGAGCACCAAATATTCCTTTGCTGTCTCCAGCTGCATTTACCAAACCTCGGCCTGCAAATTCTGAGCCACGCTTCCCTGTCCAAGCAATGCCAAATCAAGCAGATCTAGTTGAGCAATTGCAGGGGTTTGGAGTTGATGAGGTGGAGGCAATGCCTTCCTATCCCATGACACAGCGTCCACGTGGAATTGCTCTGATCATTAGCAATGAGCACTTTGTGGCGAATCCGTACCTGCGGGACAGGCAAGGAAATGAGCAAGATGTTCAGCACCTTCAAGAGCTCTGGCAGTTTTTAAATTTTGAAGTGATTTTAAAACGGGATCTTGAGTCACAAGACGTGTACAATGTTCTGAGAGAAATTTCAACCAAAGATCACAGTCAATATGACTGTTTTGTTTGTTGCCTCCTCAGTCATGGGGAAAATGGTGGAATTTTTGGTACAGACTGTGAGCTTGTTGAAATTCAAGATATAACAGCCCTTTTTAAGGGAGTCGCGTGCCCTTCCCTTGCCAGTAAACCCAAGCTGTTCTTTATCCAAGCTTGCAGAGGCAGGAATTTTGATAGAGGGGCACAGTTACAGGCTGATGCAGCAGAAATAAGTTCTGAGGAGGCAATGCGGCATAATGCTGAACCTAATGAAAGTCACTTCCTCCTTGGCTATGCCACACCTCCAGGTATTTTGTTTAGAATTTTATTACTCTGTGAAGAACTGAAAGAATTATTGAATGCCAAATAAGTGTTCAAAATGTGTGTTTTAAATGTGTGTGACCAATCATATTTGAGAAACAGAAGAAACTGAAAGGACTTTTGTCTGCAAATAGATTGTACAGTATACACTGGTCTAAACAACTGCACTAAAAGGTATAATGCACCTCATTCCAAATTGATGACAAAACTACTCTCTTACTTTACTGCGAGGATCATTTCCACTTTTATAATACAGTCAAACCTGTATTAAGCAGTCTCTTTTTGGGAATGACTTACCGACCGCTTAATAGAGGTTGACTGTGAAAGGTTTGAACCCAGGAGTTATTTCAAAAGTAGGTTGAGTTAGATCGTCCAGGTGACCATAGTCCTGAATAGGACCGTTGTTGTTGACAGTGACTGATGTGTCGAAAACCTGTGCGGTAGTCATCTTCAGAGTCAAAGTGAGTTGTATCACGTCAGTTGATGGTATTATACTCTGGTTGTTGATCTGATTGGTTGACTGTTTAATACAGGTTTGACAAACGTTAGAGTTATTCAAGAATATGAAGGTAGTTAAAGAGGAAAATATCTGTCCCATGACAAATTGACCCCTACCTGTTTCTACCTCTTCTTGAGCGAAAAGTAAAATGTTAAAGACCACTTGAGGCCATACACAGTATGACCTGTTGCTGTACATCTTCTCAAAGTGACTGTTTAATAGAGATGAAAACAATAAAAAATAAGTTGTTGGGACCTCGGAAAAGGTGACTGCTTAACACAGGTCAGTTTTACAGTAATTAAGGGAAATGATTTCCAGGACTTTGGTAAGTGACCGCTTAAAAGAGGGTGACTGCTAAATAGAGGTCTGCTTAACACAGGTCTGACTGTACTACTTTCTTTTTAAATTTATGATAATTAGACCCTAGCCTGCAAATACAGTTGTTTCTCCTTTCTCCTCGCTGCTTGCTACGTTTCGCGGTAGCGAGGTTTGCTAATTCAGCCTCAAAAACTGCATACTGATAAGGAAGATTTCTCAGGAATCTGGTCAAAGAGCGCTGATAAGTTGACAATTGTATTCTTTCAGCTATTGTTTATGAAGGACAAGCAAAAGACAAAAAATCAAATGTAAATGCCATGAACTATTGAAAAACAGTCATAACTGAAAAAATTACTTGAAGTGATCACTGCATTCAGGGCCAATTATCACGAAGACAAAAGAATAATAAAATTGGCCATTTTGGAGTAAGGTGTATATGTTGTGGTTCAATTTTATCCTTGGTTTAATTTTTATTTTCTTTTGTTTTTGGGTATGGTAATATATGATAATGACCTTAAAACAAAAGAAAATAAAAATTAAACCAGGGATAAAATTGAACCACAACATATATACTGCCATACTATGAATAGTTTTGCAGCCATAAACATCATTACCTGTATATACTTTTACAATCATGAATCATGAAGAGAAACATCGGAAAGTTGATTTTTATTTCTCATCTCAGGTTATGTCAGCTGGCGAAGCCAAGTTCATGGCTCCTGGTATATTTCTAAGCTGTGTGAAGTTTTCAGAAAGTTCTGCGAGAGATATGACGTGACATCCATGATGGTAAAAGTTAATGATGAGGTGTCTGAGGCCTATACAAGAGCTGGATACAAGCAGTGCCCAGCCCCAGTTGTCACGCTGAGACGACGCATCTACTTCAATAATAACTGAAGGACATACTCAGTGGGTAAAAGTACTGTTCCACTAAACTAGCAGGAATTTCTTAGAAGTTAGAACACAAGCTGTGAGCATGAGTGTCACTTGTGCTGTGTAACGTAGAAAACTGTGAACACTTTATTACTATTTCTGAGATGTTATGGTGTTGACAGGTAAATGCCAATTATTAGCCTGCGTGAAGATGTCTCCATTTCCTTTGTTTCACGAGGAAAAGGAACATCTGTGCAATGCTGTCGCTTTTCCATATGCAGCAAAGACAACAGGGAATTCTGTGTGGAGGCTAGCCAATTGTAGGCATAAGAAAACTAAGGCTATGTTCAAATTGTACCGAATAACTTTTACATTGGCACGAAAACCATACAGGATAGGTCTTCTGTTCACACATAAGAATTATTTAATTTGGCCTGATTTCTGTAACAGAGTGAAGCTGCACCTTGCCAATTTCTTAGGGTCTTTTTACATAGAGGTGGGGGACCCCAGGTAGGTGAGGTAACCCGCCTGTCCATATGATCTCTCATTGTAATTTGAACACTTTTACATGATAGGTGGGGTGACCTGCTGCAGGTTACCTCACGTACCTGGGGTCTCCCACCTCCATGTAAACAGGTCCTAAAGCAGAGAGTCACATATCGAAAAGGTGTTCATACTTTACCAGAGAGCTTTTTGGGTCGGCACCAAAAGGCTGTCTGATATAGTGTGAATACAGCCTAAACTCATACAGATGTGTTGTGGCTTGCTTGTGTGTCCTGATCGTTGTTATGATTGCTAACACAACACAATAAACTTTCCTGAAAAATTAATATTCAGTTGAAGGATTAGAATTTAAGTAGAAAATAGGCAGAAAGTTAGAATACAGAGTAACTGAATTAAAGGACAATAATATTATTGTTATTAATAGGAATTTTTGTAAACATGGCTTTCTTTGGAGTCATTAGGGGTAAGAGTTATTGCAACATTTGAGAAAGCTCTCTGGGGGGGGGGGGGGCGTTGGGGGAAGAGGGCCCTGGGAGGTAGGGGGGCAGAAAAAAAAGGGGACAAAAAGGGGGCACCCTCTCCCCTGGGGTGTCCCCCCCCCACCCGTGGTTGCTCCCCCTGGTAGGGGGCCCTGGGGTGGGGGAGG
>CALNXI010000536.1:180982-197729 GCA_942486025.1 Porites evermanni | reverse complement strand
TTTTTATTCCCTATTCCTCGAAAAGAAATATCATAAACATCTACAGACGAAGATACATATTCAGGATTGCATGGGGTGACTGTCTGTCATGTCGCAGTACACCTTGATTGTCCTTTCGATAAATTAAATATACTGTTATAAAGTGGTTATGGAGGCCGACAATTCACTGCTCAGAGTTAAGAAAGTGCTCCAATGAATCGTCAAACTCTTCCATAAATGGAGTGAACGGAAGCGGGGCCTTGTTTCCAGTATACTTGCTTGTAAAACTTTGGTTTCTGTAGGTGGTAATGTGGTCCTGTTTGTAATTGTTCCAGGCATGAAGCATCTCTGATACATCTATATCGTGGCCGTAGTTTGACTCATTAGCAATTTCCGCAACATAAGCTGTCTGGTAGTCGATAGTGTCGTCTACACTTTTGATGTCGCCCATCCTATTGACAAAAGTCACATAAAAATGAAAATTAAATGCAGAAAACAAAATAACCCATAATAACCGTCCCGAAATTTGCAAAATCATTATACTTTTCTGGGAATCTGTCCACCTACCCCTCCCCTAAGCCAACATTTTGCCCTAAAGGAGAAGTAAGTGTTAATGTTGGCTTAGGGGAGGGGTAGGTGGGCATATGGCCGACTGGGCCTACATGGGAGCATGGTGGCGCAGTGGTATGAGCACTCGCCTCCCACCAATCGACACCAATGTGGACCGGGATCAAATCCTGTTGTTGACACCAATGTGGGTTGAGTTTGTTGTTGGTTCTCTCCCTTGCTCCGAGAGGTTTATCTCCGGGTACTCCGGTTCTCAACCAACACTTCCAAATTCTAATTCGATCTGGAACGCAGGGATATGTTTCACCGAGTTCTTATGAACTCTCAACTGCTCAGTGGGTAAATGAATTACAATATCGTAAGGTAACCATACGTCATACTACCAGTGAAAATCAATTAAAAAAGTAAATAAGGTAAATAATTATTTTGTTTACCTTCGGCAGCGTTTATAGCACCAAGGCTGGCTAGGACTGAACAAATGACTGAACCAAATAATGAAAATCAAACATTACAGGATCAAAAAATCCCAACTGGCTGGAGCCAAACTAGATGGCATTTTGCCGAGGATTTGAACTCGGGAGTACCGTAAACAAATCCACCTAGAATTCAGGGCGGGGCTTGAAGTCTTTGCATCTCGATTGCAAGCCCAAGGCTCTTATTGCTCGGCCACGCTGCCCCTTAAATGAAGAGTCAATTGCTGGGCTCTTTAAATTGTATCATAATAAACTAATGACGCCATCAGATGTTTAAATGCGCCAAGCGCAAGCTAGAGAAATGTATCATGAATCGAGCTCATCGACCATATTTAGGCCTTGAACGCGTTCAAGGGGAAACCTCAGTATCATCCATACTAGCATGACAAGCAAGTTATCTCAAATGGCTGAGAGTCCCACACTTCCGAGATTAGCAATTTGGTGAAGCAAGGCTGCACCGGTTCTGGCTTAAAACGCTTTAATCTTAGCCTCCCACGCAGACGTTCCTGGGGGTTCGTCACCGTTCCTGACAAGCATGAAATCCAAGCTATCCAAGAAACCGAGTAGAATTGGTAAGAGGTTCATGGATCCATATTTGGCCTTCGCTATCTCACGGTAGAATCCAGGACACGAATTGACTACGAAGCTCTCACTGACTACGATTTTCTCTTGAAAACACACAGACCCGACGACATACAGAGGTAATAAATCAGCGGCAATTCATGTTGACGATAAAGAACAGAAATGTGTCTACCGTACAGTCGAACCTTTAACATCGGCCACATTTTGGTCCCGGCGGCTCGCCTCCCGGTAGCCTGTGTACAGACGTCCCCCCTCCCCAAGAAAAACTCGGGAGAGGAGACGACCTACCCCCGGGACCTAGTGGATATATTTGCTGTTTAATCACCATCTACAGCGGCCACTTAACTTTGCTCCTAAGGTGCCGTTTGTATGGAGGTTTTGGCTGAACCGGGCAAGGCAGGCATTTGGAAGACTCATGTAAATCAAGGTACTCAAATTTACCACAACGTGACCCACCATCTGAAGGTATGTAGTACCGTTGTCTTCACTTACCTCCTGGACGGTTGTGAGACTCGGAAGTTTAACCGCCGTCACATAAAGTAGCTGGGCAGACCTGCGTGCCCAGCGATTCGTGAGAGGCATCTTATGTCAGGACAATCATTGACATGATGTCCCCAACTTTAAATCCCACTACCAAAAAATAATTATTGGGGCAATGCTGATAAAGTCCAAGCTCCACTGGTAGACTGACCTTTCATTTCATGAGTGACAAACGCACGAGAAGATGGTAAAAGGAATTAAGGCCGTCCTTGCATGCGCTACAAGCAGAATCTTAAAGGAAGGCCCAGAAGGGGTGAGGCAATCCACCAGAAAGTCAGAAATTAGCGCAAGACCTTCCCACGCTTAAGGCTAGAAGTGCAATGGAGAAGGAAAGGCGGCTGCATCACTTAGTAACCCGTGGCGTTATCCTCCTCTCGGGTCCTGCGTCAGCCACCCTGGTACTTACATCTTGGTTTCACTTCGAGTGTTGCAAATGTCCGCAGTAGGTGACCATAGTCCTGAATAGGACCGTTGTTGTTGACAGTGACTGATGTGTCGAAAACCTGTGCGGTAGTCATCTTCAGAGTCAAAGTGAGTTGTATCACGTCAGTTGATGGTATTATACTCTGGTTGTTAATCTGATTGGTTGACTGTTTAATACAAGTTTGACAAATGTTAGAGTTATTCAAGAATATGAAGGTAGTTAAAGAGGAAAATATCTGTCCCACGACAAATTGACCCCTACCTGTTCCTACCTCTTCTTGAGCGAAAAGTAAAATGTTAAAGACCACTTGAGGCCATACACAGTGTGACCTGTTGCGGTACGTCTTCTCAAAGTGACTGTTTAATAGAGATGAAAACAATAAAAAATAAGTTGTTGGGACGTCGGAAAAGGTGACTGCTTAATACAGGTCAGTTTTACAGTAATTAAGGGAAATGATTTCCAGGATTTTGGTAAGTGACCGCTTAAAAGAGGGTGACTGCTAAATAGAGGTCTGCTTAACACAGGTCTGACTGTGCTACTTTCTTTTTAAATTTATGATAATTAGACCCCAGCCTGCAAATACAGTTGTTTCTCCTTTCTCCTCACTGCTTGCTACGTTTCGCGGTAGAGAGGTTTGCTAATTCAGCCTCAAAAACTGCATACTGATAATGTAGATTTCTCAGGAATCTGGTCAAAGAGTGCTGATAAGTTGACAATTGTATTCTTTCAGCTATTGTTTACGAAGGACAAGCAAAAGACAAAAAATCAAATGTAAATGCCATGAACTATTGAAAAACAGTCATAACTGAAAAAATTACTTGAAGTGATCACTGCATTCAGGGCCAATTATCATGAAGACAAAAGAATAATAAAATTGGCCATTTTGGAGTAAGGTGTATATACTGCCATACTATGAATAGTTTTGCAGCCATAAACATCATTACCTGTATACACTTTTACAGTCATGGAGAGAAACATTGGAAAGTTGATTTTTATGTCTCATCTCAGGTTATGTCAGCTGGCGAAGCCAAGTTCATGGCTCCTGGTACATTTCTAAGCTATGTGAAGTTTTCAGAAAGTTCTGCGAGAGATATGATGTGACATCCATGATGGTAAAAGTTAATGATGAGGTGTCTGAGGCCTATACAAGAGCTGGATATAAGCAGTGCCCAGCCCCAGTTGTCACACTGAGACGACGCATCTACTTCAATAATAACTGAAGGACATACTGAGTGGGTAAAAGTACTGTTCTTACAAAGTAAAACTAGCAGAAATTTCTTAGAAGTTAGAACACAGGCAACGAGCATGAGTGTCACTTGTACTGTGAAACTCAGAAAACTGTGAACACTGTATTACTATTTCTGAGATGTTATGGTGTTGCAAGGTAAAAGCCAATATTATTAGCCTGCGTGAAGATGTCTCCATTTCCTTTGTTTCATGACGAAAAGGAATGTTTGCACAATGCTGTCGCTTTTCCATAGGCAGCAAAGACAACAGGGAATTCTGTGTGGAGGCTAGCCAATAATTGTAGGCATGAGAAAACTAAGGCTATGTTCACATTGTACCGTTAACTTTTACATCGACCTAAAACCATACCAGATAGGGCTTCTATTCACAAGTAAGAATTATTTAATTCGGCCTGATTTCTGTAACAGAGCGAAGCTGCGCCATGCCCATTTCTTAGGGTCTCTTTACATAGAGGTGGGGGACCCCAGGTAGGTGAGGTAACCTACCTGTCCATATGATCTCTCATTGTAATTTGATCACTTTTACATGATAAGTGGGGTGACCTGCTGCAGGTTACCTCACCTACCTGGGGTCTCCCACCTCCATGTAAACAGGCCCTAAAGCAGAGAGTCACACATCGAAAAGGTGTTCATACTTTACCAGAGAGCTTTTTGGGTCGGCACCAAAAAGCTGTCTGGTATGGTGTGAATACAGCCTAAACTCAAACAGAAATTCGCCAAAGCACCCATTTACCAGAGCAATGTATTGTGGCTTGCTCGTGTGTCCTGATCTTTGTTATGATTGCTAACATAACACAATAAACTTTCCTGAAAAATTAATATTCAATTGAAGGATTAGAATTTAAGTAGAAAATAGGCGGTTAAAATACAGAGTAATTGAATTAAAGGACAATTGTCATTAATAGGAATTTTTGTAAACATGATTTTCTTTGGAGTCAATACGGGTAAGAGTTATTGCAACATTTGTAGCCTGTGAGAAAGCCATCTGGGGGTGAGGCTGTGGGTAGCAGGTCCTTGGAAGTAATGGGTGCAAGAAAAAACAGGGCACACGAGGGAAACACCTTTCCTCTCGTGTGTCTCTCTCGCGTGCCTTGTTCTCTCTTGTGCCCATTACTTCCAAGCGCTTGCTACACATGGTAGGGGGCTCTGAGGTGGGGTAAGGAAAAGGAAGAGATTGCAGTCAGTTGATTGAGCTGTCAGTTTTTGCCCAGTTAGCATGGAGTGGAAAAGAACCCAATGGAAACAAACACTGTATAGCATTTGAAAGAAACAGGGGCACCCAACGGCAATTTTTGGAAAATATCTGTTCGGTAGACGATTTGATATCTAGAATTTTCGGAACATTTGTTGTAAAATTTCTTGCTTGCCTGCCTCTCCTAGGATTTTCGAACATCTAAAAAATGGTATAATTGCCCATTTTTAAGGGATTTTTACCCTAAAAAGGTCACCTAGAATNTTTCCTGAAAAATTAATATTCAATTGAAGGATTAGAATTTAAGTAGAAAATAGGCGGTTAAAATACAGAGTAATTGAATTAAAGGACAATTGTCATTAATAGGAATTTTTGTAAACATGATTTTCTTTGGAGTCAATACGGGTAAGAGTTATTGCAACATTTGTAGCCTGTGAGAAAGCCATCTGGGGGTGAGGCTGTGGGTAGCAGGTCCTTGGAAGTAATGGGTGCAAGAAAAAACAGGGCACACGAGGGAAACACCTTTCCTCTCGTGTGTCTCTCTCGCGTGCCTTGTTCTCTCTTGTGCCCATTACTTCCAAGCGCTTGCTACACATGGTAGGGGGCTCTGAGGTGGGGTAAGGAAAAGGAAGAGATTGCAGTCAGTTGATTGAGCTGTCAGTTTTTGCCCAGTTAGCATGGAGTGGAAAAGAACCCAATGGAAACAAACACTGTATAGCATTTGAAAGAAACAGGGGCACCCAACGGCAATTTTTGGAAAATATCTGTTCGGTAGACGATTTGATATCTAGAATTTTCGGAACATTTGTTGTAAAATTTCTTGCTTGCCTGCCTCTCCTAGGATTTTCGAACATCTAAAAAATGGTATAATTGCCCATTTTTAAGGGATTTTTACCCTAAAAAGGTCACCTAGAATCTTCGGGAGCCTATTTTCTGGCTGAATTTTTCGAAAAGATAAGTTTTGATCCCTATAATTTTCGGATCACTAGACTTTCAGCTAGGAATTCCGAACAGATGAAAAATTTTTAGGGGATAAAAATATGCCTATTTACCGTTTAAATACTAAAATACGTTCAACAATGCTATGTGTTTGTGGTTTTGAACTATATTTTCGTTGGGTGCCCCTGAAGAAAGCTATCCTATGAGCAAGTGATAGCCAACTGAGACACTCCAAGGAAAATTTTTATTGGGAGAAACCTTTGTAGTCTTTTTAGGCCCAGGCCAAACGTCAAACTTTCATGAGACAAACGAAACTCTAATTTGGGTCGACCTAAATTAAGTTAAGATCGTAATCTTAACCGAAACGACTTGCATTCATTGTTTTCTGATATATTTGATCAAGTTGTATTTGATAAATGTTGCCTCACAGTTAAGTAAAGACGTTTTCTGATAGATTTGATTTCAGTTGTATTTTATAAATGTTGCCTTACAGTTATAGGGACCTCTTTAGTTATCTAATTTAAAGGGGCAACTTTTGGCATTCAATTTGAATATTTGCCACATTCTGGACGTTGGGAGTTCTCTGGCTATTTTTCACCGTTTGTGCCACTCTCCAAGGGGCGTGGCGATTTCTCCTCATTTTTGCCAAATTTTGCCAGTTTCGCTTAAATCACCACCCTCCAAGGGGCCACTTCTGGCATCCAATTTGAGTCGTCGGCCCTCTGGCGATTTTTCTCCATTGCATGCATTTCTGCACATAAGTGTCTTAATGACAGTGCTACTGTTCTTCATGAAACAACAGGAAATACACCGTGTCAACAAACTTTCAGATGTCACATTCTCTTTTATGCATGACACCTGTCAAAACGTTGACCAATCTGAGGGTAGATTGGTCCTAGACCAAGTTAAATATATTTTTGAAAGTTTTTTGTCGTTACCCAAACAAAAGAAACTTCAATGCTTTTGAATGAACTGGTTATTTATTCTCCTAGACAAACGCAAAGCTGCATGTTTTGAACTCCCCCGTCCCCTCCCTTGCAGAAGCACTTTTGTCGTTCACTGGTGTCCCTCCCTGTCAGTCTTTATGGGCGGGCGTACGCTGACGTCATAACCTAATGTTCTCGCATCGCCGGTTCTAGGTTACTGTGTTCCATAGGACTGAACCCCTATACGCGGCTGAGTCTTTTATGTAGCAAGTGTTGAAACGGGGAACAATTAGCGAAACGTGTGCCTGATGGTTGAATAATTTGTGGCCCGTAACCTATCGTCGTGATTCACTCAGAATGAATCGTAGAACCCATTTGAAAACCTTTGTATCAGTATAAAGACAACGGTCTTTTACGTTTATGGTCTTTTTTATTCCCTATTCCTCGAAAAGAAATATCATAAACATCTACAGACGAAGATACATATTCAGGATTGCATGGGGTGACTGTCTGTCATGTCGCAGTACACCTTGATTGTCCTTTCGATAAATTAAATATACTGTTATAAAGTGGTTATGGAAACTGACAATTCACTGCTCAGAGTTAAGAAAGTGCTCCAATGAATCGTCAAACTCTTCCATAAATGGAGTGAACGGAAGCGGGGCCTTGTTTCCAGTATACTTGCTTGTAAAACTTTGGTTTCTGTAGGTGGTAATGTGGTCCTGTTTGTAATTGTTCCAGGCATGAAGCATCTCTGATACATCTATATCGTGGCCGTAGTTTGACTCATTAGCAATTTCCGCAACATAAGCTGTCTGGTAGTCGATAGTGTCGTCTACACTTTTGATGTCGCCCATCCTGTTGACAAAAGTCACATAAAAATGAAAATTAAATGCAGAAACCCAAATAACCCATAATAACCGTCCCGAAATTTGCAAAATCATTATACTTTTCTGGGAATCTGTCCACCTACCCCTCCCCTAAGCCAACATTTTGCCCTAAGGGAGAAGTAAGTGTTAATGTTGGCTTAGGGGAGGGGTAGGTGGGCATATGGCCGACTGGGCCTACATGCGAGCAAGGTGGCGCAGTGGTATGAGCACTCGTCTCCCACCAATCGACACCAATGTGGACCGGGATCAAATCCTGTTGTTGACACCAGTGTGGGTTGAGTTTGTTGTTGGTTCTCTCCCTTGCTCCGAGAGGTTTATCTCCGGGTACTCCGGTTCTCAACCAACNTTTTTATTCCCTATTCCTCGAAAAGAAATATCATAAACATCTACAGACGAAGATACATATTCAGGATTGCATGGGGTGACTGTCTGTCATGTCGCAGTACACCTTGATTGTCCTTTCGATAAATTAAATATACTGTTATAAAGTGGTTATGGAGGCCGACAATTCACTGCTCAGAGTTAAGAAAGTGCTCCAATGAATCGTCAAACTCTTCCATAAATGGAGTGAACGGAAGCGGGGCCTTGTTTCCAGTATACTTGCTTGTAAAACTTTGGTTTCTGTAGGTGGTAATGTGGTCCTGTTTGTAATTGTTCCAGGCATGAAGCATCTCTGATACATCTATATCGTGGCCGTAGTTTGACTCATTAGCAATTTCCGCAACATAAGCTGTCTGGTAGTCGATAGTGTCGTCTACACTTTTGATGTCGCCCATCCTATTGACAAAAGTCACATAAAAATGAAAATTAAATGCAGAAAACAAAATAACCCATAATAACCGTCCCGAAATTTGCAAAATCATTATACTTTTCTGGGAATCTGTCCACCTACCCCTCCCCTAAGCCAACATTTTGCCCTAAAGGAGAAGTAAGTGTTAATGTTGGCTTAGGGGAGGGGTAGGTGGGCATATGGCCGACTGGGCCTACATGGGAGCATGGTGGCGCAGTGGTATGAGCACTCGCCTCCCACCAATCGACACCAATGTGGACCGGGATCAAATCCTGTTGTTGACACCAATGTGGGTTGAGTTTGTTGTTGGTTCTCTCCCTTGCTCCGAGAGGTTTATCTCCGGGTACTCCGGTTCTCAACCAACACTTCCAAATTCTAATTCGATCTGGAACGCACGGACACGTTTCACCGAGTTCTTATGAACTCTTAACTGCTCAGTGGGTAAATGAATTACAATACCGTAAGGTAACCATACGTCATACTACCAGTGAAAATCAATTAAAAAAGTAAATAAGGTAAATAAATGAAAATAATTATTTTGTTTACCTTCGGCAGCGTTTATAGCACTAAGGCTGGCTAGGACTGAACAAATGACTGAACCAAATAATGAAAATCAAACATTACAGGATCAAAAAATCCCAACTGGCTGGAGCTAAACTAGATTGCATTTTGTCGAGGATTTGAACTCGGGAGTACCGTAAACAAATCCACCTAGAATTCAGGGCGAGGCTTGAAGTCTTTGCCTCTCGATTGCAAGCCCAAGGCTCTTATTGCTCGGCCACGCTGCCCCTTAAATGAAGAGTCAATTGCTGGGCTCTTTAAATTGTATCATAATAAACTAATGACGCCATCAGATGTTTAAATGCGCTAAGCGCAAGCTAGAGAAATGTATCATAAATCGAGCTCATCGACCATATTTAGGCCTTGAACGCGTTCAAGGGGAAACCTCAGTATCCATACTAGCATGACAAGCAAGTTATCTCAAATGGCTGAGAGTCCCACACTTCCGAGATTAGCAATTTGGTGAAGCAAGGCCGCACCGGTTCTGGCTTAAAACGCTTTAATCTTAGCCTCCAACGCAGACGTTCCTGGGGGTTTGTCACCGTGCCTGACAAGCATGAAATCCAAGCTATCCAAGAAACCGAGTAGAATTGGTAAGAGGTTCATGGATCCATATTTGGTCTTCGCTATCTCACGGTAGAATCCAGGACACGAATTGACTACGAAGCTCTCACTGACTACGATTTTCCCTTGAAAACACACAGACCCGACGACATACAGACGTAATAAATCAGCGGCAATTCATATGGACGATAAAGAACAGAAATGTGTCTACCGTACAGTCGAACCTTTAACATCGGCCACATTTTGGTCCCGGCGGCTCGCCTCCCGGTAGCCTGTGTACAGACGTCGCCCCTCCCTCAGGAAAACTCGGGAGAGGAGACGACCTACCCCCGGGACCTAGGGGATATATTTGCTGTTTAATCACCATCTACAGCGGCCACTTAACTTTGCTCCTAAGGTGCCGTTTGTATGGAGGTTTGGCTGAACCGGGCAAGGCAGGCATTTGGAAGACTCATGTAAATCAAGGTACTCAAATTTACCACAACGTGACCCACCATCTGAAGGTATGCAGTACCGTTGTCTTCACTTACCTCCTGGACGGTTGTGAGACTCGGAAGTTTAGTAGGTGTAGCTGGGCAGACCTGCGTGCCCAGCGATTCGTGAGAGGCATCTAATGTCAGGACAATCATTGACATGATGTCCCCAACTTTAAATCCCACTACCAAAAAATAATTATTGGGGCAATGCTGATTAACTCCAAGCTCCACTGGTAGACTTACCTTTCATTTCATGAGTGACAAACGCACGAGAAGATGGTAAAAGGAATTAAGGCCGTCCTTGCATGCGCTACAAGCAGAATCTTAAAGGAAGGCCCAGAAGGGGTGAGGCAAACCACCAGAAAGTCAGAGATTAGCGCAAGACCTTCCCATGACGTACCATTACGCTTAAGGCTGGAAGTGCAATGGAGAAGGAAAGGCGGCTGCATCACTTAGTAACCCGTGGCGTTATCCTCCTCTCGGGTCCTGCGTCAGCCACCCTGGTACTTACATCTTGGTTTCACTTCGAGTGTTGCAAATGTCCGCAGTAAAAGATTAAAAAAATAAGATAATGATTATAAAGAAAAATATTTTTTTTTTTTTTAAAAGGTATTTTTGTAAAGTTGGTTTTTTTGGGGGTATTGGGGGGAAGAGTTTTTGGCAGAATTTGGAAGGGCCCGTGGGGGGGGGGGGGGCGCTGTGGGTAGCAGGTCCTTGGAAGTAATGGGGCAAGAAAAAACAGGGCACACAAGGGAGACACCTCTCCTCTTGCGTGTCTCCCTCGCACGCCTTGTTGCTACGCATGGTAGGGGGCTCTGAGGTAGGGGAAGGAAAAAGGGAAGAGCTTGCAGTCAGTTGATTGAGCTGTCAGTTTTTGTCCAATTAGCATGGAGTGGAAAAGAACCCAATGGAAACAAACACTGAGTAGCATTCGAAAAAAAGCTATCCCGTGAGCAAGTGATGGCCAACTGAGACAATCCAAAGAAAATTTGTCTTGGGAGAAAACTTTGTAGTCTTTTTTAGGCCCAGGCCAAACGTCAAACTTTCATGAGACAAACGAAACTCTAATTTGGGTCGACCTAAATTAAGTTAAGATACATAATCTTAACTGAAACGACTTGCTTTCATTGTTTTCTGACATATTTGATCGAGTTGTATTTGATAAGTGTTGTCTCAGTAAAGGCGTTTTCTGATTTGATTCAGTTGTATTTTATAAATGTTGCCTCACAGTTATAGGGACCTCTTTTGTTATCTAATTTGAAGGGACAACTTTTGGCATTCAATTTGAATATTTGCCACATTCTGGACGTTGGGAGTCCTCTGGCGATTTTTCACCATTTGTGCCACTCTCCAAGGGGCGTGGCGATTTCTCGCCATTTTTGCCAAATTTTGCCAGTTTCGCTTAAATCACTACCCTCCAAGGGGCCACTTCTGGCATCCAATTTGAGTCGTCGGCCATCTGGCGATTTTTCTCCATTGCATGCATTTCTGGACATAAGTGTCTTAATGACAGCGCTACTGTTCTTCATGAAACAACAGGAAATACACCGTGTCAAACTTTCAGATGTCACATTCTCTTTTATGCATGACACCTGTCAAAACGTTGACCAATCTGAGGGTAGATTGGTCCTAGACCAAGTTAAATATATTTTTGAAAGTTTTTTGTCGTTTCCCAAACAAAAGAAACTTCAATGCTTTTGAATGAACTAGTTATTTATTCTCCTAGACAAACGCAAAGCTGCATGTTTTGAACTTCCCCGTCCCCTCCCATGCAGAAGCACTTTTGTCGTTCACTGGTGTCCCTCCCTGTCAGTCTTTATGGGCGGGCGTACGCTGACGTCATAACCTAATGTTCTCGCATCGCCGGTTCTAGGTTACTGTGTTCCATAGGACTGAACCCCTATACGCGGCTGAGTCTTTTATGTAGCAAGTGTTGAAACGGGGAACAATTAGCGAAACGTGTGCCTGATGGTTGAATAATTTGTGGCCCGTAACCTATCGTCGTGATTCACTCAGAATGAATCGTAGAACCCATTTGAAAACCTTTGTATCAGTATAAAGACAACGGTCTTTTACGTTTATGGTCTTTTTTATTCCCTATTCCTCGAAAAGAAATATCATAAACATCTACAGACGAAGATACATATTCAGGATTGCATGGGGTGACTGTCTGTCATGTCGCAGTACACCTTGATTGTCCTTTCGATAAATTAAATATACTGTTATAAAGTGGTTATGGAGGCCGACAATTCACTGCTCAGAGTTAAGAAAGTGCTCCAATGAATCGTCAAACTCTTCCATAAATGGAGTGAACGGAAGCGGGGCCTTGTTTCCAGTATACTTGCTTGTAAAACTTTGGTTTCTGTAGGTGGTAATGTGGTCCTGTTTGTAATTGTTCCAGGCATGAAGCATCTCTGATACATCTATATCGTGGCCGTAGTTTGACTCATTAGCAATTTCCGCAACATAAGCTGTCTGGTAGTCGATAGTGTCGTCTACACTTTTGATGTCGCCCATCCTATTGACAAAAGTCACATAAAAATGAAAATTAAATGCAGAAAACAAAATAACCCATAATAACCGTCCCGAAATTTGCAAAATCATTATACTTTTCTGGGAATCTGTCCACCTACCCCTCCCCTAAGCCAACATTTTGCCCTAAAGGAGAAGTAAGTGTTAATGTTGGCTTAGGGGAGGGGTAGGTGGGCATATGGCCGACTGGGCCTACATGGGAGCATGGTGGCGCAGTGGTATGAGCACTCGCCTCCCACCAATCGACACCAATGTGGACCGGGATCAAATCCTGTTGTTGACACCAATGTGGGTTGAGTTTGTTGTTGGTTCTCTCCCTTGCTCCGAGAGGTTTATCTCCGGGTACTCCGGTTCTCAACCAACACTTCCAAATTCTAATTCGATCTGGAACGCAGGGATATGTTTCACCGAGTTCTTATGAACTCTCAACTGCTCAGTGGGTAAATGAATTACAATATCGTAAGGTAACCATACGTCATACTACCAGTGAAAATCAATTAAAAAAGTAAATAAGGTAAATAATTATTTTGTTTACCTTCGGCAGCGTTTATAGCACCAAGGCTGGCTAGGACTGAACAAATGACTGAACCAAATAATGAAAATCAAACATTACAGGATCAAAAAATCCCAACTGGCTGGAGCCAAACTAGATGGCATTTTGCCGAGGATTTGAACTCGGGAGTACCGTAAACAAATCCACCTAGAATTCAGGGCGGGGCTTGAAGTCTTTGCATCTCGATTGCAAGCCCAAGGCTCTTATTGCTCGGCCACGCTGCCCCTTAAATGAAGAGTCAATTGCTGGGCTCTTTAAATTGTATCATAATAAACTAATGACGCCATCAGATGTTTAAATGCGCCAAGCGCAAGCTAGAGAAATGTATCATGAATCGAGCTCATCGACCATATTTAGGCCTTGAACGCGTTCAAGGGGAAACCTCAGTATCATCCATACTAGCATGACAAGCAAGTTATCTCAAATGGCTGAGAGTCCCACACTTCCGAGATTAGCAATTTGGTGAAGCAAGGCTGCACCGGTTCTGGCTTAAAACGCTTTAATCTTAGCCTCCCACGCAGACGTTCCTGGGGGTTCGTCACCGTTCCTGACAAGCATGAAATCCAAGCTATCCAAGAAACCGAGTAGAATTGGTAAGAGGTTCATGGATCCATATTTGGCCTTCGCTATCTCACGGTAGAATCCAGGACACGAATTGACTACGAAGCTCTCACTGACTACGATTTTCTCTTGAAAACACACAGACCCGACGACATACAGAGGTAATAAATCAGCGGCAATTCATGTTGACGATAAAGAACAGAAATGTGTCTACCGTACAGTCGAACCTTTAACATCGGCCACATTTTGGTCCCGGCGGCTCGCCTCCCGGTAGCCTGTGTACAGACGTCCCCCCTCCCCAAGAAAAACTCGGGAGAGGAGACGACCTACCCCCGGGACCTAGTGGATATATTTGCTGTTTAATCACCATCTACAGCGGCCACTTAACTTTGCTCCTAAGGTGCCGTTTGTATGGAGGTTTTGGCTGAACCGGGCAAGGCAGGCATTTGGAAGACTCATGTAAATCAAGGTACTCAAATTTACCACAACGTGACCCACCATCTGAAGGTATGTAGTACCGTTGTCTTCACTTACCTCCTGGACGGTTGTGAGACTCGGAAGTTTAACCGCCGTCACATAAAGTAGCTGGGCAGACCTGCGTGCCCAGCGATTCGTGAGAGGCATCTTATGTCAGGACAATCATTGACATGATGTCCCCAACTTTAAATCCCACTACCAAAAAATAATTATTGGGGCAATGCTGATAAAGTCCAAGCTCCACTGGTAGACTGACCTTTCATTTCATGAGTGACAAACGCACGAGAAGATGGTAAAAGGAATTAAGGCCGTCCTTGCATGCGCTACAAGCAGAATCTTAAAGGAAGGCCCAGAAGGGGTGAGGCAATCCACCAGAAAGTCAGAAATTAGCGCAAGACCTTCCCACGCTTAAGGCTAGAAGTGCAATGGAGAAGGAAAGGCGGCTGCATCACTTAGTAACCCGTGGCGTTATCCTCCTCTCGGGTCCTGCGTCAGCCACCCTGGTACTTACATCTTGGTTTCACTTCGAGTGTTGCAAATGTCCGCAGCTCTGCTCAAGATTTAAACATCACTTTCCTATCTAAAAGAGAGTACTCCCTACTTATAAGAGTGTACTGGTCATTTTGTCTAATAGCCCATTTATATTGCTATAAATACCAAGTGAAATTGTTGTACAATCTTGGACAAAACGCTTGATAAAAACCGCATCGTAGCCGTAACAGTTCTTCCTTCCTCTCTCCCCCTAGAAGCAGTGTTGTTGTCTTCAAAAGGAATTTAGACGTTTGTAGGAAGCAACTTTGAACTGGGAGAGGGAATTTCTTTAGGCAAAGCCGCTGATTTGGAAATAGTTTTGTTGCGTTAGGTAGTGCGCATTACGAAAAAACGTTCTCAAGTAGTTTTGTCCGGGATTGTAGATCTCCCATAATAAGGACTGTCGGTAGTGAGTCACCTAAATCGAATAAGTACCTGGTAATCCACTTCCTGCTATCACTTTCCATTTCTTGATTATCGGGAAGCTTTAGTTCCCCCATGATATAATTCACCACCCACTTTGCTTGAACATCAAACATGGTAAAACTGTATATTTGATTAAGTATCCCTATGTACAGAACCTTGTTATTTCCACCCTGGGTCCAGAGAATCGACTTGTAAAGTCCCTCAGGGTACCAAACATTGCGGGATTTCAGGCGCAGACGATCTTCCAAAAAAGGAAAGAAGTAATGGTAGCCTGTGCAGAGTATGATGTCATCAACCTCTGCCGTGCTACCATCCTTAAAATGGACTGTGCTTCCTTCCAGCTTGGTGAGCAGTGGCTTTTCTGTTATCTGTGGGGGCCATTTGAATCCCATCGGTAGTGTTCGCCAACAGCAAATGATATTATCAGCGCCGTACTTAAGACACTGGACAGCGATGTCTTCTGCTGAGTAGCTGGAACCAATGACAAGAACTCTTTTGCCTTTGAAGTGAGAGGCATTTCTGAAGCTGTGTGAGTGAATTACTCGACCAGGGAACCTCTCAATTCCAGTGAAGAAAGGGATGTTGGGAGTAGAGTAATGCCCAGTTGCTACAATGACGTAGTCAAATCTCTCAGCCGGAAGGACCTTGTCTTCTGAAAGGTTTTTGACGACAACAGTAAAGTCGTCGGTAGAATCGTTGTAGGTAACTTGACGAACAACATGGCTGAAGTGAATCCAAGGGCGAAGATTGCTGTTAGACCACCGACCTGGGAAAGAAAACGTTTGCTAAAATTTTAAGTAAAATAATGAATAAACATTCAATCTCAGCAATGTGGACGCAAACGTCCTGTAATAAACACACCATAACTCTGAGCCACTGCCATTTCAGTTGTACGCTACGTCCGTATAGTTTTTCTTTTGTGCGGATAAATTACAAAGAGATTAGAGTACATTAGAACAGCTAAGATGCGTGGGATAGTGACTACCGGTAGAGGTTAAGGTTAGGTCAGATTCTCACTTCCACAACAGCTCCACAACAGCTGCATCAGTATTACTGCCGCATGCATATACTTGAAAGAGGGTCTCAATGGGGTGGTGGCATTTACGGTTATCGGCTAAAATTTTGGCTCTTTTACGGCTATCGGCTAATTTTTTTCAGTTACGGTTAACAAAAAAGTTAAAAATTAACTTCTTTTGTTTCAAAAAGTCAAATATTAATTAACCTGGGCCGGGTTGTTCGAAGCTGGGTTAAGTTAACCAAGGGTTAGTGCAAAATTTGAACTCGGATATGAGAGCTTAAAAAGCAAATTCAATTTAATTCTCTTTGGCTACAATTTGGTGATTGGATAATCTAAAAAGAATAGCGAAAATTATCCAATAGTGTGCTTTTGATAAAAAGAAAAAGAAACCCGGGTTCAAATTTAACCCCGGGTTAGCGCTAACCGGCGTTCGAACAACTGGGCCCTGTATTTTTGGTATCTTTAAAGCAAAATAAAGGTCTTATAAAGATGATCTCGG
>CALNXI010000536.1:161161-174661 GCA_942486025.1 Porites evermanni | reverse complement strand
GCCAATAAACCCGAGCGTACGCAACCAGACTCCTAGTGCTTTGATGGGTGAATAAGCCAGGATGCTCGTTAAGTTTGTGTTATCATCTCACAAGAACGTCACACCAGTTACCAAGGTTATTCTGAATCCACCAATGCGGTGCGACCGTATTACTCATGCCCAGGCTTCATCTCCTGGGGTATTTCAGTCGTAATAACAAATTTAGAAAGGGTTTTTGACTGTCGTCTCCGGGTGTATCCTGCGAACACAAACGTATTACCGGTCGTGGCTTCTCGTGGAGAGAAGCGACGACCGTAAATACATCTGTGTTCGCAGGCTACTCCGAGCGTTGCTTCTTGCTTAGTTTCTTGGGAGAGATACACGTACCCATTACACGCGCTTGGCTTTGCCTATTACGCTTTATACGCCGAGAAGAGCCGTACTTACCATGGGACGAGGTATTGCTTGTAATAATAATAATAATAATACTAATAATCCTCAGAAAGGTGCTCAGTGTATGAACAGAATGATTGACTTGAGTGACTGACGCTCTAGGTGCATGGTTTGCGCCCGGCTAATGCACAAAAAGAACACCAGCAGAGACTGTGATAAAAGAGGTAATAATAATAATAATAATAATAATAATAATAATGAAAAAAATTTTATTGACAACAATACTAACTATTAAAATCCTATTTACAAATAATTCGCTTAAAAAAAAAAGAAAAAACTATTCATTCAAAAACACTATTTACAATTCCTGTCGATTTAAAAAGCACTTAATTTAGCTTAAAAAAAACGTTAATTTAACTAAGAAAAATTTTTTCGAATTAAAAACATTTCATTTCAATAAAAAAAACTGTCAACCTCTAAAATTCAAAAGTTTCTTTCAACTGCTAAAAACAAAAACAAAAATAGTACTAATAATGAAATAAAAAAATATATATGAAGTAAGGAAACACATCAATAGTCCGATTTAATGGCTCCTTCAGCAACTTCGACGTCGATAATAATAATAATAGTAATAATAATGATTTGGAGGTAGCACATCCACAAAGTGGTTCTTCGTCTTCCCCATTCCTGGTCGAATTGGAATTTGGAAAAGTTGGTTTTTGAGAGAGGGGAAAACCGGAGTACCCGAAGAAAAACTTCTTGGAGCAAAGGAGAGAACCAGCAACAAACTCAACCCACATATGGCGTCCACGCCAGGATTTGAACACGGGCCACATTGGTGGGAGGAGAGTGCTCTCACCACTGCGCCATCCCTTGCTCCCCATGCTTGTGGTATGATCATGTGATCATGTGGCAACATGTCTCGTGGACCGGCCAAAGAAAACTTAGTTACGTAATCATTTAATAGTTCGGTTAGGTCCTCTCAAACATCACTTTTTGTTTCAGGTTTTTAAAATTACTCTCCGTACATCTGTTTTTGTTCAGCTATTTTATAATAGCTTTTCTTTTAACTTTTTCGAATTATTTTCAGATGACGTTTCAAGCAAAATATAGACTTAATTACTCGTTCGATGCAATCAAAACAAAAACAAAACAAACAAAAGAGCGGATAAGACACATGCAACACTACTTCATCGATCGCCCATTGAAAACATACGCCAGTACTTCAAAATCGTCCACTGGCTCTTTCTCGAGCGCAGTAAGTATAGTGCCGATTAGGAAATCTGGATTTATTTGAAGTACGCGGATTGCGGATTGTGCAATAAAACGCAAAATCTGAAAACAGATTTCAGATAGATTTCAATAAAAAAAAAATCGTAATCAAGACTTTGTCGGTTTTTCGTCTTTACTGTTTTATTTTTAAATCCGAGTTTGCTAGGCCCTTTTTTCTGCTAATTACGTGTGCGCGTTGGAAACTGCAGGGTCTTGAGAAGAGATTTTTAAATCCTTTTTCGGATTTCCCAGTAAAACGAAAAGAAAGGAAATCCAAGGATATATTTCCCCGCATTCAAATCTAAATCCAGATCACCCAAACAAACACCTGGCGAATTGAGAGCGCATTAAAAAAATGCTTCATATCAGTTCCAAACAGGAGCACTGATGTAAACCTGGTTCCAAACACTGGGAGGACTTCCGAGGGGAAACATATTCAATATTCTTTAGTAAGAGGTGTAGATCTGTATAGTTACCCAGTATAGTATTTATTGCTAATAAGGTTAAAGACTGCATGTCTCATTGCAATACTCAGCAGTGAGCCAGAATTCTCATCTTTTAACTTACAGTGCGACCTCTGTAACCGGGGCCGTTTGTCTACAATAGGTGGCTCCGGTTACTACAGTAGTCGCAACAGCCTGTAAAGAGTACGTACAGTCTGCCTACTGGTATCGTAGGGGTAAGCAAAGGTGTAGCCGCACTTACGGACAAAGCCACAGGTAAATAATCTCTACTAGTGCACCAGTGGAAACGGCGTATGATCAAAGTCTCTAATAGACCTTATTCACCAGACCCAGCATTTTTGCCCGCGCTTAAGGACTGATGGGATAAAAGCAATGTCACGTGGTTTCGCAGTGGGAAAAATTTCTGATGCAAGAAATCGCGGTCGAGTTTGTTTATTCTGGACAACAGAAAATGAACTTTTCATATTGAAGACGATAATAGCAACTTATCGGTGGAGTGATCATTCTTTCTTCTTTCGATGCAGTAGCGACCGTACTGCAAGCAATTATGACGTAAATTTTTGTCAAAACGCGAACTGTACACTTTGCCTAAGACAAATCAGAAATATGAAAGGGAATTCACAGTCCTTCGTTCACAGAACAAGCGTAGTCTGAAACTGCCGAGAGGATAGGCCACTTAGTAGTTCCAAAAACCCTCACCGTTTCTGAGCGAGGCCAAGTGCACAACCTTTCTCAGCTCAGTGCCAGTTGTGAAAATGAGTTTTATTTGCATGAGAATGAAAAATCATTTCTACATCAAAGGCTGAGCACTTAACCTCGTTTTCCAGAAAACAGTGGCGGATTCATTCATTGTAGCTCGTTTCAAACAAAATGTTTTTTTTGTCGCAGGTTTTAACTTCCAACAGGTTTTATGGGGCCACAAGTTCTGTTTGTTGAACTACGGGGTCTAACATGTCTAATGGCTTAGAGCGGCCTCATTCGGTATAATGAGACAGGACAAAGGATTTGGGGATTTTCGAAAATAAATGAATAACTAAATAATCGGGATTGCGGAATCGAGAACAATATTTTTTGGGTTTGACGGGATTGAAAGCCCTGCGGACGCGCTAGGGATTGAAGAACCCTGCCGGGAAATGAGGTCATGAATGGCGCTCTGAAACACCGGTCAAACAAAAAGTATCTGAAAGCGACATAAAATTAAACCAGTAGAGGATCATTTACCGTGATTGAAGAAGCGTCGTAGTGCGATATGCTTTCGAATACAGCGGCCTTGCACGGTCGTTTCTCGTCGCTGGGGACGTTTCGCGATTGAGGTTAACGAGCTTGCTTAGCACGACGGCGACGACAGCGAAAACGTCACTTACGTTCGCACAATTTAAAAATTCATCGCAATTATGCCATTTCGTTTTAATAGGAGTAACAGAAGGATTCATAATAGGAGCTTAGTAGAGGTAGGAGAATTATTATTCTGCATGGAGCTGAATTCTTACTGACCGTCGCCAAGATAATAAAAAATAAAAATACAATCTTGACGCTCTTCATAAAACGGGAAATTATGACTCATTCCATAAAGTTTCGCCATAGAAGTCATAGAAATACGCCAAGAGTACGATGGACGTGAGGAGTTGCTGCTTTGCGGGTAATTTTCTCACGAAAAATATTGCTTTCCCCTTGCCGTCACTGTATAAGCTCCCTGATCGCCCTGTAAACTGTCCTGTACATTCTGAATAGCGAAACGTCCAGAGTAAACAGCGAACCTTTTAAGTTTCAACAAATTCGAGGAGGTTGCTGAATTAACAGGCTCGGACGGTCTTACAATTAAAAAAAAAAAAACATAATGCAACACAAAAGAACATGACGGCAATTATTTTTATGATTGTTTAACTGACTTCTGTCATTTCATCTCACATCTCCCACGGCAATACTGGTTTCAGGTTTAAAATCTCATTTCGTACAGTTATTGCCCAAAATAATTTACTATTTTTAAAATTATCTATATGGCTGATAATAGGAATAAATTTATTTTTCCGTTGTTCTTTGTCAAATCTTATAATTAAGAACCGCATGGTTGCTCTGTCTTAAACCATTAGCTCGACCATTTAAACTAAAGCCTACAAGTAGAATTCTGAGGTGCGAGTCAGTAATTTTTCAACTGTATTTACAATATTTAAGATTAATTTTTTTTGTATTCTCAGCCATTCCAAAACTGGAGTATTCCGGTCATGTCTGATTTTAGCTGAATAAATAATTATTATATCCACCTGACATCTGCCTTTTAAACAGGAAAAACCTCACCACAATGTGGGCAACTTTTTAAATACGCACTTTGCAAACATAAATAATATACGGGTGGAAGGCAAAAAGAACAATTCGCATTACCACATAATTCTGGGGACTAAATTTGCCATATCTAAGTGCCAAGTTTGAAGACTTGTAGTCCGTTTTAAAGATTTCTTCCGACAGATAATATTTTATTCATCTCAGTTTTGAATTATATTTGCTAAGTTCCACCCTCAGCGAACACGGTTTTAATAATATAGCTTTCTAAATACTGCCTTGTCGGTCACTATTGCTCCTAACCCACGCTTGAGTTTGCTTCTCTAAGGTATTAAAACAACCGTTCACACCTCGCATATTAACGTTTAGATGGATTGCCTTTTCTACTGGTTTGTGTTCGGGTAGTCGAAGTTCGTACAGGCCATCTCCATGATCGGAGCTAAATTCAAACGGCGATACCCGATGCTTTCGTCCAAGTGATGTTAGACGGTAGGCTTGTGACGCGTCGGGCTTACAGAAAACCCTCTTGCATCCCTGCCGAAAATCCCCATTGAATAGGGCATAAATTACGACATTTAACGTCGCATTAGAAAATGAAAGTAACAACAAGGCTATGTACAAGTGCCCAGTCCATGTGCTTCTTTTAAACGTCCACAGAACAAGGCTGAAGAAATAAGGGAGGCAGCAGCTAACGAACACAAGCCATTGCAAAAACAACATACGAAGAACTTTGACTTTCGAACGCGGAACGCGGAATGTCTGTCTTCTAAAACTGTTCGGGTAATTTTGAGCGTGACGATTTCTGGTGATGACAGCATATGTGATCCGTGTGTACATGACCAGGGTGAATAATAAAGGAAAACAAAAAGCACAAACGAAAAACAGCACTACATAGCCTTTCCAGTAAACTGAGGAGAAATTAACGAGACAGAACTCAACGTCCGGTGACTGATATTCTTGTGATTCGAAGAAGGATAAGGCCGGTGCAGAAAGTGATTCGAAGAAGAATAAGGCCGGTGCAGACAAACAAACCATGAAAATACACACATATATGATGAGTTTCTTAGTCTGGGAACGACTCATTTTAAACTGCAACGGATGCACTATAATGTAGAACCGATCGAGTGAAATACAAGCGAGAAGACCCGCTGAAAGTCCAGCGTTCAAGAATTGGAAAAAGAAAGTCACTTTACAGGTTGCGCTGTGGAACAACCACGAACCTCGCATGACCCAGATTATTGTCCACAGAACACACATAAACGGAATCGTCAAGTTCGATAATCCTAGAGTTAATACAAAGTAGTTTGTCGTCCATTCGCTTCGTCGACTCCGTTGAATTACGAGCAAGATGAGTCCGTTGCCGATCAAAGAACCCAGAAACATTGTCAACAACACAAGTGTTTCTACCACAACAACCGGCGAGAAGCCACATGCTGAAGAGTAGACTAGATCGGAGCAGTTTGACATGGCAGTCGAAGCCGCCAAATTTTCTTTGGTGGCCTTGCCTCATGTAAATAAACCACGGGTGTAAGATACACGTCGGTTATAAAGCGTTCCATGTATCCAATGTTTCTTTTGTTTCGAGTGAATCGTTGTACACTTTCATCCTATTCAACAAAAGTAGCTGATGTCGTGTCTCTTCAATGTCGTGTTTCGTCAATTCCCAAGCGTACGTTCTTTCTTCTATTCACTTCACGAAACCTTTTTCCATAGGTCTCTCGTCAAATGCAAATTTGTATCTGCATGCAATCGGATATCGAATGTTGTTTTTGTCGATATGTTGCCATGGTTTCCACACATCCGTCACTCAGATTTGACTTAATTAAACGAAAAGAACTTTTTTCTCTTTTTGATGGGTGATATAATTCAGATGGTTATAAATGCAAACTGAACAACCACAAAAGAGGAAACAACGCTTTTAAAAGCACTTTTCGGAGGAGTAAAATGTCTTAGCTAACTAACCCCGACAGGTGATACAGAATTTTGCGAACCGTTTAAGTCATCGCTCAGAGGAAAAAAATTCGAGAAGCAAATGAGTCGGAGTCTTGCGAATTTGTTTTTTGTTTTACTAAAACGCGTTCAACGAATCATGGCAGGAAAATCGATCTACTTCGATAAAGCGAAAAATGTCATATCAGTGCAATGTACGTGTGTATGAAAACATGATTATTCACGGATTATAAGTCACATATCAATCAAGTGTTTTGTTTTAGCCATCTGTCAGTAATATAGGTGAAATGTAAACAACATGGGGTTTTTTCCAGGCTTTTTCTCCAAGGGATTTCGTTCCACAAAATGACTGCAGCCGATTTAATTTCTATAAAAATAGAATAATATCATGTACAAGAGTACCTGTTCGTACAACCGTTAAATGATGGCTTTAGTGATTTTAAGTTCGTTAGCACTTCATTAACTGCAAACATTTTTCCTAACGCTTGCTTATAGGACGAACTAAACGCCGCAACGGAAACGATCACTTTTTTCATTACTTTTAAGCCCTGTTATCCTAGGGACGTTTCCCATATCAGCAAGAAACGCCCGTTTTATCGGAAGCTCCTGGTTTTAAACAGTATCGCAAAGAAGTCATAACTGACAAGCATGGCGGGTGGAAATTCTCGCAACCTGATGGTCTTGATTAAAACACCACACGGGTACCTACGTACGGGTAACATACGGGTTACATACGACTACACGGATCACCGGATCATACGGGTGCGTACAAGACGAGTAACATACGGACAGCATACAGATACATACGGGAACATACGAATACATATGAGTAACATACGGATAGATCGAATGAAGAATGATCCTCGCAGTTGTGAACGCAATTTATGCATGGCAATTTGCGTAAGAAGACTAGGAAGCCTGAAAAAATTCAGGACTTCAACCGAGAGTTTGAAACCGTGACCTCGCCATACCCGTACGATGTTCTAACCAACTAAGCTATGAAGCCACTGATGTTAGGAGCTGGTCAATTATGTGTTCATATGTTTCCGTGAAAGAGATGAATGTGATAGAAGTATATGAAAATCATAAAAGAACTGCGGAAATGAAATCAAATAAAAAATGATCCTAGCAGCTGTGAACGCAGTTTATGCAATTACGTAAAAAGCCTGATGATGTAATNAGCTGGTCAATTATGTGTTCATATGTTTCCGTGAAAGAGATGAATGTGATAGAAGTATATGAAAATCATAAAAGAACTGCGGAAATGAAATCAAATAAAAAATGATCCTAGCAGCTGTGAACGCAGTTTATGCAATTACGTAAAAAGCCTGATGATGTAATGGAGGATTTACAGTGACAAGAATAGAACAGCTTGTTCTCAAGTATAATCTGACGGGAGGGTTTTTAAGACGATTGGAAACAAACATTAAATACTGTGAAACATTGCTCCATATTATATAGATGATGCAAACAAAAACCCACACGAAATCTACATAACTCGGATCACGTGACTAAGTACAACTGACGAGTTTAAGAACTTGTAAATTAGCTTTAGGGCTCGATCGCAAACCATGTAAACCTATCCCCAACAAGTATTGGAAGAGTTCATGAACGTGTTTTTGGCTATTCACAATTGCAAAGCCAGTTCACGCCTTATTTGAAATATGAATGGAAAAAAAGAAAACAAAAAAAGACAAAAAAGAAATTTCGCACTACCTTGTGGGTAAATGATATGAATTTAATACATATGTTATAAACAAATACTCTTAACGGTTTACTTCAGTTACATTTTTCAAAATTGCTAAAACTGAAAATTGTTTACAAAAATAATAATAGTATGTTACTCTTATGCATTCGTATGTTACTTTTATGTTTCCTTATATCAACCTCGTTCTCAGGGTTTTCTCCGACCCGTCCAGTCTCTCGCTTTGCAGGGACGGGTGAGAGAGGATCCTGGGAACGAGGTCGTCCCTATGTTACTCCAAGTTACTCGTATGTATTCGCCATGTACCCGTATGTATCCGTGTGGTGCTTGAAGTCGAGATCGCAACGGGACCAGTTTTGCTGTGAAAGATTCGAACCCAAGAGTCATTTAGGTTGAATTTGATCGTCCGAGTGAACGTAGTCCTGAATAGGACTGTTGTTTTTGTTGACAGTGATTGACGTTTCGACAACCTGTGCGGTAGTCATCTTCAGAGTCAGAGATCAGTTTTGTAGCACCTACTTTTTTCAAAAGTATAAAAGTGTGGTCTTATCTTCCGCAAGGTGCTGCACAAAGTGCCTCTACACTCAACCCAGTCTCCGTCCCACACACCCAATTCAATTCGGAATATAAAGAGATGTTCCACAGTATTTCATGTTTGTTTCCAATCATCTTAAAAACCCTCCCGTCAGATTATACTTAGGAACAAGCTATTCTGTTCTAGTTACCGTAAATCCTCTATTAAGCCACCCTCTCTAACACATCCCCCCACTACTTTTCAGGGGAAGAAAGTTAATAACCCCCCTCCCCTCCCCCTTATTATTCTTCCTTAACAAATGATAGACCGTATTAATCAATCACGACTGCAAAACTTCGTGTGGACTGATCCGGGATGGTTTATTCACCAACTGGAAGCTCAGACTTGTTTTTGATCCTCGGCTGCATGACCTATTGAGCTTTTCCACTTTGAATTCTAGTTCTTTATGGAGAACTGATACCATCGTTTTTGCTAAATTAAATGTTCCCCCCACCTCCCCTCTCTCCCTCTGCCCGATCTCGTTCACCAACCCCCCCCGCACCGATTTAAAACAAAAAACCCCCCACCGGACCCATAACAGGAGTCAGGTCTTTTGCGGCGTTCCTCCGTTTCACCTTCCTGAGTCTTCGTGATATCTTTCAAATNCATCTCTTATTTTTAACAACAAAATCACTCTAGGAAGATTGACCGTGCTATTATAATATTAATGAAACGTAAAATGCTTTATAACATCTGCTCAACAGGTCGAACAGTGACCCGTAAAAAAATCCTCTGACTTTCATGGTGGAATTCGATTTCAATCGAGTTTTACAATCAGATGGGAACTTGAAGATAAAAACTTCCTCAAAATAGACATTATCTGTTTAGATGACAGTTTAAAGTATCGGATTATGGCGATTGAAACAAATGAAAACTTCACAACTTTCTCCAACAGCGTGACTTTCAGAAAGCCTCGAGGGACGGACTTGGTAACCGCTTCTGAATTGATACCAGGCTTCTGTCGGTCAAAGTGAAATGTCCCAACCCTGGGGTCGCTTCGCACGATCAAACGCCCGACAGGGGGATAGTCTCAGGCATCAAATCCCCACCCCTTGCCCGCACTCCCCCCCCGCCTCCACGGGATTTACATTGATAGGTGCATTATCCATGGAGGGAAATTTGCGTTTCAAAATCGATTGGGCTAGCATTATTATAGCATTATTATATAGTTGAAAGTAAATTTGCCGTTTTTGCTTTGTTTTACTTTGTATTTGAGGGCAATTTTCCAAGTACAAGCCCCCGGGGGCTTATATTTGGAGGGGCGATTTAAGGGAGGGTTTTTTGCGTTACCGGTTTGGGGGGCTTATATTTGGAGGGGCTTATTTTCGGAATTTTACGGTATCTACACACCCGAAAGTGCTGTTCAGAACGGTTGGTTTATTTTTGTTAAACTATCTATAATAAACAAGTTAACCGCCAACAAATATTCATAAGTTCTTTTCACGTAGTTTATTTACTTACATAATAAATATGTGGCTGATACCAGGCAGATATCGCGGCTCATACATAATAGAAATATAGTTCTCTGGTTCTTTGAAAAGTTATTTAACAAAGAATATTACTTTTTAAAAATATTTATCTCTGTCTTATCTTATCAGAATCAGGTACACGAGAGCTTCCTTTACGTCTGATAATAATTTTAATTTTTCAAAATTTACACTTAAAAATAGCATTGCGCAAAGAAAATTTCTTACAGCGTCGGTACAACCTATATACAGGGTTCGTGAACTTTTTTGTCAGGCCGGGACTTTTATTGGAGGTTTCTGGGGCTATTGTTTGGAGAGTTAATGCAGAAACGCTGAAAGCGAGAGCTTGAAATATGAAAACAGGGACAACGCGGTGATCTTGTGGCTCTATGTCAATGCACATGTGCGAGGGACAGAGCACTTACAGCATTTTTTCTGTCTGCATTTGCACTCTCTTCTTTTAAACTAACTAAAGTGTTCATAATTGATTTGTTCTTTGGTAAAATAATCAACAACTTTTACGGACCAAACACCAATTTCAAGTACTTTCAAAGCCTTAAAAGAGGCCGCTATGATTCACGGGTTTTGAAGACGTGAACGAACCCTGATATACCCTTACCGACTGTTACACCCCTACAAGGACGGACCCAAGGAGGGGTCATTGGGGTGTCGGAGTCTCAGAACCCTCCACCCCCATTTGGTGGCACTCTAAGGTTTTCAAAGGTCAATGAAAGTGCCGCCACAGCTGCTCTATAGTTTTAACTGACACAAGTGTATGGGCCCGCGAAATGTCTGCAGTATAACAGCGCACTATCACTCCATGGTCTGTTTTATCAATTGTGTCTTAACGAAATCACAACATCGAAATGACTAAACTTTTTTGAGTGGCTAATTTCGGAGGGTTAGAACTCTCCTTGGTAAAAACACTGGGTACACCCCTGTCTTAAACCGAAAATGCGGTTCGTGGAAAAGTTACTGACTTTGTTAAAACTGACATAAAAAATTGCACAGAACGTCGGAGCCCCTGGAGCTGGCGGTTTTGGCGTGATTTTCGTTTTTGGTTCGTCGTTTTCTGGCTCGACTTCGGTTCAGCTTTCGCACGGCTGTATCTCTTACTTTACGAACCACAAAAAAAAACCCGCCAGCTACCTACGCTGGCTAAGAAAGACCTCGTCGCCCATTTCGTACCTTAAGTGAAAAGCGAGCAAAAGGTTAGGGCAGAATTTTTCTCTTCACCGCTCACAGTCTAGCTAAGACTGTGATTTAGGCGATAAAAAGGAACAGTTAAAAAATAAAATTTCCATTTCGAGTATGTTGATAGTGTCCTAATGGTAAAAAGAGGTGGTATCTTCGAACATTGAGCTCCTGCCTGTTAAGAGAACTATCTGTTCTTATAACTAAACGTAAATAAAAAGACCGTAAAACGATATGGAAGACAGAAAGAAGGCTGATTTTTTTTAACGCTGCTTTCTTGAATACTCCAAGCCAATTCTTTCATTGTCATCTATCACCGCCCAAGTTTGCTTTTTTTGAGATATTGTCCAAGCTTAAATTCGATTGGATGTTTGCTGCCGAGGGAGAATTTTATCCAGCACAGTGGTTCTCCAGTTGTTGCCAAGCTTAAAGATGCATGTTCTCAATCTTTTGGGACAACAGGGATGATCTTCAGAACCTTTCGGGATTTCCCGTAATAGAACGTACCTCCTTCCAGTTAATATCATTGATTAAATTACGATTCCACTTCGTTTATTAACTTGGCGCAATTAATTCCTCTACAAGTGACTCGACTTGGTCGAACCATGAGGCCATGTTGAGGTTTGCTGCAAAAAAAAATGTTAACGATATCAATGTTACGTTAACTATATTGACGGAATGATTGATGCAACAAATCTTTGTCTGCGTTCGAGCTAAGCGCCAATAAGGACAATGTCTGACAAGGTTTCTGTGGCATAAACTGGAATCATTCTACTCCACCCAGGACGGGATGCAAGGCCATCCAGGATCCACCCCTTCCCCAGTATTTAATCCATCGGTACCCGTTTATCAGTATTGAATCTGGTTGCAATGACGCATTGTCATTGTGAGATTTGGTAAAGTGTTTTGCCCATAATTACCCAACTTTAGTCTCGATCCGGATTCCAAAGCACTGATCACTAGGACACTGTGTATTAGTCATAGTGTGAAATCAAAATGAGCCAAAGAACGGAAAACTTTAATATAGAAAATCAAGGGAACAGTAACAACAACTTAAAAAGAATTATGTAGAAGCTTCTCACCAATGAAAGTACTTCTTGCCGTTAACAGATCCATCGTTTTTCCCAACTGTAAAAACGACAATTTTCAGTTAGCTACATTATAGCAGTCATACGAGATTGCTAACACTGCATTACCGAGTCGGTCTCAGGATTGTTAACATACCGCACCATTTCCGATATGAAAGTACTGACTCGACCACGATAATCATCACACAAATTTTCCTCAAAAATTAACACTACCTCAGCAAACATACAGGTCACGGCAATGAAGGAAGTGATCACCAAAGGTGAAATGTCTTGAGGTTTGAGCAATTCTCTCCAGCAATACCATAAGGAATGTATAACAAACAGGGGATTATAGTTAAACAGGGGATTATAGGGTCAATTGAGACTGGTACACTGACCAATTTTCCGAGTTCGCGGGTATGGGTGTGGCAAAATCTAGAACCTAGGTACGTCGTATGCTAAGTGGACTGCGACAGGAAGATAGTCCCGCTCACAAAGTTCAACCAAATTACCTTTGCGTGTCATTTTGCTGATCAACTCTTATAGAGACACCGCCTCTTTTTTCATGTACCAACTTTGGGACCAGCTTTACAAGGTACTCGCGCCGAGAAGAAGCGGATCGCGGGATGAAGAGGTCAAATCATTCGCCGGTGCTTTGCTCTTTCTTAACTACAATGGAATCTCAATTTTTCAAACCACCTTTGGAAAAGCAATTTGGACTACTAGTAAATTGCCGGGATGTTCGAAAAATCGGGGTTAAATTTACAGTGTGTTTAACTGGTCAAGGGAAGTAAGGTTTGGTTAGAATTATCGGAGGTTTGGAGAAATGATGGCTGCATCTGTCATGTGATAGATAAAAATAACAGATTGCTCGTAGTCTACTTCAGTCTGTTACCTGGTTTTCTCATTTCTACGCCCAACCAGATTCCTTCTGCGAATTCCGTTAATCCAATGAACCGAATAACGCCAAGCTCACTATTTACAAGCACACTGAGGCCCTGTTGGCGCAAAGCAAGAAATATTTAATACCCAGCAGTAATATAGAACAATTACTCAACACTGAGCAACTTTTACGCATTAGTCTATGTAATCGCGACAGGAAACGGACGAAAAATCGCAAAGAGAGACACGTTACGTTTTCCATGATATTCATGACGCG
>CALNXI010000536.1:139462-160268 GCA_942486025.1 Porites evermanni | reverse complement strand
GGCTGCCGGGTATCTGGACACGAGCTTTAAAGGTTCGCCACTCTCAAAAGATGAACGACCCAACTGTTCTTCTGTGGATCATCACCGAGAATGACGGAAGGATTTTATGTGCACATTGCCGCGGATGTATGGCTGGGCAAGGGGAATCCTGCTCCCACATTGCTAGCGTCCTATTTTACATTAAAACTTTTAACAGAACACGCTGCAGTCTCTTCGTGTGGCCGAGATGTGATGTTGGAACCCAGTCAACATCAAATTGTTCCCACTGTTTGGCGGCTTGGCCAGACATAAAATGCCTATAACAAACCCTCTCGTGTTCAAGCTTATCGTCCGTAAGGTCACTGCGACTTATGGCAGAAATCCATGCACGTCTTCTTCTGGTCGTCAACTGCTCCATCATTTCGCCTTCTAAAGATTTTCGGAAGGCGACTAAATTTCACTGCAGAATCCTTTTTTTGTGAACTTTTTCCACTCTTGTTACCACAGCCAACAATATTACACAAAACCATGGTAAGGGAAACCCATATAAGATTGATCTTTCACAGTTTAAATCGATAAATACAGCTGTAAATACAATAAGTGACCAGCTCACGCTTTCTTTCTTGGGACACCAACATGGCGGATAGTAAGGTTGCTAGGAAACCAAGTCACGTGAGTGAAAACACTCTATATTGACGGAATGATTGATGCAACAAATCTTTGTCTGCGTTCGAGCTAAGCGCCAATAAGGACAAAGTCTGACACGGTTTCTGTGGCATAAACTGGAATCATTCTACTCCACCCAGGATGGGATGCAAGGCCATCCAGGATCCACCCCTTCCCCAGTATTTAATCCATCGGTACCCGTTTATCAGTATTGAATCTGGTTGCAATGACGCCTTGTCATTGTGAGATTTGGTAAAGTGTTTTGCCCATAATTACCCAACTTTAGTCTCGATCCGGATTCCAAAGCACTGATCACTAGGACACTGTGTATTAGTCATAGTGTGAAATCAAAATGAGCCAAAGAACGGAAAACTTTAATATAGAAAATCAAGGGAACAGTAACAACAACTTAAAAAGAATTATGTAGAAGCTTCTCACCAATGAAAGTACTTCTTGCCGTTAACAGATCCATCGTTTTTCCCAACTGTAAAAACGACAATTTTCAGTTAGCTACATTATAGCAGTCATACGAGATTGCTAACACTGCATTACCGAGTCGGTCTCAGGATTGTTAACATACCGCACCATTTCCGATATGTAAGTACTGACTCGACCACGATAATCATCACACAAATTTTCCTCAAAAATTAACACTACCTCAGCAAACATACAGGTCACGGCAATGAAGGAAGTGATCACCAAAGGTGAAATGTCTTGAGGTTTGAGCAATTCTCTCCAGCAATACCATAAGGAATGTATAACAAACAGGGGATTATAGTTAAACAGGGGATTATAGGGTCAATTGAGACTGGTACACTGACCAATTTTCCGAGTTCGCGGGTATGGGTGTGGCAAAATCTAGAACCTAGGTACGTCGTATGCTAAGTGGACTGCGACAGGAAGATAGTCCCGCTCACAAAGTTCAACCAAATTACCTTTGCGTGTCATTTTGCTGATCAACTCTTATAGAGACACCGCCTCTTTTTTCATGTACCAACTTTGGGACCAGCTTTACAAGGTACTCGCGCCGAGAAGAAGCGGATCGCGGGATGAAGAGGTCTAATCTTTCGCGGGAGCTTTGCTCTTTCTTAACTACAATGGAATCCCAATTTTTCAAACCACCTTTGGAAAAGCAATTTGGACTACTAGTAAATTATCGGGATGTTCCAAAAATCGGGGTTAAATTTACAGTGTGTTTAACTGGTCAAGGGAAGTAAGGTTTGGTTAGAATTATCGGAGGTTTGGAGAAATAATGGCTGCATCTGTCATGTGATAGATAAAAATAACAGATTGCTCGTAGTCTACTTCAGTCTTTTACCTGGTTTTCTCATTTCTACGCCCAACCAGATTCCTTCTGCGAATTCCGTTAATCCAATGTACCGAATAACACCAAGCTCACTATTTACAAGCACACTGAGGCCCTGTTGGCGCAAAGCAAGAAATATTTAATACCCAGCAGTAATATAGAACAATTACTCAACACTGAGCAACTTTTACGCATTAGTCTATGTAATCGCGACAGGAAACGGACGAAAAATCGCAAAGAGAGACACGTTACGTTTTCCATGATATTCATGACGCGGCCGGTTAACGTCTCTGAAAAAATAAATTCTTCGTCAAAAGGAAACAAACCTTTTTGTGGTTTTTTAAAGAGTTAAAAGACACCGGAATTTCAGCTCGCTCTTTCGAAAAACAGCTCCCTGACTTTGCTTGTCAAGGGCAGTTACATGCTTTTCTTAGTTTACGTTGTGATGATTTAGTTAAACGACGAAATATGAACCATTGTCAATACACAAGTGAGTATGAACATTCACAACTTGTCCCGGAAAAACAGACGGGACTATTTAAGACTTAATTTCAGTAGCCTGTGTACAGACGCCTTTCCCCTAAGGAAAAATCGGAGAAGGGCCCCTTCTCCAATTTTTTTTGACGGGAGGGAGTGGGGGAGGTCTTTACACAGGCTAAATTTCAGCCGCTCTCTCAAGTCCGCACTAGGGGAAAGGACCGCGGTCTCAGTTCCCGAAAACCGCCTAGTAAATGAGCTTAACCATTTTGTAGCCTGCGAGCAAGATCTCTATTTAGGGGAGTCGCGAGATTGAAGAAGTCACGCGAGAGCCGAACGCGAAAAGAGGCGCGAGTCACTCGCACGCGCGTTCTCTCGCAGTTCGCTTCGCCTGCCATAAATGGAGAACTTGTTTGCTGGCTGACCATTTTCGAGCTCTGATTACGCCATAATGATAAACCTTAGTCTGTTAATGAACAGCAACCGCAAGTGAAGCCTTGACACCAACCTCTGTAAGCTGAAATTCTGCTGAGGACTTTCCTTTCTGTTGAGGCAAACTTCCTCTACGCAACGTTGAGCCGCTTCTGAGAGTAAAAATTGCCACAAACAACAAATAATTAACAATTAATGAATGAGGCTGAGTATCTTATGAAGAATTATGGAGATCGAGGAGGGTGTTATCCGTCGAGGCCGTAGGCCAAGGCGGATAACACCCTCCGAGATCTCCATAATTCTTCATATGATACGAAAGCCGAATTCAATAACTGTTTTATTATTCATCCAAAATAATTCCTAGTTTAAAAACATGGCTAAAACATGCTTACCTCCATCGATCCATCGATGTTAAGTTCATCGTCGATAGTGAACGTTTAGGTTTGTCCAGCTCCGCAAATATTCTCTAAATAGCAGATGTCGCCCTTCGAGTTGTCTTCTTGCTGTTCTTGCCATATTTTTAGCTATTTTTTCGCCTAGTTCTTACTCTTGAAACGAGTGAAATGACCGCCATTTTTGTTTCCACAACCAAAACAACTCAACTTCGTCCCCAGGTCTTCTCGGTTAACGGTGCCTTAACCTGCACGAACGCTGCATTTTTGACGTCATTTCCTCGTTAAACACAAAATTCTTCCAAATTTGGTCATCAGTAACTGGTTATGGTGAATTAAACGTGTGCTTTTAGCCAACCAGAATTGGGGAAATATTTTGAATGAATAATAACAAAAAATAACAAGCTTAAGCTTTCAGGCATAAAGTGTACACAAAACTATTCTCTTTATATTAAGATTTCAGATTCTACAGTTCTCTAAAGCTTCTAAATCCCGATTCTAAACGTAGCCAGTATTGTTGAGCGAAAACAAATCAAGTCGACAACAGCCGCCTTCTACTCAAAACTTCGAATGTTTGGCGGCAAAACATGTTTTTCCTCACGTGTACACGCTTAGATGCAACCGACGGTATTCATGAACTCGTCAATTAGATTCAGATTGTGCTCTGTCGATACCACAACTTCTATAGCAAAGTACCTATCAGATGACGCGCTGCCTCGTCTCAATGAATGATCCGGAGAAGAATTGGTCGACCATTTCCTGGCACTGCCGTTAAGGTCAGGGTTGGAATCAGTTTGTGATAAGTCACTTAAGGAGCCATGAGATCCCGAGGCTTGCAAGGAGCTCTGGGAGCCAGATCGGATCTTACCAGCAGGGGCCGATGGGACGGCAAAACCATTGGGATCGCCACGATGTGACTGGTCTCCAACCCTGAAGAATACATGAAATATGAATTAGTGAATTATTGCGTGAGTTACTTGGTAACGCTCACTAGTTTCAGTTGCGCTTTTCACCTGTTGGACGGCCACTCACCTTGACAAGAAAATAATACACCTTAGTGGTAATATTATGAATGACTTACTTATTGACTTTTGATGGAGGAGCAAACACTCCGTGGCTCGGTTTACAGTCAAAGTATCGAACGCCTGAAACCGCTCCGTCATTTTTTCCAACCGGTTGGTCAAGCTCAATACCAAGCCACACACTAAAAAACAAGAAATACGGAAAAGGCGATTAGCTATTAAATTTCGAAAGCCATTCATGACTGCCTCACGTTTTAATGTCAGGCGGGCTGCACGTTTCTTCTTGTTTTCTGTGACTAGAAGACTCTGTGCGAGAAAGAAGGCCATGCCAGCCTGAAGAGCAGCGGAGTTGGGAGCACGGGCGCATGTACTTGAAATTGTTTTGCATGAATTCGTGATGGCTCATTGTAAGATTCCTGGGTTCAGTTGTTCAAAACGTGGATAACGCTATCCACCGGATAAATCTCTATCCAGTGCATCACGCAATTGTTTTCCCTAATACTATTCCGCTGATAGTGATTTATCCGGTGGATGGTGCTATCCAACGTTTGAACAACAGGGCCCTGGTGTCTAACGTGGCATGAGTAATAACACCAGCTTTAGTTTCAAGACATAATTAGGATGCACTGGCAATTACAAGGCACAAACTTATTACCAGTTCTAAATGTTCCCTCTCTAAATTGACCCTTTCAAGGATCTTTTTTTCAACTTTTCAGTGACATGTCTATCGACACCGCTGGAGAGGGCGCCTAAACATCAGTAAAGCTGCCATATTTGAGAGTTTTTTGTGAAAAACTTACGAAGATATACCTTCCGCAAAGTCGAACAGACGCGACGTCTGTAGGGTGGTGGTGATAGTGGTGGGGGTGTGGGGGGAGGGGTTAGTCTCCTTCGCAGCCGATCGGGCCCGAGTAATGAGTAACTCAGACCCGAGCGGCTCGGAAGGAGACTAGGTGCGGGTCCCACGTGTGTAAATTTTAGCAACTTAGTGGAACTATAACTTCGCTGGTTTCTGACACATCACTTTCAAACCTTGCAAGCTTACTAACTGATCCGGCTTACCCAAACTTAAAAAAAGGGACGGGTGTCAGTATCGTCTTCAATGGAGATGGGGAAGGTGGAATATCTTTTCCTCAAAAGCGATTCGCAAGACTCACCCTGATGCAAATTGCGTCCTTCCAACGAACCTTACAGTTCCGGTTTTCTGGCCAGCAACCATCACACTATCGCCCGTCTGCAAAAAAAATTGAGTCCATGGTAAGACTAGATCAGTGCCTGGTTGAGCGCCGTGAAGATTCATATGTGGTTGTCGTCACTTGACAAGCTATGCTAACCTGACAAAACAGCAGGCTTTTCACGACTCTTCCGCTGGCTTTCCCACGAAATGACGTCCGAGTAACGAAAACAAAATTCCATACTGATGACGTGTTACTACCCAGATCTGAGTATTGCTTCTTATTGGTTGAAGCAAATTTCTCTGGCGGCACAACCAATCAGAAGCACTACTCTGACCTCGGCAGTGACACGTCATCAGTATGAAATTTGTGCCTTCGTTTCTCAGACGTCATTTCGCGATAAAACCAGTGGTGGGGTCCCGAAATGTCGGCTGTTTTATAAGGCTAAAAATGTGCAAAATGTGCTGCATTTGTCTCAAGAGTCTGGAGAAAAGTAATTTATGTACTGCTGTTGGTGTCAGGCGCTTTTTAAAATCTTGACTTGTAGCAGTTGTATTGAGATTTTAAAAAGCCACCTCCAAAGTACATATACAAGTAGGCGTCAATATAGGTTCATTTTCTTTGTTTCTTAACCTGAAACCGAAGTAAAGTAGCCTTGAACTGTTTATTGTAAATGTATTTGAGAAAAAAATAACGACCCTTTTGAACTCACCACGGGATGTTTAATTTGCTCAGAAACTGTTTTTTATTTTATTTTCAGCAACGAAGTCAGGTTTTACAAACCCTAATCTGTAACCAAACCCAATTCATGCAAGAAAATAGAGCCTTAACGCAGGTTAACAAACTCCAGCTAATTTTCTAGCTTCTTCTTTTTCTTTTTCTTTTTTTTAAATAATAATTGCTGACCACAAAACTGAGGTGTGTCAAAAGCAAGGCTTTCAATGGGCGTGTTTAACACTAATCTACGTTACTGTCACAGGCTTCAAAAGTGTTGTTCAGGTTAGTAGGTAACTAAACTTTGACCACTTACTTGAAAACCAAGGGACTCGTCACCTCCATTCATCCGTGAAAAGGGGGTCGGTGAGTTTGCGCGAGAGCTTGATCTCGAGTTTGGCCTTGAACTGGACCTCGACGAAGCCTGTGAACGAGAGGCTGAAGTGGGACGAGAGCTGGGACGGGAGCCTGGTGAGGAGTCTGCTTTGGTGATTTTAGATAGAGGTGCGAAGATTCCTGATGAAGGACATATGGTTTTGTTTACTGATTAGCTAAAAGAAATAATAGAGACCTTATGGCGGAAACGGCTTTCAAATTTATGGCGGTGATTTCAATTGGCTCAACTGGTCAAATTTAGGCGAGTTTTCCTGCCGTTGAATTTTTAGGGGTATAAATTACTTACTGGTGGGCTAAATTACCGCTAACCAGACGTGCCAAACAGGGTCAAGTCGTCCATAAGTCACCTCGCCCGAACAACGCTCGAAGTTATGTTGACCTACCTTTTTTCAAGTTTTAGGAACGATAAATACACTTTTTTAAAGGTGCGAAGTGGCTTCGTTGATTTGTATATAAGAGTAAGTAAACCTCGGCGTTCGGGCAACATAACTTCGAAACAAGCTGACTGGTGGCGACGCGAGATGACTTCCAGCGACTTGACCAGTTACCGGTCAGCCACGCTCTCCTGCCAGAGCCTTTCCACAGGCCAACACCACAATTCCTCAATCAGCGTATAACATAGCTCCATCACTGAATAAAATACACCACACACAACACCGAACACTCCACTCTTTGACAGAGGTCTGCCGAAGGGTTAAAAGGGCTACTTATAAACCTCAATTACGGTGGCCAATTCAGCCTGTAATCTCTGAGTATAGAATTTCACTCCTCCACTGATACAGTACCAAAGTTTCTGTAAAACTTACCATGCTTCGTATTAACGGTCTACTTACTATGGAGCTTGCAGGTTTTTGAATTTTCAATGATTGTGAGTTGCTTCTCATTGTTAGCTTACCATGTTTGGGAAAACACTCAAAGTACGAGACTCCTCCAACTGAGCCGTCATTTTTCCCAATGGGTGTTTCCAGTTCCACTCCAGCCCATACCCCTGAGGCAAAGTCAGTCGGGCCACAGAAACGAAGGATTCCAAACTGAAACCAAAACATTCACAATAATCTGGTCTCATTGCGACTCACTCACTAGTTCATGCTGTATAATTTTCCACTTCTGATGAACCATCGCGAATTATTCCCCGTTTTCTACTAAGAGTCCTTTATAGTGACATGTACAACTACTTATACATACAGTCGAGCCAACCAAAACGTGAAGAGTTAATTGTCGCTTACGAGAGTCGAACTGCAGGAGGACTTGTATGAGCACAACTTCCTTTCGGAGAGAATTTACTGCATGCAATTTTTTGGGTTACAATATATGTAAATCAACATGTATGTTTTTTCTAAAAGTTATTTTCATACTCTGAGTAGCGGAGTACATACAGCGAACACAAAGATCAGACCATTGCATCAAGAGGTCGCTTACTAGAAGATGTAAAAAGATGTATTATTGCCTTTTTATCCAACAAAAGTTCCGTCTTTTTAGAAACATCTAGTTACACTCAAGTTGTAACTTAGGATTCTGTTATATTCCCCACTATTAAAGAAGAGTTGACTTTTTAAGCGAAAATTCTACTACTGATTCATTCCAGGAGTAACTTGTAACTAGCAGATTTTCCAAGGGGAAAATCCAGTTGACATACCTTATTCCCTCCAATGCATACTTGATCACCAATTTTAAGACCCATAGAAGCCAAAGTTGCCGGCACTTCATTCTAACATTCAAAACAATAATAATAATAATTATATTATTATTAGTATTTTAGTATAAATCCTCAATTAAAATCCTATTTACAATCAACCTGCTGTTACAAAAAAAATCTAATTAATTCATCAAAACACTATCTACAATTCCATCCGTTACAAAAGAAACCCCTCGGCCTTCATTAGAGAACAAAAACAATCCTATATATAATAAGTGAAGAAAGAAAAAACAAATCATTTACAAATTCTAACAAAATAGAAGTAACTTAAGAATTAAGAATGCCATTATGCAGAGATATTAAGATCATACAATCGAATTATACTAATGACGGCTAAACCAGTGTCCATAAAAAGCCCTAAGTATAAAAGCATATAGACACGTATTTCAGATATCCGCACTAGCGACATTTATTTTACAGTCTAATGATTGCTCTATCTTGCTACGAAACGGCAAAAAATTTAAATAGCATATAAGTTAAAGAAGAAAATAATAATAATAATAATAATAATAATAATGGAAACTTTATTTGTGTTTTTGAATGTACAATTGTAAATCTCGCTACGAATAGGCAATTTACAAATGCTGCTTGAGATATTATTAAAAAGAAAAAAACAAAAACAAAACAAAAACAAAACAAAACAAAAGCCAAAAAAAAAGAAAGAAAGAAATCAAAATTGCATTAAGTCTGGGCTATCCCAGTTCCTATTTCTACAACAAAAGATATAATATGTTGCTCTAATGGCTATATTTATCATTTTCTTGATTATATAAAGTAATAATATAATAATTCAAAAAACAATAATAAAAATAACAATAATAATAATAATAACATTAATAATAGTAATGATAATTATAACAATCATCNCCACAATTCCTAAATCAGAGTTTAACATAGCTCCATCACTGAATAAAATACACCACACACAACACCGAACACTCCACTCTTTGACAGAGGTCTGCCGAAAGGTTAAGAGGGTACTTGTAAACCTCAATTACGGTGGCCAATTCAGCCTTTAATCTCTGCGGATAGGTTTTCACTCCTCCAATGATACACTACCAAAGTTTCTGTAGAGATTTACCAAGCTTCGCATTAACGGTCTACTTACTATGGAGCTTGCAGGTTTTTGAATTTTGAATGATTGTGAGTTGCTTCTCATTGTTAGCTTACCATGTTTGGGAAAACACTCAAAGTACGAGACTCCTCCAACTGAGCCGTCATTTTTCCCAATGGGTGTTTCCAGTTCCACTCCAGCCCATACCCCTGAAGCAAAGTCAGTCGGGCCACAGAAACGAAGGATTCCAAACTGAAACAAAAACATTCACAACAATCTGGTCTCATTCCCACTCACTCACTGGTTCCTGCTGTATAATTTTCCACTTCTGATGAACCATCGCGAATTATTCCCCGTTTTCTACTAAAAGTCCTTTATACTGACATGTACAACTACTTATACATACAGTCAAGCCAACCAAAACGTGAAGAGTTAATTGTCGCTTACGGGAGATGGTCTCTTACGAGAGTCGAACTGTAGGAGAACTTGTATGAGGTGAAGTCCGGACACAACTTCCTTTCGGAGACTCAGAGAATTTACTGCATGCAATTTTTGGGGTTACAATATATGTAAATCAACACGTATGTTGTTTCTAAAAGCTCTTTTCATACTCTGAGTAGCGGAGTCTTACAGCAAATACAACGATCAGACGACCATTGTATCAGGAGGTCGCTTACTAGATGATGTAAAAAGATGTGTTATTGCCTTCTTATCCAATAAAAGTTCCGTCTTTTTAGAAACATCTAGTTACATTCAAGTTGTAACTTAGGATTCTGTTATATTCCCCACTATTAAAGAAGAGTTCACTTTTTAAGCAAAAATTCTACTGCGGATTCATTCCAGGTGTAACTTGTAACAAGCAGATTTTTCCAAGGGGAAAATCTAGTTGACATACCTTATTCCCTCCAATGCATACTTGATCACCAATTTTAAGACCCATAGAAGCCAAAGTTGCCGGCACCTCATTCTAACAATCAAAACAATAATAATAATAATAATTATATTATTATTATTTTAGCATAAATTAAGTTAAAGAAGAAAATAATAATTAAAATAATAATAATGGAAACTTTATTTGTGTTTTTGAATGTAGGATTGTAAATCTGGCTACGAATAGGCAATTTACAAATGCTGCTTGAGATTGGATTATTTTAAAAAGAAAAAAAAAACAAAAAACAAAAACAAAACAAAACAAAACAAAACAAAACAAAAGCCAAAAAAAAAAAGAAAGAAAGAAATCAAAATTGCATAAAGTCTGGGCTATCCCATTTCCTATTTCTACAACAAAAGATGTAATATGTTGCTCTTATGGCTATATTTATCATTTTCTTGATTATATAAATATAATAATACAAAAAACAATAATAAAAATAACAATAATAATAATAATAACATTAATAATAGTAATGATAATTATAACAATCATCATCATCATCATCATCTTAGCGCTTAACTGTGCCTCACAGCAAATTTTGCACTTCCTTTGCGCCCTCTGGACAGACTTCTCTTATGTATCCCTCACTCTATTCACATATACAGAGCGTGACGTTTTGTGTGAAAGCAAAGAAAAAAAAAAGACGACAAAAACAACAACCCAACCTCTTGGTCTTGTGTTGTCCTCATGGGTGGCTCTGCTTCTGAAAGAAGTCTTGTCATCTTTTCAGCAACAACTGCTGGCTCAGAATCTTGCTCAAAAGAAGTTACTAAAAGGAAGGAAGACAACACAAACACAGCACAATTGGTACAAATAAATAATATTCTCCTGACAATTTTAAATTTGCAAGCATGTGAGAGAAAGTTTTTTTCACAGTAACAGAGCAATTTTGATGTTACATGATGGCACAACAGTTGTGTTTGTCTTCCCCTCGAACACGATTTTCCAAGATAAAATAGACATCGCCATATCAAAAACTGCAAAAACAATCGAAAACAAAATTTTCCCAACAGTCTAAATTCTTTTCAACCATAGAAATGATGCAAAACTGTTCAAAACTTTGCAGTGAAATCTGCACTCGCCTGCAAGCCAGCGGCTTGTGTTTCCACTTAAGCTTTGATAATTTTGTTGTCATTTCCAAGTCAATAAGAGTGTAGATGTTTAAGTGAAAAGAGGTAAAGGACATGACTGCCACTTTGACTTTATGTTTTTCTTGTGTTAAGTTTGGGGTGGAACGGAGCTTAAGGTTACAAAAACGTCACTGTCAGTCACTTAAAAAGTGAATTCGCACTGTTTCAAATTGTATCGCACTTATTCCGTATTGAAAATATTTCTGGAGTTAAGTCCTAAAAGACTGTATCGAAGTTCAGAAAAAGCAAGAGAAATCCGTTTTCTTGTGTTCACGTCTTCCAGAAAACGTGAAATTAGGCACTTTTACGTCGTGGTCGTGCAGTGACGGCAAAGAAATATACGAAAGAGCATAAAGCACATGCAAAGTTGTTATTTTGCAAATCTAAACCCACTGCTTTTTGATGTTCTCGTTGCCCTCGCCGTAGTCATTGCTTACGCACCCTAATGCTGATCATAAGAGATCTGGGTTGATATTCAGTAACCGAATTTAGCCAGAAATGACAGAAATTGGGGATAGTCACCTGTGGACTCCTAAATAAATGGTTGCATGACTAAGTAACTCTTAGAGACTATAGCCAGGTGCAAACGGACACAACATTGTTGGAAGTTGTTGAATCCATTTCCACGTATCTAAAAATTTGACCAGTTTCAAACTTTGCACAACAACTCCCAACAGCAAGCAACAGGGTGTGCAAACGGATGCAACACGTAACATCCAATGCATCTGTTTGCACCAGGCTTACGAACTGAATCAAACTGAACTGAATAAATTTCCTCGTGTCATACATGTAATATTTTTCTACAAGTAACTCTATTTCAGATCTCAATTTACATAGACTCATCATTCAAAGTAACATTTCATTTCCAAAAACTTAATGTGAATAGAATAACTATTTTAAAGCGAAAATGTATATATTTTTATTGTTAANTACGAACTGAATCAAACTGAACTGAATAAATTTCCTCGTGTCATACATGTAATATTTTTCTACAAGTAACTCTATTTCAGATCTCAATTTACATAGACTCATCATTCAAAGTAACATTTCATTTCCAAAAACTTAATGTGAATAGAATAACTATTTTAAAGCGAAAATGTATATATTTTTATTGTTAAGTTTTATAAAAAATTTTATGTTTGTTTATTTTTGTCTTACCATCAGGAATACACTGTAAAGCTAGTCTGTTAAGCTTGTCTCTCAGTGAAGCATCAGCCCCATGTTGAAGCTATTGCCATTGTAAGAAGAAAATCAGGACATAACTTTATTATTCAACATCAAAGAATTGCAAAGTATATGTATATATATAGTGTATTTTACTCTTTAAATAACAATGTATCATTACTTGGCCAAAGACCACTCTGCCATTAAACTACTTTGTGGAACTCAAAAGACCAAAACCTCAATCATTTTATCATACTAAAACATATAACCCCTTAGTTCAACCAGGCACGACAAAAACAGTTGTCATCTGGCTATTGGCCAACAGAAATAGCTCATTGGATAGTAGGAATTTGGAAAAACTGGCCATTTGACCTTTGTGCTCTGTTTCTGAAGACATTTTTTTTAATTCAACAAAATCACTTACCAAGCACTTGGCTCCTTCCAGGCAAAGATTGCTTGCCGCAATGTGCAGGGAAGTACCATTATCAAATTCCTTACACCGGATATCAACATCTGATATGAAATAACATAATGTGCATGAACATCAAGTGAAAGACAGCCCTCTTTTATTCAAAATGAAAGGCATAATTTTCTGTAAGTTTCTGTACCTCTTGCACTGGATGCCTTGAGTAAAACTCTTAGAATAGGAGCAGCATCAAAGAAGGCTGCGTAATGTAATGGCAGCATGTCAGTCCAGCGACACTTCTGGCTGACATCACTCCCCTACAAGGTGATAAGAACCAGAAAAAAAATCAATGACAATAAAGAATATTTATAATAAAAATAAAAATAAAAATACCTTATTAACATGTATGTGTACTGCAGTAGTCAAAGCGAAATTCACAATGTTTTCATCTTTGTTTGATTTTCGATAATTGAGCATTTGCTTTGTCTTCTCATACCATTATTCGTAATCAGGATAATGTAGGGATAGGAAATGAAGGAAATTGACCACTTTTTATTGACCAATGTGGCCAACATCACTGCTGTACGACAAAGAACCAGCAAAAAAATCCAAAATAAAAAAAATAAATATGGAAATGAGGTATTAAATTATTTTCATTGTATTATAGAATAAAAATAAAAATACCATATTTCCATGTTTGCATACTGTTGAAGTCAAAGTGAAATTCAAAATGGTTTCATCTTAGTTTGATTCTAAATAATTCCTTTTTTCTCGTAGCCCTAATTATTTATAATCAAGAATTGTAAGTAGGGCTAGAAAATGAAAATTGACCATTTTTTATTTCCCAATGTGGTTTGAAACTGCCAAATGGGAGTCATACAGCTTTAAACCATAGCCAGCCAGCATTACATGTATGTAGAGCTGACATGCGTAAGATTCTGTTGTTACAGTCTGTACCTTTGAGATTAATGAGCTGACAACATTACTTGCAACAGAGACATCACCGACACCAACTACAATGAAAAAAACAAAAAATTCAGGACACTTCATTAGCAAAAAAAATTGAAATATTGTTAAATTAAAAAGTAATGTTATATGAATACACTTGATTATCCATCACAGGCTGGAGAAGATTCTGGTAAGTCTTACAGGTTCTTTGCTTGATTCTGACTGACTTCTCCAGCAATGACGTACTAAAAGAGACTTATTTGTACCTATTTTCAGGGCCGTCAAAAAGTTTTTAAGTACAAGCTGTAGCAGGCTGATAATGAATAGTAGGCGGCTTTGCAACTGACACCAAAGGCACAAGTTCTTAAGGGCCCAGGCATCTAGGGGCATTTTGAAAATTAGGGTCTCAGAAAGTTATGGTGCTAGAAGGAGATGAAAGTAGCCGGCTAAGGATGGCTAACTAGCTGGTGGTTTTGGCCTACTACCGGCGCTTATTGACAGCCCTGATTTTGCTTGAAATTCAACATTCTTAGGCATGGGAGTGGGCTTGGGTAGCCAGTGTATTACCATTATTAACATTAAGTGTCCCGGACAACACTGTACAGAACACGGCATGGTGTACAGCTATTATAAAAAATGATGCCAGACTGTTAAATCAAAAGAGACCATTGGCAAAGGCAGAGAATATAACTAAAAAAATCCTTATTCTCTCAAGCATAAGAATCAATGATATATATTTTTGAGAAGTAAAGAGTTTCAAGCAGAGTCCATATCGAGTAATTATAGTAATGACAGTAATTATTTTTATTATAATAAATATTACTATTTGTAAATAGGCTTTTTATCATGATTGTTTTAATTTATCATTATCAATTTTGTTTTTAGAGGCCACTAGGGAGAATACTTTTCATTGTAATTGGTGTCACCCTCTTAAAATAAAGGTTATATAATATGTTATATGTCAAGTCAATTATGGTGCATCTGTCACTTAACTGTAGCATAACTTAAATTGGAGGCAGACTGTAGTCATTCTTTTAAAGTGAATGACAGTATATTAATTTATCAACTGATAAAACTGTTGGAAGTTGGTGGGAAAAACCCTAAAATTTCACACTTCACAAGCCCCTGCCTTCCATCCAAAAATGATAGCCCAACTCCCAACAAGTCCTCTCCAATTATTCAGGTTTACATGTATATTGACCTTACTGTTTGCCGTTTTAATTTGTAAGGTACAGTAACATTACCTGCCCCAGCTTTGCATGCATAGTGAAGAAGTGTCATGTCTGTAAGTCCGTCTCGATCGTCAACATGTGCACCCCGCCTTAACACCTGTCATTCAAATCACAATTATGCATTCAACAGTTTCAATCATTAATTTTCTATCATTATTTTAATCATTTGGTCAGTCAGATAACATTATTCTTCACATTATACTACAACAAAATGGAAGGAAGAGAAAATTTATACAACACATAGTTATGTGCAGACATGTTGCCATGATGCCACACACACAAAACAACTACACCCTGTACAACAACAACAACAAAAACAAGTAAAACACAACCCCAGAATCAGCTTACAGTGGAGTAAATGTAATTTGGCCACAGTGTGTGTATTTGGACCCACTGTTTTTAAAGACTTGGCAATAAAAAGTCAAGTTTGTTACAATGTGCAAGCAATGAATGCTTAACATGTTAATAAAATCAAATGTTCTCCTTTGAAAACCTAATCTGGGTGCCACAAGGGCCAACTTTTTCCCAAAATAAATTTGTTGAGTCTCAATAATAATTGATTTCTCTTCAAGTGCTGGGAACCCATTGATGCATAATTAATGGCTAAAATTTCTGCAATAGTTGTACACTGTACATGCAATATTGGTTTAAAAATACTTAAGTGGAGCCATCTAATGAAAGGAAGGAGTTAATACCTGCAGGAGCCCATAACAGAGAGAGAGAACAACTTTCATGTACTCATGTCACCAGCATTTTCATTGACCAGATTATTTTCAGAAAACAACTGTGAGAAATTAGAATATCTTTAAGTCCCACAAACCAGTCAATAAAATTTACAGGCCTAACACATGGTATTTGTGACTTTTAAACGAAGTTTAGTTTTCCTTTTTGAATCTCACACTTTGAAGGTACTCATAGACAGAGGGAAACTTCCATTTGTGTGGGAAAAGGTGCTCTAAAATGAATATAAAAATAAAATGATCTTTGAAAATGCCTTAACGTACATGCAGGCCTAGTTTTGGAGTTCTCACACTTTGAAGGTACTCATAGACAGAGGGAAACTTCCATTTGTGTGGGAAAAGGTGCTCTAAAATGAATATAAAAATAAAATGATCTTTGAAAATGCCTTAACGTACATGCAGGCCTAGTTTTGGAGTAGCTAGTTGCAGGTTATGGGCTACTGTTGATGCTTCTAGCAAAACTGATATTTTTCAGTATTTTAATTTTGTAGTAATTTTAAGTATTCAAATGATAATCTGATTAGCATAGAAGGACAGTAGTTTGTCATTTCCACTGTTATGTACTACCCTCTTAAAATTAAATTGTTACTTACTCAGTTACAGCACTTACTTACTCAAATAGCTTACACTCACCTCTCTAATTAACATTTCAATGTTTTGCTGTACTTGTGGAACCCATTGACGCATAATAGCAAAAATTTCTGCAATAGTTGTTTTTGGCCTAAAAATTCAAAAATTTTCAACATTACAATAATAATAATAATAATCCTCTCCTCTTATGGGGCTTTTCAGGGATAATTACATGTAAACAAATAATAATTATTTAAATGGAACATACATGTAACATTACTATAAATCTCAACTAGATGGAGATGATCCAGTTGGCTTTTTTACAAGTGTGGCTAAGGATTTGAACCTGGGACTAATGAAAACAAATCCAGCTGGTGATCAGGGCAGGACTTGAGCTCAGGGCCTTCGAATTACAAGTCCAGCGCTCTAACTGCTCGGCCAAGCTGCCTCCTTGAGGCACAGCTGTGCTCAAAGCAAACTTGTAAGGAGTCAAGAAGTTGTATGAACAGAGGAAATCCATGGTACCCTGAATTTAATTGACAAATGCAAGTCACCAGGGGACACTAGACACTGCAAGAGCACACCCTTACTATACAAATTCAACACTTTTAAAGTTATATTAAAGGGCAAAATAGTGTCAAGGTTTGATGGTGACAGAGTTCCTTATCCTGATTATATTATTTTTGGATTGGTCATTCTTCCACCCAAACCCACTCAAGATTTTTGCATGTTACTGAAAATGTGTCTGCTAATTTAAACACTTTAATAGCTACAAGAATTTAACACATCAGAAATGCTGCTAATCATACATGTACCATGATCAATGAGTGTAGGTTTTTCTCAATAAGCTGATAAAAGTACATGAGAGTAGGTAGGGCATAAGAGTATAACTCAAAATATGTCATTGCCTTAGTCATGTCTCAAATAAAGAGCGTGCCATATCTCGCCTTTTGCAAATAAGCCCTTGTTACTCAAAGTTCTCTCTCTAGGTGATCATGAATCAACCTGAATGAACATAAATTACATTTCCAAGCTCTATTTGGACATTACTTTAAGATAACTTACTCCAGAAGAATATCTTGACAGCCAGGGCAGTTTGGATCAAAAAATGTCAGTTCCAATTTTCTACACTGAAAGAAAAATTTGAAATACAGTAAGATTTTGGTTCTGTGAGTGTTGGTGAGACTTAGAATCCTTGCAATGATCATCTAAGAAATAAAACGTTTATAAAATCACATTTAAATCAGCAAGTTAATGATGTATGCGCTTCAAGAAAGAATTTGGATACTTAGAGGTTGAATAATCTACGGCATTTCAGTGCAGGGGCTTATTGAGTGAATGTGACAACTATTAATTATTTTCTTGTAATTTACGATTTATTGGGCTAATTGAAAAAGAGGAATCTTCTCTTGTGGAATTGATCACTCATAAATTATTAAGGAAAACCTTAAACATGAACAAAGACTTCAAGAAAGAAAGGCAAATTAATCAGCTTCAACAATTTGCCTAAGTTTAAAACGTACCTTTCGAACTAGAACATTGAAACACTTAATACCAACTTACATTTTCACACAAAGGAGGATCGCAAGGCGGGTGGGAGACAGGCTTTTCACGAGCTGGCATAATAAAATCGGTCACCATAAAACCTGAAGAGGAACTGGGCGCCCTTTCCTGAAAATATCAAGAAAAATCATCAACCGTTTCGCCTCGAGCAAGTTTGTTTACACAAAGAAAACAATAGGATTTTTCTCTAATAGATGTCTCGTGTGTGTTTAACACTTTCTGATGGAGATCGTTTTGTAGAAGAAATTGTTTATATTGAAAGAGCTTTAAGATTACATAAAGTCTGAGGTCAAAACTTGCTTGAGCCGTCAAGTGGCAGAATAGAACAGTGTTGACACAACTTTTCGCCAAGGTGCTGGTGATTTAGGGAGCGAGCGATGCATGAACTCTCTGCAAGGGATTAGATTAAGTTTATTTAACCCGCTGAGGCGCTAATTCTTTAGCACCTCTTAGATTATAACAAAGTTGGGATATCACGCTACCAGAATAAACATTTGCAATGAACTAGTTTACAAATAGTTCAAATGACAGTGGTCGATACCTCTTGAAACCAAACGTAACCATCGATGTGACGACATTTTCGAAGAATTGCATTGAAACTTAAGGAATAAAATTTTAAATACAAATAGCTATGTTAACCTTTCCCTAGGTACGTTTCTTACCTTTCCAGGCATTGTAAAATAAAACCAACGATTGGAAACCCAAGCGACTTCTAAGACATTTTTACCAAACAACCTTTTTGCGTTTTGAATATTTTTTGGAGGGAATCGATAAATTCAGACGACAACCGCTGGACGATTTGTTTTGACACCGCGGCGTATTTGCTGGGACTTCGTTTAGCAGGTTTTCCTACAAATAAAATGGCTCAACAAATTCCTCCGTTTTAAAACTAGAGCTCCAAAATTTTACATTCATGAACAACGTCAATGGTATTAAACAAAATCGTTCGATCATAGTAAGTCATTAGAAATATTTGAAGCAAGTTACGGGTGGGTAGCTTTGATATCCGCTTGCGTTGGTTACCTAGCCGCCGTGAGTACTGTTGCAATTTGTTGTTGATCCCCACAGCGTAGCCGAAATTATTGTCAATTCCACCAGCTTTAGATCGACAAAAATGTGAAAGAGCTGCTAAAGATAGCCGCTAACCATGCATGTAAGAGGTTATGCAAGGATTGAGAGATTAACTGAAATTCTCGCACCACTAAGTTCGTCTTTTTCCTCATTTTCGAGTTAATTACTTGGATCAACTGTGAAATCAGGAAACGAGATTTCTTTTTAGCTGTTACTNAATAAAATTTTAAATACAAATAGCTATGTTAACCTTTCCCTAGGTACGTTTCTTACCTTTCCAGGCATTGTAAAATAAAACCAACGATTGGAAACCCAAGCGACTTCTAAGACATTTTTACCAAACAACCTTTTTGCGTTTTGAATATTTTTTGGAGGGAATCGATAAATTCAGACGACAACCGCTGGACGATTTGTTTTGACACCGCGGCGTATTTGCTGGGACTTCGTTTAGCAGGTTTTCCTACAAATAAAATGGCTCAACAAATTCCTCCGTTTTAAAACTAGAGCTCCAAAATTTTACATTCATGAACAACGTCAATGGTATTAAACAAAATCGTTCGATCATAGTAAGTCATTAGAAATATTTGAAGCAAGTTACGGGTGGGTAGCTTTGATATCCGCTTGCGTTGGTTACCTAGCCGCCGTGAGTACTGTTGCAATTTGTTGTTGATCCCCACAGCGTAGCCGAAATTATTGTCAATTCCACCAGCTTTAGATCGACAAAAATGTGAAAGAGCTGCTAAAGATAGCCGCTAACCATGCATGTAAGAGGTTATGCAAGGATTGAGAGATTAACTGAAATTCTCGCACCACTAAGTTCGTCTTTTTCCTCATTTTCGAGTTAATTACTTGGATCAACTGTGAAATCAGGAAACGAGATTTCTTTTTAGCTGTTACTAATAGTTGCCCGGTTTAACAGAAAAACAGCATTAAAAAAATGTTCTTCTTCTTCTTCTTTTCCCCCTTTTTTAGTTTTCTTCCGTTTACTTCTCCTTTCTATCAAATTTGAAACTAATATAACTGTTGTTTATTTACATCCCTTAAAAAAGATGTTCTTTTCCTTCCCTTCGTGATAAAAATGACGGAAATAACAAAGATATTTTAACATGACAGAGGAGGCGTGGAATGCATTCGCTACTTGGGCAATCAATAGGCCAATCTATACCACAAATATAAAACCGACCAGCGATTGCGTGTTTGAGTCACCGCGCGAATTGTCCAGCTTTTAGTACTGCAAGCGTAATCTCAGCTCATCACACATACGGCTTATAATTACACAATGATTAATTCTAAGCCAGCAGGAAATTGCTCAATAATTCCATTTATCGCTCTTGATATTTTGGGCAAAACGATAAAATATAGTCGACGCACTCCTTGCGACCCGACCCTCGTAAGCAACAATTCCTACTATTGCCATAGCTCTTGCTACTAGTTAAGACCATGCACCATCTTGAATTTGAAACCCCTTTTGAACTGTAATCGAAGAGTTCACGTGATCGTGAGTGACCGCTTTTTTTATAAGCGACCGCCACCATTTTTTTTTTGTTTACCGGCTGGTCTTTATCTTAACTTTGAAGTTCTACTCAGTTGTCAAAAAGGAGGAAGTGTGGCCAAGCGGTCAGAGTGGTGGACTTGTCATCCTGGTTAGGCCACGCCCTAACCGTTGGTTGGTTTTGTTCTTACTGCAGGGGCGGATCTAGGGGGAGGGTGCAGGGGGTGCGCACCCCCCCCCCCCCCCC
>CALNXI010000536.1:121251-135334 GCA_942486025.1 Porites evermanni | reverse complement strand
ACAAAATCGACTATGAAAGTGGTGTTTTGTATTGCGATCAAGTAAGTCTTTCAAACATGTAATCAGTTAATGAAGACCAACTGCTGTGCCAAACAAAAGGTTCTTGTTTTTGTTCTTTTGTTACTCACTACCGCTGTTACTTATTTATTATGTTAATCCTTTTGGTCGTTAATCCAAGGTTTAATTCGTTTGATTGGCAATGCAAGGCTAAGGGAAACAGTGGGTAACTTAAGATTAGGCGACCCTGTTTTTCTTGTTGCTTTTAATAGTCTGGGACCAGGAAAAAGGTAAGAAAGGAAGTGAAACAGCGAAAAAAGAATCGGCCGGCGAAGAGAGTCGAGCGGTGGACTGGAGAGGGGATTTTTTCGCCTTTTCCCGCCTTAATTTCCCGCCACTACGGAGCCTGGTCCCAGGCTAGTATTGCTTTTGTAACGGAGCTACCGCTACCCTATGTTCACAAGTAGGCAAGTGGGGTGGGGAGCGCGTGATCCCATAGTAGCGCGATCCGCTTTCTCTTCCCTTTCGAAAGCCTGTCTCGCATGCTAGAGGCAGGTTAGCCAGCGTGTCAGGCGTTCGTAACCGGATTTAAAAAGATCTAAAAAGAGATCCAAGAGCGCTTGATTTCCACTTAAAACACCTGCCATGCAGGGGAGGTGTACCTAGAATGACTGATGTACATGTAAGGTCGATAAAGTGAAGGTTACTAGACTAAACCGTAGACTAGCGATTCAGAGTACTGTGTGTGACAGGCAATTTTCAACATTTTTGCTGTTGCCAATGATCCGTGAAAAAAGAAGTGGCGATAACTTACTGGTTTTTACATCTGACATGAAAAAAATGCTAACTTGCGCTTAAGTTTGAGATCTAAATTCGCGATTTTTTTCCAGCAAAATGTAAAAAAACTTGGTCATCTTTCCGCGAACTGAAACTGACCCGCGAAAGATTCTTCTAAGTCAACAAGAGCGAAATCAAAGGTCATGCCCAAGTAATGTCAATCTGATTGCCTCGCAGAAATTTTAGGGAAGAGAACGCGTGACGAAGCAAACGAAGCCCCAGATCGTGGTCGGAGACAACGTGGCTTTTTATTTATATTAAGGATCGCGTTCAGTCTCTGTTGAATCACTGAGTATGGCGTCTGCTGCTGTGAGAAGTGGGTACTTGATGGCAGATTTCAATTACTTCTTACTCCAAATAGCCAATGAAATAAAAAGCGACGAATTGGCGGAGATGAAATTTCTATGCGATTTACCGAGAGGAAAACTTGAACAAATCACAAACCCAACGGAGCTCTTAAACATCCTTAAAAGAAGCGATAAAATCAGACCGGGAGAAGTGATGTATTTAGTAACTCTGCTGGAAAGAGTAGGTCTCGTTAAGCTTGCTGGGGAAGTCATGGAGCAAGGTAAGACGAGTAAATTATTATTTACTTTGAAACGACGTTCGTTGCTCGAGGTGGTGTGGTCATGAAATGACTTGAATGTGGAGTTCCTTTACCTTATTTTATGTTGTAATGCTCGTTCTATTGTAACCCTCGCCTGTTTTTTTCAGTTAGAATACTTGATCACTGCAAACTCAATTCAAAAACTTATCCCTCAGTCCCCAACTCTGTGAGCGCCATGACCACTAAACGCACCGAAGCGGAAATGAAAGCGAAACTGTGTACGCTCATCCATGCATAGTCAGCATAGTCAACCTTCTTCGCGGTGTCGCGGCCACTCTGAGGTACTTTTTTTGAGTACGGAACTCACTGTCGAGGACTACAAACGGGCCTTTGGGACTGCGGAAGTAGTCGTTTTTCAAACCCTAAGTTAATAATTTTTTGAGTAGAGGACCGTGGGACTACAGATTAAGTCGCTTCACTCATTCACTTATAATATAAACTCCGATAATTCTTCTTCGACAAAAGGACTGTCGATGGTTCATCCGGGCTTAATACTACCTCAATAACACCTGTGTTCTCCCAACACAAGTATCTCAAGCATGACATATATCTTTCGAGAACTGTTTCTTTTTAATTTCCTCTTATTCGTGTGAATTGTACGCATAATTTATGACAAGTCGAAGGCGAAGGGCAATTTCCTTTTAGAGCACCAGTGACCTACACTGGGAAAACAAAAAGGTCTATTAAAGGTTCATACAGCTTCTTTTTCTAACGCCTGTTTCACGTTTTCAATGCAACTGTTCATTTTTTTTTTTGTTAAGTAGAAGGAAAGTAAAGGCGTAAACAGGCACACGACCACCGCTGGACCATTGGAGGACTTGACTCATCAACATCCCTCCAAGCTAGTTGATTCGCCATTTGCTCCCCTCCCAAGCTAATACCCCCCCCCCGCCCCCCAAAATTTTTGCTTCGGCTTTGTTTTTGTTTGCTGTGGGTGGGCTGGAAGGTCCGGGGAAAATGGGAGGGAAAGGTTTTGAAAAATTGGGGGGGGGGGGAGGGGGGGGGGGGGTTGAGGGGCAAACGAGCTGTATGTGCAAATGGCGAATACACGGCTGTTTCTGCATTTGCATAAGCGTTCGTTCGCGACTAGACTTCGAGTGATCCCTTATTTACCTCAGAGAAAGGGTGAGCAAAATACGCGCAACCATTGACTGTGTTGTAAGAAATTTTCTAAAACTAATTCAGTGCACATGGCTGCACTTGTTGTTCACCGGTCTTTGGCCTTGGTATCCGATATGCCTTTCAAATAAAGCCTCTGGAAAGAAGGGGAAGTAAATGGTTGTAGAAAATTACGGTTCAGGTTGGACTTCCGTTGCCTGTGTACAGAAGCCCCCTACGGTAAAAAAATCTTTTTTTCAGGGGAGGGGGCATCTGTATACATGCTAGGAATTTTGGTAAAAAAAGAAGGATAATACACTACTCGTTCTTCGTCTGTAGTCCAGTGCAAAAAAATAATAATAATAACTGAAAAACCTGTTCCCAGGGCCACTCTTTTATGTTACTCTTGTTTTCCCCAGAAGTAAATGCTTAAAGGCGACAAAATTCCAGAGCACCCACGGTAGCCTGCACAACGGACGCAACTGGCAAGAAGGCGGGTTTTGGAGCGCTCGCCCATCAAAACCCGCCTAAACACCCTGCAAAAACGCCGGTTGTACAGGCTGCCGGCCTGGTTTAAGAGAAACCCCGGGCAAGTTAAAAATAGTATTGTACCGTGGCAACCACCCACCCCACCCTTGCCGGGAAAGCCTAAATTACTTGCACTCCAGGGTTAACACTGGGGTGTAAAAATGTTGCAAGTAATAAAAACACCAATTTGAAAGATGAAAACAGATTTGGCGATTCGATTCGATTTTGCCAGAAGTTTAAATAAAAGCAAACAGATAAAATGACTTTTATAGCAATGATCATGAATTCTGCTGTGTGCAAAGAAGACCACCCCAAAACGGTTTTTCGAAGCTGAGACAATAAACAGCCCATGTCTCACACTCCTTGATACCGATATGCTCTTATTGCGTATCAATTTCAACTTGTAAGAAAAGTTAACAGCGTCGACATCCGTTCATCTGTTCATCCGTTCTTGCGCTGTTCGTAGAAGTGTTTCAACACTGTAATCACTATTAGCATTGTTCAGTGTATCTGGATCATTTACACTTACTAACAAAGCAATTGACCTTTTGGAAATGATCAATAACTGAAGATATCTAAGGAATAAACTTACCCAAGAGATGACATATTTTCCAACAAATTATACGTGTATATTCAGCTTACGGTCCTTACGCAGCGAAAAGCGAGCCACGTGTGGTCATTTTTCGCTAGGCCGAGAGACCTCGCGAGAGACACGGTCTGTAGTAAAATAATGCATCCAATCTCGATGAATTCCTGTCGACACAAATGAATAATTCCGATTCAAAATGCGTTACAAACTATAGAGAATATAGATGATCAGGAAAGAACTAAACATCGTCTAGTATCTTCTGAAAACAAAATCGACTATGAAAGTGGTGTTTTGTATTGCGATCAAGTAAGTCTTTCAAACATGTAATCAGTTAATGAAGACCAACTGCTGTGCCAAACAAAAGGTTCTTGTTTTTGTTCTTTTGTTACTCACTACCGCTGTTACTTATTTATTATGTTAATCCTTTTGGTCGTTAATCCAAGGTTTAATTCGTTTGATTGGCAATGCAAGGCTAAGGGAAACAGTGGGTAACTTAAGATTAGGCGACCCTGTTTTTCTTGTTGCTTTTAATAGTCTGGGACCAGGAAAAAGGTAAGAAAGGAAGTGAAACAGCGAAAAAAGAATCGGCCGGCGAAGAGAGTCGAGCGGTGGACTGGAGAGGGGATTTTTTCGCCTTTTCCCGCCTTAATTTCCCGCCACTACGGAGCCTGGTCCCAGGCTAGTATTGCTTTTGTAACGGAGCTACCGCTACCCTATGTTCACAAGTAGGCAAGTGGGGTGGGGAGCGCGTGATCCCATAGTAGCGCGATCCGCTTTCTCTTCCCTTTCGAAAGCCTGTCTCGCATGCTAGAGGCAGGTTAGCCAGCGTGTCAGGCGTTCGTAACCGGATTTAAAAAGATCTAAAAAGAGATCCAAGAGCGCTTGATTTCCACTTAAAACACCTGCCATGCAGGGGAGGTGTACCTAGAATGACTGATGTACATGTAAGGTCGATAAAGTGAAGGTTACTAGACTAAACCGTAGACTAGCGATTCAGAGTACTGTGTGTGACAGGCAATTTTCAACATTTTTGCTGTTGCCAATGATCCGTGAAAAAAGAAGTGGCGATAACTTACTGGTTTTTACATCTGACATGAAAAAAATGCTAACTTGCGCTTAAGTTTGAGATCTAAATTCGCGATTTTTTTCCAGCAAAATGTAAAAAAACTTGGTCATCTTTCCGCGAACTGAAACTGACCCGCGAAAGATTCTTCTAAGTCAACAAGAGCGAAATCAAAGGTCATGCCCAAGTAATGTCAATCTGATTGCCTCGCAGAAATTTTAGGGAAGAGAACGCGTGACGAAGCAAACGAAGCCCCAGATCGTGGTCGGAGACAACGTGGCTTTTTATTTATATTAAGGATCGCGTTCAGTCTCTGTTGAATCACTGAGTATGGCGTCTGCTGCTGTGAGAAGTGGGTACTTGATGGCAGATTTCAATTACTTCTTACTCCAAATAGCCAATGAAATAAAAAGCGACGAATTGGCGGAGATGAAATTTCTATGCGATTTACCGAGAGGAAAACTTGAACAAATCACAAACCCAACGGAGCTCTTAAACATCCTTAAAAGAAGCGATAAAATCAGACCGGGAGAAGTGATGTATTTAGTAACTCTGCTGGAAAGAGTAGGTCTCGTTAAGCTTGCTGGGGAAGTCATGGAGCAAGGTAAGACGAGTAAATTATTATTTACTTTGAAACGACGTTCGTTGCTCGAGGTGGTGTGGTCATGAAATGACTTGAATGTGGAGTTCCTTTACCTTATTTTATGTTGTAATGCTCGTTCTATTGTAACCCTCGCCTGTTTTTTTCAGTTAGAATACTTGATCACTGCAAACTCAATTCAAAAACTTATCCCTCAGTCCCCAACTCTGTGAGCGCCATGACCACTAAACGCACCGAAGCGGAAATGAAAGCGAAACTGTGTACGCTCATCCATGCATAGTCAGCATAGTCAACCTTCTTCGCGGTGTCGCGGCCACTCTGAGGTACTTTTTTTGAGTACGGAACTCACTGTCGAGGACTACAAACGGGCCTTTGGGACTGCGGAAGTAGTCGTTTTTCAAACCCTAAGTTAATAATTTTTTGAGTAGAGGACCGTGGGACTACAGATTAAGTCGCTTCACTCATTCACTTATAATATAAACTCCGATAATTCTTCTTCGACAAAAGGACTGTCGATGGTTCATCCGGGCTTAATACTACCTCAATAACACCTGTGTTCTCCCAACACAAGTATCTCAAGCATGACATATATCTTTCGAGAACTGTTTCTTTTTAATTTCCTCTTATTCGTGTGAATTGTACGCATAATTTATGACAAGTCGAAGGCGAAGGGCAATTTCCTTTTAGAGCACCAGTGACCTACACTGGGAAAACAAAAAGGTCTATTAAAGGTTCATACAGCTTCTTTTTCTAACGCCTGTTTCACGTTTTCAATGCAACTGTTCATTTTTTTTTTTGTTAAGTAGAAGGAAAGTAAAGGCGTAAACAGGCACACGACCACCGCTGGACCATTGGAGGACTTGACTCATCAACATCCCTCCAAGCTAGCGTACCCTGCTTCGGTCCGAACAACTTCGTAAACGTTAAAACCATGCTGAAAAGAAAACACTGCTAGCAGGATAAGCTGGCAAGGTATTCTAAAGTTCGGTTATTTCTTAGCCCTGATTGTTTTCTTGTAAATACGTCTGCGTCGTGCCGGTAATTTTATATGTCTTTTATTGACGTTTTCCGGGAAGAGTATCTACCGGTAGTTTCTCGTCCTGTTTCCGGACAATCTTTGGATTTGTTTTGCAACATGCGTGTTGATCACAGAACAAGAAACCTGAAAGTCTGAAACAACATATTGCACCAGTTGTAGTTTATAAATTCGTTATGAGAGACTCTTTATAGTTAACTGAGGTTTTTAAAATGGTCAATGTATCTTGCTTGTCGATCGTACAAAGAGTTTTGTTCACCTAATTGCTGGTTTTTCGTGGACAACGTCTCTTTCGTTTCACAGTTACAGAGAAGCTAAGGGACCTTTTCCGGCGTGAAGTTCGTTTGGCGTGGGTCTGAAGATTATCAGTTTTGATACCTCTTTGAGACGGTCTTTACCCCGAGGGGTCTTAACCTGGAGGAAAGTCGCCTCGGCTAACCACGTTAAGCGCCTAGGCTGCGTTTGAAGAGAGTAAACGCATCCGTGTACATGAGTATTGGGGTAGGGACCAGTTACTCCGGATTTTTATGGATTTAATGAACTTTTTTAGTGGCATAAATTAACGCCAATGACGTCATGCATATCATTAAGATAGAATGATGTTATAGGCTATAACCCCGGTGTGCAGTTTGCATTCCGAGTCCGCAGTCTGTGGTTAGACTGCAGTCTTCCGTCTACATTTTGCAAATGTAACACTGAAATACAGTTTTTCTTTAGGATCTTATAGCGCCGACACAACACTTCCTCATAAAGAATCACATTTTACAGGCAGAGAAGCAGAGGTGCAAGAAATTGTTCAAAAACTTACCCAGGACCCGAATCCTTCACGCATCATCATTATTGTTGGCATCCCTGGGATGGGTAAGACGGAAGTTGCCATTCACGTCAGTCACTTACTTCAAGAGAAACACGAAAAGTCTGTTATATTCATTGAACAAAAACAAAAGCTCTCAGAAGTCTGCAGCGAAATCCTCCGTAAAATTAATCCTCTGGCTCCGAGACTCTCAGAGAGTCATGATATGGTATCGATAGCGAAAAGGCGACTTAAAGAGCTTGATGAGAAGAAAGTTATTGTATTAGACAATGTAGAAGGTATACAACAACAACAAGGAGAGCAATTCGAAGACTTTTTAGAATATGTAGGAAGACACGCACCTCGTGTTCAGCTGATCATCACCACTCGAATGGATGTGGATTTTCATTCTCTGAGCGTACATAAGGTGCTTCTAGACCGTCTGGACCCCGGTTCTTCTGCCAAATTACTTCAGGACTCAGTTCCAGACCAAAATGAACTGCACATTAAGGAACTCGGCGAGCTTTGTGGGATACCGCTGGTTCTTATCCAATTTGTATGCTTAATGAGAAACGGCTTCAGAGCGGAAACGTTGGTCAGACGTCTCAAAATAAGTCCCATCCAACTTCTGAAGATCAATGCAAAAAAAGCTTACAATGAATTGTGTACATTCCTACTCTATCTTCCAAAAACCATAAAAGCAGACCTTGTTCGCCTTTCAATTTTTCCATTGGCGTTTTCCGTCGAAGACATGACGGTTCTCTTTGGTGACCTATCAGAGCCAGAGGATGTTAAGGCCAAGATGGTGGGGTACTCTCTTCTTCGAAGGATAAACGATACAAAGGTGGTTTTGCATCCTTTGGTCCGCGAGTTCCTCAAAGCTGAGAGGAAACTTCTCAACATGGATGATGTTGGTAAAGAAGCACAGAAAAAGTTTAATCAGCATTATGTGGCACTGCTCGAATCCTTAAGTAAACAATTCATCACCAAGCAGAAGTCGAAAGAAGCTATTTCAACCTTTCGGGCAGAAAAAGCAAACATCCTGGAAATGTTCAAAAATTTCCTGCACTCCGAAATTGACCAGGAAGACACCGAGTTTTGCATAGATGTCGCTAACTCCACCATGGTTTTAGATTTCTTGGCCAAAGTCTTATCTCCACCGTTTAAGTGTGTAAAACTGTATGAAGACTGCTACCACATTGCCAAAGCATCTAATGACATGAGAAGACTTGCGGATTGTCTAACTTCCTTGGGATTTCTTGGCCTCTACAAAGAAGCTCACCGAGGGGTCAGCCAAGATACTCTTGAGAAGTTTCAGCGGGCCTATGAAATCCGGCAGAATTTGCCAAAGGAACAACAGCACTGTGAGACGCATGCACACACCATCTCCAAACTTGGGCTGTGTTACGCACTTCTGGTAAAAATACGAATATAATTAAGTTCTCTTTTTTAAGTGCCGTAAAAGTTTAAAATAATATTACTTCCATTACATGACGTACAAGAGAAAAAAATATTTTGATGCCAATGGGACAATACAAAAGGGGCCTTGAGGGGGTTTCTTCGAAGTACCCGCACCTTTTCGGATACTTTGTAGTTTTAAAGGAGCTGTGTCACGAAATTCAGCCAAATTAGGTAATTACAAAATGCCCGTTAAATTAAGAGAAACGTGAAAATAACCGCTTAAAACATTAAAGGAAGGTTAAAATAACACAAGAGATACAACAGATGCCACGAATGGTAAAAACTGAGGAAGATTGAAACGGATTGAAATGAGGATTTTTGAGGACTGTTCAGCCTAACAGTTTTTCAAAGTTGATCTCTACTGTTTGCAACTTCAAAAATAATGCTCTGGAGACATATTTGTTTGTCTCGAATCTCTGATTTTGTCATTTCCATGTAATTTCCTTGCTTGCTTTAAGTTCCGTAGCGATTGAGGGCGAGTAATTGGCAAAATTAAACAAAATGAACTGGACTGCTGTGACACAGCCCCTTAAACCAAAATTAAATCTCGATGCTGCCACTTTGTAACAGTTCATCATAAGACATCCGAAGAGAAAAACAGGCCATGATAAGCATGTCGTAGCATATTAAAAGTAAATGCCCGATTGAAATACTGGCCTTGGGGCATTCCACGGGTAGGCTTTATTTATTTATTATTTATTCCAAAAAGTAATAACAATAAATTGTGCGCAGGATCGCTGACTTTATTTCGCAACAGATTAAGGATTTTTTAAATATTAATTAATACGACTGCAAATAGTTTTAATTATGATATGCAAATGATGTTTTTATTCTAGTTTTTAGGTTTTCGATTTTTCTGTCTGTATATAATGTTTTAGATTCTAGATTGTAACTTTTCATCATTTATTATGGGGAATCCTTTATATAGGGTTGACCTCTAGATATCCCCTTTCGAGAGATATTTGTAACTTTAGTTTTTATTTCTTGAATAAAGTATTGTATTGTGTTGTATTGAACAGCTTTCTAAGCAAAAAAGAATAGTCCTTAGATCCAAAATATCTGTATGTTAAAATGTTTTTTTGCTTGTTATAGGGCAAAGGAGAACAAGGACGCGACCTAATACAAAAGGGTATTAATCTGAGGAAGGAGCTTGGAGTGCCTCTGTATGTCTCAGCAGGTTGTTGTGATCTTGGAAGTGAGTACCTAATTCATTCACTTTCTCTGTGAAAACTTAACTTTCCAATTTAATTTGTATTAATAAAACCATCATGTCATTACGATGGCACTTTTTTTTCTGGCTCGAGCCAATGATTTAGGGTTAGTTCAAATAATCAGTAACGGTCATGTTACTGTGTGCTGCAAAAATGTGATTAATCTGTATCCATTTATCCAGCTTTTGTGTCTATAAATGGAAGTTGTCGAGGTGCGGACGACTTGTAAAATACATAGACACTGGGCGAGTTAGGCAATTCAGTGAACATCTCGTTTTTCGGTGCGCTCATAAATGCCTAAAGTAGGAACATTTTTATGTAAGTATAGTTTGGAGCTGACCAAACTATAAGTCAGGCCCGGCCAGGGGTTTTGGGTATACGGTATCCCGGGCTATTTCAATTCAGGTATATGGTATTTTTTGGTCAAAATTCGGGTATGAAGTATTCAGTTTTTCCTGAATTCTAGGTATTCGGTATATGGTACAGTAATTCATTTCTCAGTTTTATTATCGCTCTAATACTCACTAGAAATAGTGTGGATGCTCGAAATTGTTACTGTTTGGCTTCCTATCCCAGTCTCCCACCACCAACACCACCCACAAATTCCACCCACACCACCTCCCGAATCGCAATCTCGTACCCAGGGCACACAGGGCTCGTTGAAAGTTTAGGGTATCAAGGGCTCAACTTCCCAGACCCAAGGACAAGACGGAACACTATCTTCTACTACACTGAACTTCGTGAAGATGATACTGGAAGGCCTCACTAGACTGAGGACAAAGGTGATGGAACTCAGATCAATCCAGACTTCATTCAACACTTAAACATTGAAAGCCTTTTAACTCTCTTTGTTGAAAACTTCTTTTCCAGTATGAGAGGGGGTAATACGGACACTCCCATGATGCTCGACTTTTGCTTGCGCTTTCCCTGATGTATTAACGAATTATTAAAACGTGTCACAGGTACGAGCTACAGGTACTTTACAAATCCAGTGGCCTCGTACTACCTTCAGCCTACTTTAGGTGATGTTGATATAAACTTCTGTGACCTTGCAAAATTACCGAAGCCTTTGTCTGGTTGCTTATCCAAGAAGCAACTGGATGAGATCTGTCAGTGGGTACAGCAATACAGTAAGAGTGTCGGGCAGGATACCACAAGGAACTTTTCAACAAAAGACAAGCCAGGCACCCTACCATTGCACCTCTACGAGTCTGCACCCCCGGAGCAACATTCAGTTGACTTTGACGTGCTTCTCAATGAAGACATCCCCGTTCAACACCAAGATACCAGCACAGCACGTAACATTGTCATCGCCCAGTCTACGTATGTTGTAGTTTCCCGAATATACAAACCGCGTTCTGCTCCAAACAGCCCACTGTATATTACAAAACTATTAGAGGATGTGGTTGATGACTATGATAGTGCTTGTCACGTAACAACTCTCTGTTACACCCAAGATGTTGTCGATCCTCTCCTATTCACTACTTCGGGAGAAGAGCATGTCATCTCAAAAGAGGGCATAAAGGGGTTGTGAGCAGCATTACAGTTGTTGACAATGAAACTGTTGAAATAGATGAGGGGGAGTATTATCTGCTCCTGGCCTTGGTGAACGGATCCACTGACACCACCCTCTCCCAATGAAGCTGATGAAGAACCTTTTGCAGAGAGCGTTGATGGACAAGGTGACGAGGATTCGATCACCATGGACGCTGGCCGACCGCAAAGGAAGCGGAAGAGGAAAGTGAACCAGGAGTTTCTCTTTTATTAAGATCTGACTTGTTCATTTTCAGGTATTTAGTATTCTGTTTCAAAATAATTTTAGGTATTTGGTATCACACATTTTACGATTTTGTTGATATATTGGTATCTTGGGGCCGAAATAGAAGGTATATTGGTATCCCACTACCCCCCCTGGCCGGGCCTGATAAGTCTTTCGAACGCACTTGTGTTAAACACCAATTAAAATACATTTCGACGCCTTAAACGAGCTTTTTTTTAAAACTTGTTTTAGACACCTATAGAGCGTGCGGGGACCATAAACAAGCAATAGACATCTGGAAAAGAGAAACTTTACCAGTCTATAAAGATGAGCTTGGTGACCACCCTTGGACAGCCTCGATCCTGCGATACATAGCCAGTTCGTACAGGTGTCTTGCGGAATCTGAATCTGCAGATTCTGGAATAGCTGATCAAGNACTTGTTCATTTTCAGGTATTTAGTATTCTGTTTCAAAATAATTTTAGGTATTTGGTATCACACATTTTACGATTTTGTTGATATATTGGTATCTTGGGGCCGAAATAGAAGGTATATTGGTATCCCACTACCCCCCCTGGCCGGGCCTGATAAGTCTTTCGAACGCACTTGTGTTAAACACCAATTAAAATACATTTCGACGCCTTAAACGAGCTTTTTTTTAAAACTTGTTTTAGACACCTATAGAGCGTGCGGGGACCATAAACAAGCAATAGACATCTGGAAAAGAGAAACTTTACCAGTCTATAAAGATGAGCTTGGTGACCACCCTTGGACAGCCTCGATCCTGCGATACATAGCCAGTTCGTACAGGTGTCTTGCGGAATCTGAATCTGCAGATTCTGGAATAGCTGATCAAGCTGAAATGTACAGCACAGAAGCTCTAGAATTGCGAATCAAGCTGCTAGGGGAACATCAGGATACCGCTCGATCCCATGTTGACCTTAGCGACATCTTCTACATTAAAAAAGATTTCAAGTCAGCTATGGAGCAGCTTGAAAAGGCCATTAAAATCCAGAAAGACGTTTTAGGCGAAGAACATGAGACCACGAAGAAAACAGTAGAGCAATTGAAGAAAGTACAGTCCATGGTAGAATGAAAGATATAGAGGATATTACATGGCCGCGCGGAGATACGAAATTTCTCTTCGAGTGTTGAAAAATATTTCACGAGTGACCGCAGCGAACGAGAGAAATATTTTTTCAACACGAGAAGAGAAATTTCGTATCTCGGCGCGGCTATATAATGTTCTATTTATTATATAAACACCAATGAACTACCAAACCATTTCACTTTAATAGTTTTTTGGTGTGAAAAACGCGATTTATTAATAAGCCATAGCAACGGTGATATTTTCACATGTGAAGATAACATGTTATTTTCACATGTGAAGATATCAAGTTTTCGCGCGAAAGCTCACCTTTTATTTCATTGGTGTTTATATAATAAAGGGTCTTATCATCTGAGATGATGAGGTGATTTGACAAGTTTCACAAGCTGACATGGAAGCTTTGACCAAAGGAAAGCAAGGATTTGCGAGTTGTCTCAGTTTAGGTCCCTTTTACATGGAGAAAAGTTATCCTTGGCAGAGGGGACACTCCCCTACTCAAGCAACCCTGGGCGAGTCAACTTTTCATACAGTTCCTTACAAAAGATGGTGAACCGTTCACATGAGAGACAAAAAGTCGGCTCAGCTAGAAGAGTGACCGTCCAGCTGGGTGACCCTCCTAGCCAGGCCAACTTTTCTCCGTATAAATACTTTCGCTCTCCCAGCTGTGTAAACTCGGTCAAGGCCAGGCAATCAGAGCATGCGCGAGCGCTGTTGCCTAGCCTTCTACCCGTGACAGATTTTCTCCATATAAATTAGGCCTTAAATATCCAGTGGTGGAGCTGCTAATTTAAAAACGTTTTCTTATTCCGTGGGATTGACTACTAGTATTTTATTTTCTCTTTCATGGCATTCGAAATATATATATTTTTGGAATTTTCAAAAATCTGATCGCTCTCAGAAAGAGTGAATACGATCGAAACTGAGGGAATGACATTTTAAAAACTGCCAAGGGCCAGTCATTACCTATGGCCTCGAATCTGGGAGGTTTACCGCATCATAACTTTCGACCTTCATCCCTGAACTTTTAACGCTTTTAGAAAAAAGTATTAGAAAATTACACTTGGCAGGTTTGCGACAAGTGATAAATTATCAACTAAGTTTTAAGTACTAGATGCTGTAGTTTTTTATCTTTATGCGAATTTTGTTGAAATTTCTAAGCACTTGTGAATAAACATTTTAATGTTTTAATACTGCTTATTGAACTGATATAATGTTAATTCAAGGTGCTTTTATCTCTATCTCATATTTAATAACTGGTAAACGGCTAGTAAGCTATCGCAGACCTCGACCCGATAATGAGGACTGGTGTGGAACTACTCTCTATAAAAGCTAAGCGTATGTGCATACATCCTGCTAGCAGAGCCTTTCTTTCACTTACGCTTGGTCTTAGCGTACA
>CALNXI010000536.1:99595-113456 GCA_942486025.1 Porites evermanni | reverse complement strand
GGGGGGGGGGGGGGGGGGGGGGCAAACGATCTGTATTGGCAAATGGAGAATACACGGCTGTTTCTGCATTTGCATGAAGCGTTCGATCGCGACTAGACTCCGAGTGATCCCTTATTTACCTCAGAGAAAGATTGAGCAAAATTCGCGCGACCATTGACTGTGTTGTAAGAAATTTTCTAAAACTAATTCAGTGCACATTCCTGCACTTGTTGTTCACCCGTCTTTGGCCTTGTTATCCGATATGCCTTAAAAATAAAGCCTCTGGAAAGAAGGGGAAGTAAATGGTTGCAGAAAATTACGGTTCAGGTTGGACTTCCGTTGCCTGTGTACAGACGCCCCCTCCCGTAAAAAAATCTTTTTTTCAGGGGAGGGGGCACCTGTATACATGCTGGGACTTTTGGTAAAAAAATAAGATAACACACCACTAGTTCTTCATCTGTAGTCTAATGCAAAAAAACAAAACAATAATAATAACAATAACCAGGGTTATGGGCTCCTGCAATAACTGAAAAACCCGTTCTCTGGGCCGTTCTTTTATTAGTCTAGTTTTCCCCAGAAGTAAATGCTTAAAAGGCGACAAAACTCATGAGCACCCGCGTTAGCCTGCACAACGAACGCAACTGGCAAAAAGGCGGGTTTTGGAGCGCTCACGCATCAAAACCCGCCTAAGCACCCTGCAAAAACGCCGGTTGTACAGGCTAACAGTCTGGAAGAGAAACCTCGGGCAAGTTCAAAATAGTATTGTACCATGGTAACCTTCACCCCACCCTTGCCGGGAAAGCCTAAATTGCTTTGCACTTGAGGGTTAACACTGGAGTGTGAAAATGTTGCTTGTAATAAAAACACCAGTATGAAAGATGAAAGCAGCTTTGGCGATTCGATTCGATTCGATTTTGCGAGAGGTTTAAATAAAAGCAAACAGATAAAATGACTTTTATAGCAATGATCATGAATTCTGCTGTGTGCAAAGAAGACCACCCCAAAACGGAAAAAACAACAAACTGAGACAATAAACAGCTCATGTCTCACACTCCTTAATACCGATATGCTGTTATTGCGTATCAATTTCAACTTGTAAGAAAAGTTAACAGTAGCCGTTCTTGCGCTGATCGTAGAAGTGTTTCAACACTGTAATCACTATTGGCATTGTTCAGTGTATCTGGATCATTTACACTTACTAACAAAGCAATTGACCTTTTGGAAATGATCAATAACTGAAGATATCTAAGGAATAAACTTACCCAAGAGATGACATATTTTCCAACAAATTATACGTGTATATTCAGCTTACGGTCCTTACGCAGCGAAAAGCGAGCCACGTGTGGTCATTTTACGCAAGGTCGAGAGACCTCGCGAGAGACACGGTCTGTAGTAAAATAATGCATCCAATCTCGATGAATTCCTGTCTTCGCAAATGAATAATTCCGATTCAAAATGCGTTACAAACTATAGGGAATATAGATGATCAGGAAAGAACTAAACATCGTCTAGTATCTTCTGAAAACAAAATCGACTATGAAAGTGGTGTTTTGTATTGCGATCAAGTAAGTCTTTCAAACATGTAATCAGTTAATGAAGACCAACTGCTGTGCCAAACAAAAGGTTCTTGTTTTGGTTCTTTTGTCACTCACGACCGCTGTTACTTATTTATTATGTTAATCACTGAAATTGGTCGAGAATACAAGGTTTATTTGCTTGATTGGCAATGCAATGCAAGGCTAAGGGAAGCAGTGTTGCTTTTAATAGTCTGGGACCAGGAAAAAGGTAGGAAAGGAAGTAAAGCGGCGAAAAAAGAATCGGCGTACGAAGAGAGTCGAGCGGTGGACTGGAGAGGGGAATTTTGTCGCCTTTTCCCGCCTTATTAAGGTGACTCGACCCAGTTTTTTTGGGGGGGTACCATCCTACTTTGAAGCTCTCTGGTATCCCCACCTTTACTTTTATCGTAAGTCTAACACATAGAATGGATAACATATAGATCAATCTACAATATAACATAAAATTTTTGGCGATCGGAGTAAATGTCACGTGGTTATAATGCCACGCCCCTTTGAGGTCTGAGTCGAAAATCTGCTGTTGCCGGCATTTTTTCGTGAAAATCTCTCGGCTACACATAGTGCGCATTAGTGCCTTGCGCTGAACAGAGTTTCACCAAAATCGCAAAGACCCAATTCGAGAAATTCAGCGGTTTCCAAATTTAGGTCATAATTTATGCGAAAATGATAAGCAAACTTTACACGGATTATATCTAATAAACTATGAGATTCATCTCTTTATTTTGGGCATCGTTATAACAGATGGGTCCTTGCAAGTCAGCAAAACGCTTTAGGGCCTTGTAAATGCGCGCGATTTCGAGCAAAGCAAACATATAGAAATTATAGTTTTCGCTATTTGTTGACGTTTGTCAGCGTTTAAGAGTCCTTCTCACGAAAAAAGCATTTTCTTAAAAATTCGTAGTTTTTTTTCCTTCAAATTTTTTCAGGGCCACAATTGATTAACTAACTACCCGGACTCTGAATTTCATGGTCATTGAAAAACTGTGACATTATCTTCTATAAGCCCAAACTTGAGTAAACATTGAAGATTTTTAGCGTTTTGGCTGAGTTTGTGCTTTGGGAGTTGTCTATTGTTTCTAGTCTGTCATTATACAGCATTCTTGTTCAGCACGCGTGCAATGACCACGCTTGGCTGACTTCCGAATGCTCACCGAGATATTCCCGTCACGAGTTGGTTTAATTATTGGCTTGCATTAAACCTATGAAAAAATGATATTTTTTTAATAGTAAGTAGATTTAGTGTGTAGCACTTCTTGATTTTTTTGCAAAGGCACAAGAAGCACGAGAATTGATTAAAAATTGTGACTTAAACCTCTATGTATCACGCGATGGCCTGTCTCACTGTACCAAAATTATTATATCTCGGTGAGCATTCGGAAGTCAGCCAAGCGCGGTCATTGCACGCGTGCTGAACAAGAATGCTGTATAATGACAGACTAGAAACAATAGACAACTCCCAAAGCACAAACTCAGCCAAAACGCTAAAAATCTTCAATGTTTACTCAAGTTTGGGCTTATAGAAGATAATGTCACAGTTTTTCAATGACCATGAAATTCAGAGTCCGGGTAGTTAGTTAATCAATTGTGGCCCTGAAAAAATTTGAAGGAAAAAAAACTACGAATTTTTAAGAAAATGCTTTTTTCGTGAGAAGGACTCTTAAACGCTGACAAACGTCAACAAATAGCGAAAACTATAATTTCTATATGTTTGCTTTGCTCGAAATCGCGCGCATTTACAAGGCCCTAAAGCGTTTTGCTGACTTGCAAGGACCCATCTGTTATAACGATGCCCAAAATAAAGAGATGAATCTCATAGTTTATTAGATATAATCCGTGTAAAGTTTGCTTATCATTTTCGCATAAATTATGACCTAAATTTGGAAACCGCTGAATTTCTCGAATTGGGTCTTTGCGATTTTGGTGAAACTCTGTTCAGCGCAAGGCACTAATGCGCACTATGTGTAGCCGAGAGATTTTCACGAAAAAATGCCGGCAACAGCAGATTTTCGACTCAGACCTCAAAGGGGCGTGGCATTATAACCACGTGACGTTTACTCCGATCGCCAAAAATTTTATGTTATATTGTAGATTGATCTATATGTTATCCATTCTATGTGTTAGGCTTACGATAAAAGTAAAGGTGGGGATACCAGAGAGCTTCAAAGTAGGATGGTACCCCTCCAAAAAAACTGGGTCGAGTCACCTTAAAGAGAGGGTCTCCCTAAAACCGGTCCACTGCATTTCGGGTCGGAAAATCAATTTCCTTTAGACTTTGCTCATGAATTTATCTTGGTCCAAAAGTAATTGAAACCGCTCAATCGATCGGATCAAGCGCTGTTAACAGGTACACCTGTAGTATTAATGCGTTCGGCTTAAAGGGTGTCCTTTCCTACATGTAACTGATGCCCTATTGTGTCACAAGTCACCAAAAGTTTAAAATACGTGATACATTTAATGAATTATTATGTTATTGCGGCCGCATTAAGACCTTCCGTCGCGTATTGTAGACAGTCATAACAGAAAATAGGCATATTTTGTCGATCGGCTGTACTGATAAATCGCTTCAATCACAACATATTTTTATGTTTCTATGTTTTTGGGCATTCCCTTTGTTGGTCTGTAAAGATATTTTGTTTAGATGTGGGAATTTTGCAGAGTGCTAGGATGAAAATATGCATTTTGAGCACCTTTCCCGCCTACGGCAAAGTGGGTGTAAATAAAATTTTTTTTAGTAGATATGAGTTAATTTTGAAGGACCAAAAATGTGTGCTTTATATCATTTAAGGACCAATTTAATCCTAGGAAGTGAAGAAAATCGTTGAAAGTGCAAAACTTTGAAGTGGTGAGCTCGGCAATACGCGCTTTTTTACTCTTTGTCGCTGAAAAAAATTGGCCGCCGGGCGCTGAAATGATTTTCCTCCCGAAAAATTTTATTTTCTCAATTGAAATATTTTCAAAAACTAATTCGATTTCAATTAAGTTTAAAGGAAATTGATTTTCCGACCCGAAACACAGTGGACCGGTTTAAGGGAGACTGCCGCTTAATTTCCTGCCACTGCAGAGCCTGGTCCCAGGCTAGTGTTGCTTTTTGAGCTATTTTGAAAAAATAGCTCATATGTCAGTGGTGTGAACGTATGTATCTTTGTGGCTTTGTCACTTTGTGACTTTGTATGTTCGGATGTTTGTTGAAAGAGCCAATAAGGTTGAAGGTACTATGAGTTGATGCTTAGGAACCAATGAGGTCTTGACATCTATTAAACATGGCGTTGCTAAAGGTCGAACAAGGGCACTTTGAGACCGCCATCTTGATTCTTCACAATTTTTCGTCTTTTATTATGGGTACAGGTGTTTAGCAGCATTACATTAAATATCATCACGATTCAAACGCTTTGTACAATGATGCAGCTGTTTAAGGGTTCATATTTTAGTGTGGATGCTGCTTCAAGACATTTCTGACCGAATTCGGCTATCACGAACCGTACCACACACGTAGTTATGAGTTCTGTTTCACTTGCTTCAAGGTAGAGTATAAAATATCATATATTTTCTAAGCTCTTCCAGTGAAACAATAATTGATATTTAGATATTGACTTTAATTCGAAAGTATGCGGCCTATAAATTGTGGCTTTAGATGTCTGAAAGGCATCTTATTTTTTGGAAGTTGTACCGAGTATTGTTCATCCTGTAAACAAGCTTTATTCTCTCGCTTACAAAGTTCAACAGACCTTTTTCGTTCCGGCAAAAAAAAACAACAAAGAAACAAAAAAACATGAATAAGTGAAAAACATGATACATCCTTCCTGCTTACTAAGTATTATAGCTATTGAAACGTATTTTATTTAGTAAAGATGCGTAACTTAAGCCTGGTTTCCATATGGTCGCTATGATCGCTGCGATCGCTGAACTTTTTTTTCCAGCGATCGCAGCGATTACAGCGATCGTAGCGATCATATGGAAACCAGGCTTTAAGTAGAAACAGTTGTGTTAGGGAATAAAACTGGAAGAAGCTAGTTGACACTAATTAGATATTGTCTTATTGAGTGGAATAAGATGATACGAGAAGAAATATATTTTGGCAGTTTCAATTGATAATTTTCTCGGAAGCTAATAAATGTTAGGCTATCAACCTTGACGTTACATGAAGCATAATTTAATTGCAGATGTTGTAAAGCCGAGGTGATTTCTTAAAATCGTTTGAGAAAATTTTCTAGTAAAAAATTTGCGTTTTTTTACGTACGAATTGTAAAAGGACCAAAGTCCAACATCTTCACGTGCAAATTGTGTGCGTGAGTTATTTTTATAATTCTGTTTACTGGATGACTGTGTGATAACTCGAATTCCCTCACGTACGAACCACGAAAGGGGCAAAGTCCGACTCTTTTACGTGCAAACTGTGTGATTCTACATCTCATGCTGGCTTTTCACAGTAAAAATAGTGACTTAAACGTATGAAAACATCTTTAGTTTTGTAACTATCGCCTAAGCAAAGGCTCTTTTCTTCTAAGAAGCAAAAACTCATAACACTCTTAGAATTTTAAAACTGGTCAGAGTTAAAGACTGTTTCATAAAAGTAGAATCGCACGTGATAACCTCGTAAATAATGATGATGCAACCATCTTCAACAATGATGAAAATCTTAGCTATTCGGTATTTGGTCGACGACCTTCATTATTTTAGAAACCGTGAAGAAACCTTGAAACCTTCGAGTCTTCCCTCTAAGCAACGTTTGGTGAGTTGATATTTTTGTTTATTTTACACCAGATGTCTGAAGGAAAGACAAAGAAAAGTGAATTCATCAGATCGAATCAGCTATGCGCTGCGGTTCTCGTTTTGATTAATGTACAGCAATACCCAGTTTCGCACAAAACATAGCCTTAATTTAGGATTAAGACAGTAGATTGCCGATACTGTTATACTGAAGCATTCAAACTAGCTCATGCACGTAAAACGTGCCTATGTTTTAAAGGAGCTACCGCTGGGAGCCCGTGATCCCACTTAGTGCGATCCACTTTCACTAGCGCTCAAGTTCGAGATCTTTTAATTAAAATTCGCGATTTTTTTCCTGCAAAATGTGAAAAAACTTGATCATCTTTCCGTGAAATGAAACTGACCGGCGAAAGATTCTTCTAAGTCAACAAAAGCAAAATCAAAGATCATGCCCAAGTGATGTCAGTGTGACTGCCTCTAGCCTGCGCGGCAGGCGCAAAAAGGGGAGGGGGTGGGGGGAGGGAGAACGGGAAAAGGGAAGGGAGCGCCTGCTCTAAGAGCCTATGTTTTTGCATAACGCCTACCAATTTTCTAGTAATCCGATTACGCTTACTGTCAATCAAGTGTCGCTACACTCGACATGCAGAAAAACATTACACTCACGGACTAAAGAAATTCGCTTAGTTATTCAGATCCAGAAGGCACTTTAGAGAAAATTGGAACCCTTATTCAGCCGTAATAAAAAAGCTTTACGCTTCAAAAGAGGTCAAAGAATATTGCGCTTGCATCAGAGGGCAAATCCTGCCGACCAGAAAACAATAACTACAGTCATATGTATGTCATGACCTCTCAGTGTGAAACATGCGGCTTAAATAACATTTGCTCAGTATAAATGCAGACCAGAGCATAATCTACCCAGCAGATAAAAACAACTTTATTGGATATAAGCAGCATTTTGGCATGAGGTAAAACCACCCTCTTTTATTGCTAAGTTACATCGGCGAATGTCATCGTTCGATAAATTGGCTAAATCTTTCGCTGGATGGGCGCCTAATCCCTTAAATAAGCTCTATAAGCCCAACAATTCCATCTCCTGCAACTGGTCTTCGATAATACTTTTCAGCGGCGAAATGACGAGAATCGCCGCATTACCATTTAGCTCGTAGTTCTTCGCGCGTACAAACATTTGGTAAATTAAACTCTTGCCGTATCCGGTCCGCAAAACCGCCAGAACATCTCTGTCGGCTAAAAGAGCCCTTACTGCTGATTCTTGTGCTGGTCTTAAAACAGTTTCTCTACCACTAGATAAATTCACATCTCTCAAAGTACTCTCTACGACATCCACGTCTACCGCTGCCATCTCGACTGTTTGTTGATTTGTGAAACGCGCATTTCAATATGTTACTCCTTACAGCTCAGCCAATCAGGAATTTGCGGACGCCAGCGTCCGCAGATATGAACAAAAGGGGGTTCCTAGAGCAGGCGTCCCCTCCCCCTCTCCCCAATCCCCCTCCCCTTTTTCCCTTCCTCCCTATCCCCTACCCCCTACCCCTTTCGACGCCTGCTACGCAGGCTAGACTGCCTCGCATAAATTTGTGGGGAAGAGAACGCGTGACGAAGCAAACGAAGCGCAATAATCGAGCGTCGGAGGCAGCGTGGCTTTTTATATATGTCAAGAAGCGCGTTTATTGTCCTTCAATCTCTGTTGAATCATTGAGTATGATGTCTGCTGGTGAAAGAAGTGGGAACTTGATGGCCGATTTCAATATATTCTTGCTCCAAATAGCCGATGAAATAACAAGCGACGAATTGAAGGCAATGAAATTTGTATGCGAAGGAGCTATACCGAGAGGAAAACTTGAGCTAATTGCGAACCCAAAAGAGCTGTTAAATGCCCTTAGAAGAAGCGGTATAATCAGGCCGGGAGACGTGATGTATTTGGTGACTCTACTGAAAGGAGTAGGTCTCGTTCAGCTTGCTGAAAGAGTAAAGGAGGCAGGTAAGACGAGTATATTATTTTAATATTTAGTTTTATAACGACTTTCTTTGCTCGGGGTGATGTGGTCATGAAATGACTCGAATGTGGAGTTCCTTTATCTTAGTTTATGTTGTAATACTTGTTCCATGTAACCTTCGCCTGTTTTCTTTTGCTTAGAATACTTGATCACTGCATGCTCAATTCGAAAACTGAGTCCACGGTCCCCAACTCTGTGAGCGTGATGACCGATAAACGCACCGAAGCGGAAATGAAAGCGAAACTGTATATGATCAGCCATTCATAATCAACTTTGTCTGGTGGCAATTGCAATCAGAGGAACCTATTTTACGAGTACGGAGCTCACTGAGGACTACAAACGGACCTTTGGGACTGCGGAAGCAGTCGTTTTCAAACCCTAAGTTAATAATTTTTCGAGTAGAGGACTGTGGGACTACAGATTAAGTCGCGTCACTCATTCACTTAAAACTTCGATAATTCTTCTTCGAAAAAAGGACTGTGGAACTCATGAGATCCTAAATACTACCTCAATAACGTCTGAAATATTTCAGGAAGAAACTCCTTTAATTTTATAGTTTGTTTTCCCAACACAAGCATCTTAAGTGTGAGATATATCTCTCGAGAAATGTTCCTCTTTAATTTTCTGTTATTCGTGTGCATTGTACGCATAATTTATATGACAAGACGAAGGGCTTCTTTTAGAATCAGTGACCTACACTGGGAAAACAAAATGGCCCATTATAGATTAACACTGCTTCTTTTTCTCAGGCCTGTTTGACGTTTTCCATGCAACTGTTCTTTTTTTGTAAAGTAGAAGGAAAGTAAAGGTGTAAACAGGCACATGAGCACCGCAGGACCATGGAGAACATCCATCCAAGCTAGCGTACCCTGCTACGGTTCTAACGACTTCGCAAACATTAAAACCATGATGAAAAGAAAACTCTGCTAGCAGGGTAAGCTGGCAAGGTATTCTAAAGTTCGGTTATTTCTTAGCCTTTAATATTTTCTTTTAAATGGGCCTGGGTCGTGGCGGTCTTTTATTGAAGTTTTGGATTTGTTTCATAACATACGTGTTGATCCCAGAATAAGAGACCTGAAAGTCTGAAACAAGATACTACACCAGTTGTAGTTTATAAATTCGCTATGAGAGATTCTATATAGTTAACTGAGGTTAACTATTTTGCTTGTCGATCGTACATGAAGACTTATTGTTCACCTTATTGCTGGTTTTTCGTGGAAATTTTCTCACGATCCTGACAACTGACAACGTCTCTTTCGTTTCACAGTCACAGAGAAGCTAAGGGAACTTTTTCCGGGTAAAGTTCGGTTGGCGTTGGTCTTAATATTATTCTTTGATACCTGATTTGATACGTCTTTACCCTGGGGGTCTTAACCTGGAGGAAAAACGCCTCGGCTAACCAAGCTAAGCATCTAGGCTGCGCTTAGAGAAAGTAAAAGCATTCCTGTACATGCAACTTGCCAGGGGCCTAGGCTTGTGGCCTTGGTGATTAGATCTAATCGTACAACACCAGCATCTCTGTTCGTGGTCCTTTGCTTAGTTTGTACCTCCTAAAAAGCCGCTATAAGTTAACAACGAAGATGGCTCGGACAAAAACGGCTTGCCGATATACGTTGATGTTTTCTGGTTAAATGACAACCTGTCTGGTAGTTGGCGAAGAGATTCTTGGTGATGTTATTTTGCTCAAGCATGTTTTCGCGGTTGAGTTGGTTTTCCACTCGGCTAACTGTGATAGCTGACTGACCAAGCGTCTTACATGGCATGTAGATAGCCCACTTTGAAGGGTGCCTTGAGCAAGTGGACAGGTTGCTCCCACCCTGTGAGTTATTCTGTCTAGCGTATGTGTACTCTTCCTGCCTATAGTCTCCATGCAGGAGGGGGTCCTCATCTTTTTGGGACGCCCTCACGACTTTGTTCTATATCTTTGCCACTTTCCTCACAATTCTTGTAAGGCTTGGTACCCGTTGGTTTTAAAAGCTAATACCCGTCTGCTGTAACTCCTTTTCCTGGTCCGCGTTGTAGTAAGCTGTGGGGTTTATTTGTGCCACATATGACTTTAGCTGGAGCTGGAGTGTTGTGACTCCAGGTAGCAGGCAGAAGATGCATCCATACTACAATGTCACATCCTCTAGGGATCACCTGATCGACTGCTGATACACATGTGATCGGTGTGGTTTTCCATGACGTGGTAGGGGCTCTGCCTGGTGGCTTTGTGGATGTAGTCGTTTAAGATTTTCTTCAACCGATAACCTCGCCGGTTCTCGTTCCGATTTTTTCCAGACCCTGCTGTCCCAGGTTATGTCGCTCGTATCCATTGCTGTCGTCACCTGCCTCTGTGTTGAATATGTCCACTAAGAACTTGAGCTCCACTGTGGAGTCTGTTGCAAAACTCCCGTTCTTCGCCCCCACCCCCTCCCCTCACCCAACGTCATTCATGGGATAAGGCGCTTCACCGCGTTGATGAGGAATTTTTTCATCTTCGTTATAAACTTGACTGCCAGTTTCTGGAGTTCTCAACTGATGTGCGCTGCCTGTGAGCCCTTATTAAGCATTTAAAGGCTGTGGGAAGCATCTTTCTTTTCGACAACTGCATGATTGAGTATTTAATCCGTCTGGTGTGACAAAGCCCAAGCAGTGCTATCTTGAAGTAGTGTTCATCTTTGCTGCCGCATGTGCTTCCTTTCCAGCTGCCTTTGCAGCTTCGTAAGTTGCCCGGATGTTGCAACTAGCAGTCTTGGCTTCTGCCTTTACTGTCAGAAGATGGTCGACCCTGCAGTCACATGTCATACCCCTGCAATATGAAGGCTCTTTCGGGAACAATTCTAGCAGTATCGACGGCGTAACCACCTTTGTTCAGTTGTAGCGTTCTCAGCCCTTTGACCTGTCAAACTTGGGTACCCTTCGAGGCTACTTTCTCGCTATGTTAGACGCCGTCGGGGAATGAGATGTTAGGGACCTTAAGATCCGAGGACGGCGACGGCAGAGAAAACGTCCCTGAAAAAGTGAATTCGCGTTCTTTCAATCTTCATCGCGATTACTCCAAGTCACTAACTTTGTCAAATGTAGGCAAACCCTCCTAAAGTTGAATTCCTAAGAACCATATTCACATTCAGAAAGAGAGAGGAAATTTCGTCGTCGCTTTTGTACTTCCTCTGTACATCGTGAAATTAGGCATTTTCACGTCGTAGTCGTGCAGTGACGGCAAAAAAATGTTCAAAAAAGCGTGATGCACGTGCAAAATTGTTGTTTTGCTAATTAAACCAATTGCTTTTGTGGCGTTCCTTTTGCCGTCGCCGTCGTCGGATCTTAAGGTCCCTAATAGGGAGTTTAAGATACGGAGACTACGGACTACGGACTACGAACTACGGCTGGACGAGCGTTGTCCTTTGTTCGTAGCACTGGGTTGAGTCGTGCAAATATAGATTGAGATTGCACTACAGACAGTAGACTATGAGAGAAGAGGCGGAGAGGGAAACAACACGCAAAGATTTTCTTGCTTTCATCACGAGTTCACAAAAATGCAAGTCAGTTTGGCATGTGATCTTATCTTTAGAACAATGAACAAATTCTTCCATACTTGAAGGAAGCAATTACGTCGGGTGAAATTGGTGAACAAAGTTTTGGTTACACAGGTTATATTTTTTGGCCCATGAATACTTATGTCAAATATTAAAGAAATAGACAGAAATAGTAATAGCTCATTTATTAGATTTAGAAGATGGACTTCTCCGACTACTGATCTGATGTAGTTTGAAGTATTGAAATACCGAGTTTCGATTGTCTCGAAGATGTTTACATCATTTTCATTCCGAGCAAATGCGATACAAAAACTCGCATAAACAAAGGTTACACAAGTAGAAAGACACACTAATCAGTTAGAACAAACACTGAAACTTTTTAAGTGCGAAGAGAAAGTAAATTACCTGCATGATTTCTCTTCTCCTCGGCCGTCAATCTGAATTCTGCGTATAAAGAGCTAAGTTTATTTAAATATGAGCTTAGCTAGATAAAAATGTAGTCACAATAGTGGATTAAAAGCGTAAATCAGAGCAGAAATTAGACACAACTTACATATTTCGCTTCCCTTTCACTTAAAGCAGGTGAATTGAAAACTTTTTTACGAAAGAAGATCGAGATTCTTGAATTACCGAGACGGCAAAATACGAGCAAAATGTTCTCCGTAGTCCCGACTACGTGAAACTGCTCAACAACTCCCCGTAGCCGCAGGACTACGCAGGAAAAATGAACAGTCACGTGGTTTTGATCATGCGCAGTAGCATGTTTAACCGTAGTCGTTTCACCGGCGAAAAACGTCTGATTGGTCGACGCGCGACCACGTGACATTGCCAAATTAAAAATGGCGGCAATACCTCCATCGTTTGTTTATTCCAGTGGAAAAAAGATTAATTGCGGCTTAATATGAGTTGCAAATGCATATACGGATTTTTTTTAGCATAGCCTAGACTTGTTATTATCTTTTTTCACCTATGCTTATGGGATTCGTTCCCTGCGATGCTCGCGTTTTGGCCGTTTTACCAAATTCAACTTTGGACTTGTTTAAGCGATCACTCTTCACGATCACGAAGGACAACAATATTTCTGAAAAAAGGCCGGTCACTAGAAAGAACGGCCTTTGTTCACAGCTCAGTGCAGCGGAGAAATAAGACACTATGGGTCCTTTGAAATTGCTCAGAGACCTGGAAGTTATTTTATTATTTTTTTACCGAAAGGAGAAAGCAAAATTAAGTTTTCTCCAGCAAGACTTTCCAATTTATATTAAAAAAAGCTTGAATATGAGCTAAATGAAGTTTAGTGTCTACATTCATGTTCTTTTCATTGTCAGCGGGAGTAGTAGGGCTGCAGCAAAGATAAGCCTTGTTGGTGCCTTCCCTTGCCTTCCGTATGCCTTCCCTTAATTGATATGCATAAGCCTATGGCGTCACCTTGGAAAGAAGTGTCTTCCTGCATACTAATTTGGATTAGGTTTACTAATGAGCGTCACTCTACGACAATAGGAACAATAGGCTTGCCTAGACTTGCCCGGGCTCTTTTAACCCTGATTGGATAGTAAACAATCTATTATGTGTTTAACATAAAAGCGCGCTTTCCCTTCAGTATTTCATTCTCGCAATCGCTTTACTAAGGAAAAAGTCTTACTATCACCAATGTTTTGTAAAACATTACTCCAAACATGCAAGTCGAATCGAGATGTAAACTTGTCTGACTATTACAGAACTGTTTTCTCCCATCTGTCTCGAGGACATGAAAAACTATTGAAGTCTCAACGTTTCACGCACGGTTAATCAGGTAATTATGCGAGTTCACAAGCCCAAAGTTGAATACAAATTTGCTCTACAGGAAAGACCCAAGGGAGCACCTTGACGTATTATTATAAAACAAATAATTTAACAAGGATCAATTAAAACACGCGACTAATAATTGCTAGCAATAAAATCTGACACGAGATACCGTTTAAAACAAAAAGAGTCAAATACACAGCGATTTGAAAGAAATCTATTAAAACAGTCAAAGAAAGCAAGTCATGTTTTACTTACCCCTCTCCCTTTTCAATTTTATTTCCCTCCT
>CALNXI010000536.1:41418-92639 GCA_942486025.1 Porites evermanni | reverse complement strand
GCCCAGTCTCCACACGGTAAGTGTGGCCATGTTCACTGTGCGGACTGTGCGGCTATCAGTGTCACTGCTAAGACTTGCCAGTGATAGTATCATACATATCAATTTAAACAGATCACAAAGCCAGCTTTCAAAGATGTCATACAATAACATAAAACTGAAATGTATCACATCCTAAACGATAGAATCGTTAAAGTTTGACATGCCACATGAACGACCTCATGAACCGTAACTGACAACGCGCCCACTTTGTAATTGTGCAGCTAAGATTAGATTATAATTTGCTTCGTTGGTAAGCCTGTCCTTGAGATAATGATTAAAACATGTCAACCTCGTCCTCAGGGGGAAAAGGAGGAGCAAGGGTGGCACACTTGGTTAGTGCGCAGCCTTCGGTGCGCGAGGTCCCGAGTTCGATCCCCGGTGTCAACACATCCTTATTTCAACTTCTCTTTTTTCTGTGTAGCTTTGACTATCTTTAAATACCCTTAAAACGGAGAATTAATGGAGAGAGGGGGGTAAAAGGTACGCACCGTCGACCTCAAGTTTATCACTTAGTATTACTGTCACGAGTTATTGACGTAAAATATGGTCGCTTTACCTTTTTCTACCTTTTTATTAAGCCCTGGGGACGAGGTTGTAAAACATGTCTCTCCAGGAATTTTTTAACACTCTTTATTTTTTGCACATTTGCATTTAAAAAGAAGTGTATGAGGTCCCTGCATGCCTAGACACCTGTAAGCGGCTCATTTACTTCAGAGCCCTTGGACCAGAGTGTTAATGGTAGGTCTATACGATCTTTCAAAAAAAGGGAGGTCGTTTCGTCCGTTACAATTTACAAACAAACTAACTTCAGACGAGCTGAAATTAAAAGGAAAAAGGCCTCTTTTAGCCAACCAATGATGCATCATTTATGAAAATGAATGTAATTTGTTTGATGCAATTAGGCGAATACCCCGTGGTTACGACATGATCTTACGATCATGAATTCCTAAAGAGCAATTCAATTACCAACTTTTCGCAAAATAATGCTGTGGAAAATTACATAAAATACCAAAAAAAGCAAGGGTCAACAATAATTATGACCTGGTCCCTTATAATAATGGAGTGGTCATGATAAAGAAGCCCATCAGCCCCAACTTAGACCACTCAAACAGATTTCTGACTGATTACATACTGCAAAACTTTGCGTTCACTTATGCCTATGTTGCCACACCCGGAACCTAGAAATCGGCTCCTGGTCACCCCTTGTTTTTATTGCTGAATATCATTCTAAAGAGCTTTACGAAATATTTTGTTAGTAGGGGTGTTTTGAACATGATTGATATTTAGAGATGGTGACAAAAACGAACACAAAAAAAGTCACAAAACGAGACGCATGAAACAACCGCAATCTAATATTCGTTTTACACCGATATAAAGGCTTCTTTGGCTGCTATGCTGACGTTCTTGAAGATGGCCGGTAGTATCACAGCTAGTCCCAGGTTAGGTATACCGTTTATTACCAGTTTCACGGTTCCTGAGACTTAGGGCCTGTTAACAAAAAGGAGGGGGAACCCAGGTAGGTGAGGTAACCTGCTTAGGTGGGGTAAAAAAATAACCCTCCTTTACATGTAATCTTACAAACCCCGCCATCCTGGGGTGCAGTTTCTCAAGATTATTGAATGGTCGCTAAGCACGTAAACAAGAAAAATGCTGGCAAACGACGTCTAAGCTCAATTGCTGCCCTTGCTGCAACCTTCAGTGTTGCGGCTTTCTATTGTTACCTTTAATAATTATGTGAAGCCATCCGGCGCCAAAGTGAATTTTGCGCGAATTTGATGTATCACGAATCCGACCCCGACTAGCCTGGGTTACCTCACCTTGAAACGTTGACATGGCAAATTTTGACCTCAGCTGAGAGGGGTACCTGGTGTGGCAGACCGGGCTACCCACCTTGAAGGGTGACCCCACCTATCATGTAAACGTGATCAAATTAAAATGAGAGATTATATGGACAGGCGGGTTACCACACCTAAGTGGTTTACCATTCCTACCTGGGGTCCCCCTCCTCCATGTAAACAGGCCCTAAAAGTTAGCCCGGCCCCCTTTCTACAGTTTCAGCAGTTAAACTATTCACCATTTATCATTTGAGTCAATCTTGTACCACTTGAGTCTCACTTTTACGACTTGATAAGCTGTCATTATTTTTGGACTAAGTGCAAATGAGTGCTGAGTGCTGTATGAGTGCTTCAGTGCCAAATGTAGAGGCTTCATGATAAACTGTGCTCTTTTTTGTAAATACCTGATAACAGGTGATACAACAGACTCTTTGACAATTTCTTTTTTCTGAAATTTTGTGTGTGAATCGCTATGCCATACGCTTTCTTCAGGTTAAAGTGACATGTAATGACAAGTATAACCTGGGTGCCAGAGACTTTTCTAGCGCGGCTTCGGCCAACACCGAAAATTCCCGCCGTACGCGAGAAAAACCTCTGGTACCCAGGGTATGACAAGTAATACTTGATAAATAAGACTTAAGCCACATAATAAGGCCTCCTCTAATTGAAGTACATTAGAAAAGGGGAAGAGAACCCCAGAAGCTGAGTACTTGCAAGTTATGAAGCAAAGACGAGGCCATCTTAGAAATGACTTATGAAAATGTGGGCGGACTGTGGACTTGCTTTAAGGGCACAGTAATAATCAACTTAATTATACAATCAATACGCAAAAATGGATGGGAATGCCAGATGTTCGAGTAAAATTGTTGTTTACAACATGAGAATAGAATTCAGAGTGATTTAAGGTATCAAATAACAATTTTCAATCAAAACACCACAGGGCCCCCAGCAGATGAAATTTACAATAATTAAATCCTGTTTAGCACGCTTCAGTGGCATATTTGCAGTGGGCACCCCCTCTGATATTCATGGTACTGCAATAAGCTATCGCTGTGCAAAGTTTCGTGCTTTTGTCAACTCTGTAACGATCCTGACCCTAAGAGACCTGACTAAATAGGGACCTTAAGCAACTACGTGGACGACGACAACAACAACTTCAAAAAACAATAGGTTTAGTGATCAAAACAACAGCTCTGCACGTGCATAACGCTTTTTAAAAATTTGTAACACGCATCAGAAAGATCACCTTTGACGCATGTAACTGCTCTTTATGTAACTGTTAGACTATCGTTAATATTGTACCTTTTAGAATCATTATCTGTAAACAATATCGTATCATGATGTAAATAGTTTAAATTCAATTCATTTCTTTTTGTTTGTTTTTAACCTCGAATAATTAGCTACTTAAGCTAGGAGCCTAATAAGCTCCAGACCCTCGAGTATAAATAAAGTTTTCAGTTCAGTTTCAGTTAGTACATTATTTTAACGTCCTCAGCACGACTACGACGTGAAACCTCCTAATTTGACGTTTTATGCAGGAAGTGGACATACGACGACGAATTTTCCTTCCTCAAAGTCGAAAGTCGCCTGCATTTGACATATTGAGCGGGTCCTAATAGACGCCATTAAGTTCGAAAGAACGCAAATTCTATTTTTTAGCGACGTTTTCACTGCCGTCGTCGTCATCGTTGCTTAAGGTCCCTTATATTGTTGGTGACTTCACCTTCACTAAGCTATCAGAAGATAGTCTTCGTGTCATTTAACTACATTCCACAAACTGCGTTCTGCATTTTGTTTACGGTTATACACAGTAAAAATCCCTCTTGTACATTGATGCAAATAAACCACCAAACCACGACAAGGGATGAACCTTTTGGTATCGGGGCTGCGCTAAGTGATTTGTATCAACAAGTTGTTAGCTCTTTAAAAACGAAACTGAAATATACAGTTTTTTCTTTTTTTCTAGGAAAATTAACTTCAACAGCCGACCCTACACTTCCTTACAAAGGGGCACATTTTGAAGGTAGAGAAGCAGTGGTGCAAAAAATTGTTCAAAAACTTACCCAGGACCCAAATCCTTCCCGCATCATCATCATTGTTGGTATCCCTGGGATGGGTAAGACTCAAGTTGCCATTCACGTCAGTCACTTACTCAAAGAAGAACATAAAAAACCTGTTGTATTCATTGAAAAGAAACAAAAGCTTACAGAAATCTGCACCGAAATCATCCTTGGTATTAACCCTCTGGCTCCGAGACTTTCAGAGAGTCATGATATGGTAACAATAGCAAAGGGGCGACTTAAAGAGCTTAAAGAGAAGAAAGTTATTGTGTTAGACAACGTAGAAGGTATACAACAACAGGGAGAGGAATTTGACGACTTTTTAAGGTATGTAGAAACATACGCACCTCATGTTCAGCTAATCATCACTACTCGAGTGGATGTGGGTTTTCGTTCATCGAACATATACAAACTGCCTCTAGATCCTCTGGATTCTGAGTCGTCTACCAAATTACTTCAGGACTTAGTCCCAAACTGTGAGAAGCGACATACCAAGGAACTCGGTAGCCTCTGTGGTGGGATACCGCTGGTTCTTGTCAACTGTGCAGGCTTACTAGAAGACCTCACCCCGGAAGAGCTAGTCGCACAACTTAAAGAAAATCCCATCCCACTTTTGAAGACCGATGCAGAAGATGTTTACAATGCCTTGAAACACTTCCTGGTCAATTTTTCAGAAAACATAAAAACAAACCTTGTTCGCCTTTCAGTTTTTCCATCTGCGTTTTCCGTTAAAGACATGAAAGCTCTCTTCGGTGACGTATTACAGCCAGAGATTATTAAGTCTACCATGATAAGGCGTTCTCTACTTCGTAGAATTGACAATGAAAAGTTGGTTTTGCATCCTTTAGTCCGCGAGTTCCTCAAAGCTGAGAGGGAGCTTCTCAACATGGATGATGTACGTAAAAAAGCTCAGCACAAGTTTAATCACCATTACCTTGAGCTCCTCGAAACCTCAAGCAAACAATTTATCAGCAAAAAGTGGTCGCAAAATGCTATTTTTACCTTTAGGACAGAAAAGGAAAACATCCTGGAGATGTTCAACAATTTCCTGCAGGAAGGAGGCGACAAGAAAGAAGCAGAGTCGTGTATAGATTTCGCTAACTCTACCAAGGTTTTGGATTTCTTGGCCAAAGTTTTATCTCCGCCCTCTGAGTGTCTAGAACTGTATGAAAGGTTCTACCACATTGCCGAAGCATCTAATGACAAGAGAAGACTTGCGGATAGTCTAACTGCTGTCGGATTTCTTCGTCTCTGTAAAGAAGCTCACCGACGGGTCAGCCACAAAACTCTTGAGAAGCTTCAGCAGGCCTATGAAATCCGCAAGAATTTGCCAAAAGAACTACAGCACTGTGAGACTCATGCACACACCATCTCCAAACTTGGGCTGTGTTACGCACTTCAGGTAAAACTACAAATAGCATTAACCCTCGGACGTACAAGCAAATTCATACTCCCACCGTGGTACAAGAGGGTGGGGGGGGTGGATGGAACCCCTCCCCGGAGGTTTTGATACGTTGCAGTATTTTGAAACGATTGTACCTTAAGTGGAAAGCCTTTGATCTTCTTAACAAGATGAGGTATATTTTTATGGGTGGTGGCGCTGCTGGAGGCCAGTTACGTCACCAACAGTAGTCGCCATCTTGGATTTTACCAAGTTTGTTGTTGGTTCTCTCCCTTGCTCCGAGAGGTTTTTCTCCGGGTACTCCGGTTTTCCCCTCTCCTCAAAAACCAATACTTCCAAATTCCAATTCGATCTGGAACGCACGGACACGTTTAAACGAGTCCATAAGAACTCTTAAGTGCTTCGTGGGTAAAAAAGCAATTTACAATTTACATTTTTTAAGAGTTTGAAATCAGGTTAAAACCGCGAGAAATGGTAATTTTTTTGTGCTTTACATGAAAAATAACACATAAATAAACACTTTGCATGATTTTAGTCACAGGATTTACTTTTATTGTTGAAAGAAGTCGAAAAAACATGTATTTTTACCCCAAGGAAGCTTGACCACCTGCTACTTATGACGTCATATCTCGTAACCATAGCAACTGACCATCACTATACTAGTCTCAAAATCTGCGCGAGGGATGAACGAACAGCTACTGTAAACGTCAGGTGCTGATGTTTTATCCTTTAAGAAAAACCTTATGGGGNAAATAACACATAAATAAACACTTTGCATGATTTTAGTCACAGGATTTACTTTTATTGTTGAAAGAAGTCGAAAAAACATGTATTTTTACCCCAAGGAAGCTTGACCACCTGCTACTTATGACGTCATATCTCGTAACCATAGCAACTGACCATCACTATACTAGTCTCAAAATCTGCGCGAGGGATGAACGAACAGCTACTGTAAACGTCAGGTGCTGATGTTTTATCCTTTAAGAAAAACCTTATGGGGCGGGGGGGGGGGTGGCATCCAACCCCCCCTTGTACGTCCGAGGGTTAAGTGTTCTGATGATTGATTTTATTACTTCCATTACATAACGTATAAGAGAAAGGAAAGGCTATGTTTTAATACCAATGGAACAATGCCGCCAAAAATTTTCCTTTTCTATTTTCGCACACAGGGGTTTTGCCTCGAGAGGTTGTCTTTGAAGTTCCCGCACCTAAAAGTTATAGTACTTATTTTTTCGGATGTCTTGTAGTTTTTAAACAAAAATCAGTTATCAATGTTGCCTGAACAGGGAGTGGAAGGAGTAACTGGTTAATGATCAAAAGTTATCACAAAACACCCGAAGAGAAAAACAGGCTATGATCATAATGACGTACACTGTAGCATAAAATTAATTAACTAAGTATCCGATTGGAATTCTGGGTGATTACATGACCCAGATTTTTGAAAGATTTTAGGGATTTTTAAAAGCGACTCAGTTGCCACTCTCTGGATGCGAGTCTACATCGCATGTATTTGTTGCTGTGAGGTCAAACAAGGGACTCCTCCCATAGGTACCAAGTGTTATAACTAAAACGACACCTGCTGACCATGTCTCTTTGGTTGCGGCACTAAGCTGCGAACGAAGGAACTTTTTCTTAGATCCTTTAAGATATTTCGTATATTTTTTTTATTGCTTTAGTTTAAATTTTGCATTGAATTTATGTATTATAGATTATTATTATCATATTATTATTATAATTATTAGTTGACTAGTTCTCTAAGCAATTTCCGTAGGTCTGAAATATTTGTATTTTCAAATTATTTTTTGTTTGTTTTAGGGCGAAGTAGGAAAAGGACTCAAGCTAATCCAAGAAGCAGTTGATTTAAGGAAGGAGCTTGGAGTGCATCTGTATGTAGCAGCAGGTTATTGTGATCTTGGAAGTGAGTACCTACTTCTTCCATTATGACTTCTGTGATTACCTTTTATCAAATTTGTAGCATAGTCGAATGCCACCGTTGGTCAACCGCTACGTAATATTACAACTGCATTTTTATATGGCTCGAGCCCATAATTTAGGTTTAGCTCAAATAATTAATTCCGCTCAGTTATTTGGCAGTCAAGTTACTTTGTGCTGCATGTGATTAATCTGTATCTATTCATTTAATTTGGTGATTATAGATAGACGTTATCAGTGTATATGTATATTTGATTATCCATATGTTTTTATTATTTTTATAGATGAGTTTGACCGACTTAGTGATTTTAGTAGGTTCCATCGATGGTCCGCGTCATGGACGACTTGTAATTACATATTATAAATTGGGTTTTAAAAGTAAAATGCACCAAAAAATTGAAATATTTTCTTTTGTCGCTTTACCTTCACCAAACATTAAAAAGAACCATCCTGAGTGAGATTTGGGTAAAGATTTTTCTTCCCAAGCCTTTATAGAAAGATAAAAAATCAAAATCCGAGCACTTCCGAACACTTCACGAAAACGTTTCTGAAATGGCCGCGTGATAGACTAGAGACTACGTGACGTCAATGTTGGTCTTTTAGAGCGGAAAAACGTTCTGCGCAGGCTTCTGCGCATCCCTTATCGCCTGCGTTTTTTTGTCTCGTTCTGTGAGAGTTCTGACTGAGACTGAATGAAACACACGAGGTGCGAACGTTTGCTCGTTGTAAAGGCTTTTTTTTGTTTTTGTTCAAGTTGTTGTTTTTTCGTCACTTGAAAATTACTTTGGATTCAGAACAACCAATGTTAGAGTAAAAACAGATCATTCTGTCAGTTTGAGGAGGAATAAAACGTTTTGAACATTTCAAAAGAGGTTTGTATTTTCTGATAATTGTGCATTCGATTTGTGAATTGATTTTGTGTCCAGTGCTTCGCCTTCTTTCGCCGGGCTGAATTAAAACCGGCTTGTATTCTGTTATTAGTAGTTACGGTTAGTTTTTTTACATGCCCAGATTCATTTACCTTTGCAGAACCAGCTTTATCCTTGTCTTATGTCAAAGAACCGTAATGCTAACGCTTGCGAGTGAACAAACTTGAGCGCTTAAAACTTCCTCGGAACTATAGAAGGCCAGCAAGCTTATTCGAGAAGAACAGACTACTTCGATCACTTTTCTGTTGCTCAAGTAATAATAGTCAGAGTTTTTTTTTCTTTTTCATTTTTAATTACGTAGTTTTGTTTTCTTTCTGTACGCAAATTTTCCTTTTCACTCACTGTGAAGTAGCTGAGAACGACAACTGCCGGCAGTGGCTTCAAAACAATTGACTCTTTGCCCATATAAACAATTGCTGGAGCTGGATTTGACTGAAGCGAGCAAAACAAACCCTTATGTGCAGTTTTCTGTACTTTCTAATGATTCAGTTTGCTGAGTTTAATTTGTTTGAATGAAGACCCTCGCATGGACCAGTTATTACTAAAAAAAAAGTAGCTAATTTAGCTAAGTAGTCGGAATCATGGCTTGGCTGCGACACTTGCAACTGATCTTTTTCTTTTAAGATCTTTAGGTAGGTTGTTTCCGTACAGAAAATTCACTTCTTCTTTGTCATCAGGTATAAGAGCCTTAAGCCTTATGTTTTTTAATGAAAATTTGTTGTTTTGCAACCTTATTGAAGCTTTTTTTAGTTCACTTAAGCTGATTTTATGCATGATGGAATTGTTCTTTGCTTGTCGCATCTCTTTGCCAGCTTAAAGTGGCGTCTATGGTCCTTAAAGTGACCTCAATCGGTAATTAAATCTTTTACATAATTGGAAAGAAGTTTTTGCAATAATGTAACTTTAACTTTGTTTGAAGGAAATCTTACTAACGCGTAGGTTTTTAACAGGTGTTATGCATGTTCAACTTGACAACACAAAGCACAATTAATCTGCGCGAAACGATCAAGTTTAGAAAACTATGGTTGCTTTGAAACCGATCTTGGGGAAGATTTACTAGATAAAGATTAACTCTTTTTCTGCTCACATATCAACGCCAGAACTTCTACATTGAGGATTTTGTTTACATTTTAGTGATCTGCGAAGCTAGAAGTGTCCGATCGAGCGTGGGTTTTAAAATATCAGCTCGAGTGCGACAAAGTTCAGTGACTTCAAACACATTGTGGGCAAACTTGAATTTCTTTGGGCAGATTATTACACGGGACGAAAAAACGGATTTACCGAACGTCAAAGGTGAAGTCAAACGCGCGATAAAGGCCACCTTTGCACACCTTTGCACAACTTTGACGCGCGACAAATGTTTACATTTGCCCGCGGTCAAAGGCGCGTCTTCAGGCGATAAAGGCCGTTTTTGTCACGCCTTTAACCCCTACCTTTGACGCGCGTCAAAGGTATATTTCATTAGCATTTGTACCCCTATCAAAGGCGTCGTCAAATATGTCTGAGATTCAGGCCAAAGGTGTGACAAAAGCGCGGCAAAGTTATGTCTGTGATTAAAGTCAAAGGCTTGTGAAAAGTGTCGTCAAAAGTGTCTGAGCCTCAGGTCAAATGTGTGACAAAGTTGTCGTCAAATGCGTGTGAGATTTAAGTCAAAGGTTTAACAAAGGTGTTGCCAAATATGTTTGTTTTTTTTCCTCCCCTCGCATCGCGCCTCTCGCTCGTCTCGCGCTTCGCGTGAATTCCTCGTTCTCCTCGCGTTTCGCGCGAATGCCGCGTTATTGCCTCGCTAGTCATAAGCGCTTGATATACAGGCTAGAATCCAACTTGAGATTTTCAGTCAAATTCAATTGCGAACTGGATACCGTTTAAAAAGGTGGACAGATAAGAGATTGAGTTCTTAATCTTGTACTTTATTGTCCTAAAACCTCACTAGATGATTAGAAAGCTGAATAATTCCGATTAAAACTTTTTTAAACGCATAAAAATGGTTTTTTAAAACATTTTCACGATTTATTGTCTAAAGTACTCAATGCAGTTTGTCAATGGACAATCATAATGACTGCCGCAAATTTTTGAAGCACTATAAATGTTCCAGATTCACGCTGTTGTCACGGACGGCAACCTGCAAAATAGTTTAAAACACTCTTTCACGAAAGCCAGTGCTAAAATCATGGTAAGTAAGAAATGTTCTTGATCAGGAGCCTATCTGTCTTGATGTTATCTTTGCGAAGATTTTCATTCTAGAGTGCTTTTGACTCTTGATGTAAGTGAAAGACAAACGCCATGTATCTAACTTCAATCTTCCTCTGTTGTGTGCTTTTTTTTCCCACTGGAGACTTATCACTTTGCCTTGCTTCTTTTATCTGTGAAATAATTGTAAAAAAAATATAGAAATTTGAGATAAAAAGCTCAGTCATAGTGTTTTAAATAAATTTTTTGGCCCCACTCCCTTTTTACTATCGCTCCTTTTCTTCAGAAAATCCCCCTTTCTCTTTACCTTTATCAAAACTTAAAGACCCTGTTAAAAATGTGTAGCGAACCTAATGCTTTTGAATGGAAACATTACATTTCGTGTACATGTATTGTCATTAAGTTCGTCACCTGTGAAATTTGACGTTTGAATCGAGCCTTATTATCACATAATAAAGTCCAGGAAAATTCAATCAAAATTTCCCTCTATGCCCAAAGCTTAAAATTAAACTAAAGAAACACTTTATATTATACCTAGCCTGCATAACAAGCGTTTCCAATCGAGTTATTGCGCGAGTTAGCCCCTCCCGGCCCCTCCTTCCTCTTTTTTTGCCCTCTTGCACAAAACTCGCGCGGAAAAGCTTGCTACGCGGCTATTTTTCTACCTTTTTAACCCCCAAAGTTATTGTCCAGTAACAATAATGAAGGGACAGCTCGGTATGTTTGAATGATTGTTATTAAATGTTGAAACATACCCAGCTGCCACTGTAGTGGTAAAAAAATCAATGGAATATTTTAAAAATTAATTATGCAGTATGAGCCCCATTACGTATAGAACCCAGAAAAATCAATAGAAAGAGATACTCACGTTCGCAAAACATCCGAAGTCTTCAAATAATCACACCTCTTTGTTTGATAAACTGCACTGAATCCTGTTCAAATAAGCTTATGTACTTGCTTCAGTAATATGCCCATCAAAGTCTGGTACAGACATTTTTATTGAAGTACACTGTCAATGAAAAAAGATATATGTAAGTCTTATATTATTTCATTACCTGAGTAGTTCTCGCAGATAAATATAAACTGTTAGAAAAACCAGAGTTGGTTAATCTTGATGTTAGTAGGTTCTCGCATGAAGTTTTGAGTTGAATTGCATTGTGAAATATAAGCCAGGCATTACTTTTACAGAAATGCATTAACCCTATTAAGAAAAAGGGCTTGATCTAATGTAAACTCTACTGTGATACAGAAAGATTTTTATAGTTTACTGAACCAGATTTAACGATCAGAAAAGCTCCCAAGCACGATATACACGCCTGTTCGGAGTTGGTTTCTGTAAGCTTAACATAGTAAAACAACTATGAAGTTTGAAGAAGAACTATTGCATGCACACATAGAAAAGAATGACACGTACCTTTTGAACAAGTTTGTAGTCTAAACTCTATCAGAGATAAGGGCGAAAATATTTGTTAAAAAAAAGCTGGACTGCTTCGTACAAAAAAGCAGCTTTTGTTTTCTTCAGATCTGCGTAGTTTGTTTGTTTGCGCGGGCGGAGAGAGTTTGCAGCCGCGACAATTTCGCGCCAAAAACAGGGTGTCTTGCTTGGGTTCAGTCTTCCATCGTCCAGTTGTTGAGTCATTGTTTTGCGTCGCTATCATTTATTCATCGTATATTAATCGATCAAGGGGAAAATGATCCACTCAAGATAAGACAAAAACAAAACTCACTTAATTCACCTCGAAAAAGTACATATTCCAGAACATTTTCAAAAATAATTATAAACACCAATTACAATGATTACCAGCCTGTGTTCGGTATTGTCGTATAAATATCTTTAAAACAGTATTCAAATACAGCTTTTTAATTTCCTTTCTTAAAATCAGTTTCGACATAAGTGTTTGTAGAAGTAATTCATTGCATATTTGCTCTCACCCTTGACACCATTCAAAAGTGTTGTAAAAGTGTAGCGGTCGTATTTGACTTCATTTTTGACTAGTATCAAAGGTGTGGTCACAGCCACTACTCTTTTGACTTTATCTTTGACGTGCGTCAAAGGTAAAGTCAAAGTTACCAGCATATTTGACAACGCCTTTGATAAGGGTTAAAGGAATAGCAAAGCATTGATGCATTTGACTTGATCTTTGACGCACGTCAAAGGAGAAGTCAAAGTTGTTACCAATTTGACTTCACCTTTACCGAGGTCAAAGGAGTAAGCACAGAGGTTATATATTTGGCGACATCTTTGACGCGCGTCAAAGGTGACGTCAAAGCCAATACCATATTTGATTTAACTTTTGACGCGTGTCAAAAGTGTCGTAAATCCAATTTTTCGTCCCGTGTTATACAAAGATATTTTGTTTTTGTGTCCATGGTGGAGCTCCGGACCTTAAATATCCAGGAACTTCCTTATATGATCACATTTCGTAAATGCATCTTGAAAAAAATCGGACTTACGCACGCACATTTCCAATACAACTCAAGGAAATTAGTAAATGTCGTTAAAGTCAGTTTTGCTATGATGTATTCTTCGAGAAAATTAAATAATAAGAAGGTTATAACCACAGCTTGCAACTTTTGAAGACAAATTGCTTGTTCTTTCTAGGTTTATGGCCGCACAAACCACCACAACACTGTTTTGAATTTCCCGCTTTTTTTCACCTGACCAACATTGACGTCACAAGTTGTTTTTACCGACAATTTTTCCGACCGCTCTACGAAGATAAGGGCCAAAAAATAACAATTTTTAATTGCGAATATCTCGGAGATGCTTCCTTTAATTGAGATGAAACTTCGTAGTATGTTTATTCGGTTCATATTAAACATATTTCACTAGAATTGAACTAAAATAAAAAATGTCGAATTTTTGGTTCATTTGACCTTTAAGGATTTCAGTGAACCTCTCGTCTTTAGATCTGGTCATAAATAACTAGATTAGGAAAACTTTTATATACCTCTTATTAGCCGAGTTTTCGGTCAGTAATGTAAATTAAGGACCGAGTTTTTTTCCATCGCGCTTGGGCCATAAATTGATGGAAAAAAAGGGGAATCCGTAATTTACAGTACGGACCGAAAAAACGAGGCTAATAAGATGTTTATTATATGGCTTCTTCCTGTTTGGGGGACCGGAAACAAGTGCAGGACGCACGATTTGACAGTCATTTGACAGGCGTCAAAAAAGAAAGTTTCTATTGGCGCACGAAAACAATAGCAATAGCACATAGCAAAGGCTTTCCGAGAAAGTAAAAACAAATTCGTTATGTTGAAAAAGTTTATTCGGTCAAAACTAAGAGCACTGTAGGTTTTAGCTCTTTAATGTAACGCTGGAGTATTTTGGAAACCGGACACTGTGTCTGTCTAGAAGTCCTTTTTATCTTTCTTCCGTTTGTCCTTGTGAAAAAAAAAAACACTGCAAAAGGCAAAGAAGCTTTTCAAGGTAAGTTTGTTGTCATTGTCGAAGGATTCGCTCGTTAATTGTTTTTGGGAAAACCTCTCTTTCTGCCAGTTCATTCTCGTCTTCAATTGTGATCTGCGTTAAAATTTTGAAACACTGACCTCCACCAGCATTCTCCTCCTCGGTAAGGTTACGATTCAGTTTCTACATCAGCTTCGTTCTCATTAAAACAAAGTTAGGTTAAAATTTGGAAAGGCAAAGTTAACATCCCAGTCCTCAGGGTTTACAGTCAAAACTAAGAGCACTGTAAGTATTCAATCGTTAATATGACGCTCCTTCTCAATCATCACTAACGTGCCTATTGCCGATGATTATCAGTTTGAGTTTCAGCCAGTGATTTACGGAAGGAGATCGTAGCCACAACCCCAAACAAGGTTCCGGACTTTGATAAGAGGATAAAGGGGACAGAGAGGGTATCCCCCATACACACCCTATTCCATAGGTAATTCGTCTCGAGTTATTTTTAGAATCGGGATAAAGTTACCTCGCGCGCTGCGTGGATGTTTCGTGGAGGTTTCACATCACTAAACACCATGCAAAACATGTCGGGCGAAAGGCATTGAAAGCGTAAAGAGATCGAGAGCATTTCTGAATATTGAAGCGAAATGAGTCGGCGCTCACCTGGGAAAAGGGAATCGCTCGACTATTTGACAACCCGTAAAATCAGTTTAACTCGAAGTTATCGTAACCTCAGTGCTTTAATAAAATGAGAAATTTCGCCGGTTTATTGAAACCGGTCGTTTGTACAATAAAGCAAGTAGCAAGTAATATTCATGTACATGTAATTAGTTTTACAAATTTGAATTTTATTGTAGTTTTTTTAAGTTGTTAAGCGCTGTTGATCAGTGAATGTAAATAGCGCTCTAGAAGTTATTAAATTATTATTATAATTATTATAGGACGCCAAGTGTTATTTTTGTTGATAATAAAAGACTAATAAAAGAGTAAATATCAAACCAGAAATTGCTCTCTTCAAACTGTAAATTATAAATGATCCTGAGAGAAATATTCACTGGGTTAAGGATTTCCCTGCTGTACTGTTAGCTCTATACAAGAGAGGAAGGGCGATTCTTTTTTAATTTCCGTTTCGCTGACACAGCTTTAGCAGAAATCTCTCTTTAGTCGTTTTCGTCGACAAAACGAATAGCCATATTGCTCTCCGCGTCTTCCGCCATTTTTCTGCCTCAATTCGTGAAGGTCTCGTGGCTCTGAGCGTGGGTCATCCACGCGGAACACATCCGCGCCATGTGATTGGCTGTTGTCTAATCCCCCTTGGGATCTGTGGTCTTAAAAATAACTCGAGACGAATTACGTATGGAATAGGGTGTGTATGGAGGATGCCTTCTCTGTCCCCTTTATCCTCTCTTGGTGCTAATGTCAGCGGTAAAAGATTTCCATCAGCACATTTTGCCAAACATTACCAACATCATAAATAGCTCATTTGCTAACTTTTCTTCCTCACGAGCTTGGAAGAGGGGTAAGGTAGTACATTATTTGAAGGATGGAGATCATGAGGTTCCGAATAAAAACAGGCCTATCTCCTTACTACAAGTCCTCTCCAAGGTTGCCGAGAAAATTGCGTTTTGTCAATTTAACAACTATCTAACAGAGACAAATCGCCTCACTTTTCACCAAAGTGGCAACCGAGAAGTCCACTCAACGGAGACATTGAGTCTCACGGTAGCTGATCATATATCTTAGGCCATGGATAGGAAACATGTTACAGTAATGGTGCTGATCGACTTACTTAAAGCCTTTGATATCTTGTGTCATTTGAGCTTTCTTAACAAACTCACCAGATTTGGAACTTTGAACAAGGCTCTTCTATGGTTCCAAAGTTACCTCACTAACAGACGTTAACCCACCGCGTACCGCAAGGCTCAAGTTTAGGTCCCGTGCTCTTCGCCTTCTAGATGAATGATCTTCAAGAAGTCATCAAGTCAAGTAACATTGAATCCTATGTAAATGAAACGAAAATATATCTTTCGTTCTCGACAAAGGATTTGGATTCATATTCATATTTACGCCTAGTTGCTGAAGATCTCCATCACGTGGCTGAGTGGTGCTGTGCAAATCACCTATAATGGTTTATCCAGACAAGAGCAAGTTGTTGCTTTTTGGAGTGAGACAAATTCTGTCCAAAATGCCTCGGTCAAGAGCTACCACCTGTCTCATTTGCCAAGGACATAGGAGTCATACTTGACTCAAACTTGAGTCTTAATGAACATGTGTCGTCACTTCACTCCTCCCTTTTATCAACCTACAGTAATACAACGTGGCTTCTATTACAGAGCGCTTAAAACTTTGAATAATCTTCCTGCTGCTACTAGGAACTCACGCTCAATTTCACAGTTCAACAAGAAGGTGAAAAGAGAAATGGAGCTTAGCTGGATTTAGTGATGATTTTTGATATATCTACTTACTTTAAAGTGACTAAGTTACTTGTAATTTGTTTTTTTTTTTAATGAGAATGTAATTAGATATATTTAGCAATTATTGAATGAGGCTGAGTAGGATGTAAAGATAACATTCCCCGAGATCTGTACAACAAAAGCCGAATTCAATAATTGTTTCATTACTGATTCAAAATATTTCAAAGCTCTGAACAAGCTTATCTCCTCGTGGACGTTCTTCTTATTTTTGGCCTATTTTTTGGCTCAGTTGCAGGAAAGAAACAGTTTTTTTCTAGCAGATATTCCTTAAAAAGTAGATAACATCCATTCAGTTTTAGTCAGAAATTCAGCTATTTCGTCTTCGGATAGCCGTGAACGCCATGGTTTTTAATTCACTCTTGAATAAACAGCTAGGTCGCCGCGCCCGGAAACGACGTTGATCGATTGTCTATTGCCCAAGAAGTCTCGTTTGCAATCAAATATACTATCGATCAACCTCGTTTCCAATTAAATATACCATCGAATCTATGGTATATTGCTTGCATCTTCCAAATTTGGTCAGAGCTGGTTGGTTATGAAGAATTAACCGGGGAATTGGAGCCAGTCACAGAATGCGAAATATTGTGCATGAATAATAAATTATATACATGATTATTTTTCTACTCGATGTAAATTAAGTTCTGAAAAGCCCATTTAGGTTTTAGGAGAATCGACGAGTCGACAGAATGCGTTTTGATACTTGTCTTTGTTTTTCTTGTTTTAGACGCCCATAGAGAGTCCGGGGATCATGAACAAGCAATCCGCATTTGGCAGACAGAAACTTTACCAGTGTATAAAGATGTGCTTGGTGACCACCCTTGGACAGCCTCGATCCTGCGATACATAGCCAGTTCGTACAGGTGCCTTGCGAAATCTGAATCTGCCGATTCTGGAATAGCTGATCAAGCTGAAATGTACAGCAGAGAGGCTCTAGAATTGCGAATCAAGTTGCTGGGAGAACATCATGATACCGCACGGTCCCATGTTGGCCTTAGCGACATCTTGATCGTTAAAAAAGATTTCAAATCAGCTTTGGAGCACCTTAAAAAGGCCTTTGAAATCCAGGAAAAGGTTTTAGGTGAAGAACACGAGACCACGAAGAAAACACTAGAACAACTGAAGAAAGTAAAGTCCATGGTAGAATGAAAGATAGGGTCTATCATCTGAGATGATGAGGTGATTTGACAAGATTCACAAGCTGACATGGAAGCTTTGACCAAAGGCAAGAAAAGATTTGCGAGTTGTATCAGTTTAGGTCCCGTTTATATGGAGAAAAGTTGTCCTTGGCAGAGGGGACACCCCCCTACTCAAGCTACCCTAGGCGGGTCAACGTTTCATACATTTCCATACAAAAGATAGTGAACCGTTCACATGAGAGACAAAAACGTGGCTCATCTAGAAGGATGACCGCCTAGGTGGGTGACCCTCCTAACCAGGCCAACTTTTCTCCATGTAAAACACTTTTGCTCTCCCAGCTGGGTAAACTCGGTCAAGGGCAGACAATCAGAGCCTGCGTGAGCGCTGTTGCCTATCCTTCTACCCGTGACAGATTTTCTCCATATAAGAAGGCCTTAAGTATCCAGTGGTGGAGCTGCTGATGTAATAAAAGGTTTTTATTCCGTGGAAATGAAATGTACACTACTAGGATTTTATTTTCTCTTGCATAGCATTCGAACATATATTTTTCAGAATTTTCAAAAATCTGATCGCTCTCAGAAAGAGTGAATATTATCGAACCAGAGGGAATGACATTTCAAAAACTGCCAAAGGCCAGTCCCTACCTATGGCCTCATACATTTACGGCATCATAACTCTCAACCTTCATCCCTGAACTTTCAAGGCTCTTAGAAACAAGTATTAGAAAACTACACGTGGCAGGTCTGCAACAAGTGAAAAATTATCAACCAACTTTTAAGTGTTAGATATTGTAGTTTTTTATCTTTGTGCAAATTTTGTTGAAATTTCTAAGCACTTGTGAATAAATTTTTAATGTTTTAATATTGCTATTGAACTGATACAACGTTAATTTAAGGTACTTGTACTTCTGTCCTATATGTAATACCTGGTAAACAGCTAGTAAGCTGTCGCAGACCTCGACCCGATAATAAGGACTGGTGTGGGACCACTCTCTATAAAAGCTGAGCGTATGTCCATACACCCTGCTAGCAGATCCTTTCTTCTACTTCCGCTGGGTTTTAGCGTACAGTCAACTCTCTCTAAGACGGATACCTTTGGGACAGGCATTAAGTGTCCGTCTTAGAGAGATATACGTCTTATAGAGAGTCAAATAAAGGGAGTAAAGAAAGGCAGGGACCAAGTCTAGGTGTCCGGTTTTCAAAGGTGTCCGTTAAGAGAGAGTAGACAGTACTCGAAAGACACTGCATGAATAGAGTAAGACCTTTGTTGAGCAGGTGTTGCTTGTTGTCGGGATACAGTATTTAATCAAGGCTTTACAGTTACGCACTTGTAACAGCGGACGAATTTATAACCATCGCTATGTGAATAGACGAATGCTTGCACTTGAAAAACCAGTTTGACGAAAGACAACAAGATTGAGTAGTCCATTAGTTCGGGCTTCAGTAACTCCAAAGGTTTGACGCGATAGGACAGAACCTCCTTTTCTCCTCCTCACTCACTTTGTGTGGGAAACCAGTCGAATGCTAAGCTGAAAGACGTTTGTTTTTTTCTAACAAACTACGCAAAGGACATTTTGAAGTAGGTGTATGCGCTTGGCTTGGTGTACGACAAGCCCACCACATTTCAAAACGTTCCGCCCCCTCTGTCCACATATACAGCGCCATACTTTCATTAAAACGCAGTCGTTATGCAAAAATTCTTTTTGCACGCAGCGGGATGTTTAAGGATCAGCAACAGGCCTAAACTCCTTGCCAGGTTTCTCTCTCTTGCTTCGAGAAAGAACCCTGGTTGCGACTGGTGGCGTGGACTGAAATGTGTGTCAATAGAATGCGCAGCGTGGGTAGCTCCGCCATTAAATTTTTTCCACAAGACGACGAAATACTATCTGAAGAAGGAAGAAAATTCTTGCTTCAAAATGCCGCTCGCGTTTCTGAGTTGCGTGCAAGCTGCGTTCCTTTCTGCTAGTTACGATAGATTGACGTTAGAACGATCAGCTTTGCAAAAATTCAATATGTCTACTTACGATAACATTATTTTGAAGACACAATACGTTATTTGTTTAGAGAGTTTGTACTTGAAAAAAGATTCGCTCGCCCTCCTGCCAGCAGGATACGGAAAAACTTGCTCGATTTGCACGTACAAAATCAGCTTTTCATAAATTTGTCTACTCCACAGGTGCAGTTTATGAAAGGAAAAGATAATGCAAAAGTCAGGTTTATATGAAACACCACCCAGACGGCAGTTTAAGAGTGATTTTCTGTAAAATTCGAACTTCGGCCTGACACGGTACCTCATCGATTTGGCTGATTTTTGGCATGTAGTCTTAGAATGGTGTCCTAAATAATGAATGCATATTCTAAGGTTCGAATTCTCGTTGGTTTCAAAGATACAGGAATGACAGTTTTGACGAGGCCTCGAGCGGCCGCCATGTTGGTGAACTGAAGGAGATTTACAGTAATTAATTCTAGCCTTATCATTAAAATAACTTAATCGTGACTCATACAGTTGCAAAGAACTATTCTTCCTCCTTTCACTTACCTACTCTTATCTGAGAATGGTTAAGCCTGAGCTACGAACGGCTATAACTTCTCACAGCACTTTTTCGGTACTTAAAAGGTACACAAATTTGGTAGAAATTGGAAGGCCAATATCACCCATGCCACATCGATTTAGACTAAGCCATTTTAACTAAACATAGTTTGTTTATAGCTAAGTTAGATTGTTGAATAAAATAATTGGGCAAATGCAACGGAACAGAAATATGATTGCATGAATGCGCAGTGGTTCAGCCACTTGGCCGCTAAAACTTCAAAACAAAATTCGGTGAATATTTGAAAAGAAAATTCTTTAAAAATTGATCGTGCCTCTTAAACCCTATCTATCGCTTAAAAAACCCTCCCTTGTAATGTAAACAGATGATCTTTTGATTCTGATCTTGCGAAGAGCTTGAAATATGCGCTAAAATGAAAATTATAAATTTTGTTACACACGGTACTAGCTCAAGTTCGCTCTTCGATTTCCCAGACCAATCGGGAGCCGCTCGTGTACTGCACAGTTACAATTTTCTCTGTAGTATTTCGCTGTATACAGCTACAAATTACATATTTTCTTAGGCAAAGATAACGCAAACGTTGTCAATTTTAATCAAAAGGCTAGAAAAACCAACCGTGCACTGTAGCTTTATGCAAATTGTATGGTATTCGATAATTACACGTGTAAACAGGAACCTACCTTTGCTAATGTACACTGTTTGGCAGATCTTTCCAGCGTAAGATATAAAACTAGTACATGAAATGAAATTAAAGAACTCATCAAGTCAAATTACCTGATCGTACCGTCATTACTGAATAATAAGTCCGCAAAATATGACATGGAATGATCGGTGGGAGACGAAGCTATTTTTAGGAGGACAAGGAACTGCACGCTGGAACGGAACTGAAATGAACAACCTCAATCAAGTTCAGTCTTCTTGACGCTATTAAACGTTTCACCCGAATTTGAACAGGAAGTTGTTTTCTATTTTCTTTCTCATTCTTGCATGTATTCTGCAGTTCGCCCACTATTTTTTCGTAACTTTTAATTTTCTAGCTAACTGGAACTGTTAAGAACTACCAACCCCCCTCCCCCCTCCCCCTCTTTGAGTGAACTTTCATTCGGTCTGATTCACAATAATTTTCGAACGGTGACAAAGTGAAATTTGAAATGACATTTTATTTAGTATTTTTAAAAGCTCCTTCTTTTTTTCCCGATAGCCAGGAATGTTTTGAACGTAAAGGCTCAAGTGGCGGTGTTTTTCACGACTCTGCTTGTAGACTGACCTCACCACCAGTACCACGGACATAAAATCTGATCGGAGAGGGTCATACAGTAACTGATGGGTCTCTGAAAAGCGAAATGCAGTCACTTTGGGCGAGTAGGCTATATAGATGATGAACTCATTGTTTATAACCCCATAACCGTATCGCAAAAGTCGAGCCAGCCCGGGGCGAGCGAACACAATTTTGGGGCCACTGGCCACGCCCTTATGTTTAGCGGGAAATTGGTTGATTAGTCAAATCTCCTTAACTCCACGACCATGCACCTTTCCAAATATAGCCCTTCTAATCATCATATAGTTAGGGCCTCCCGTAAGCATTTGCAACTATTTTGATTTGTAGAAGACTGTTTAACAGTTTTCATTACCTTAATGTCTCGTAAACAACACGAGGTACATGTTCTGATCTCTCCCCCCCCCCCCCCCCCCCACCCTTCCCCCATCCATAACAAAAAATTTTCAGACCAACACTGAATTGCATGAAGGTATGTACAAAAATATGACCATCTCGAGGCAAGGTTCATCACTGTAACTTACCACATAAAAGCCTTTTCGTTGTTTGCCATCGACTGATTCTGTTCTGAATACTAAGGTTCCATAAACAACGCCACGTTTAGAAAGAGCCCGCCCTTTTCAATACAAGAAAACCCAAGTAGCAATTTCACCAACGGACATAAGCCGTAAGAAAAGGACCGCGTCAAATAGTTCATGAAATCACAAACGCCTCATGACACCTTTAATTCACTCTTTCTTCGATAAACTAATTTTTAATTTTTTAAGCATAAATGACATCAGAATGCGCGATTATGAGCATTGTAGCTTATGAAAAGAAAATTTAACACCTGATGCACATGAAAGCGTCTAAGAAGGGGACTAGGGGGAATTAGGAACATTGTGCTTACCGCTGGAAAAATATTGGCTAGTTCTTTGAATAGACTCAATTAAAGCCGTTTTTGTTCAGTAAGGAGCTGTTAGATGGGGGGAAAGCTACATAAAGTAGATCGCATCAGAATACGGCATAGGACTAGGCTCTCAAAATCGATAAGCTGAATGCAAGACCAATTATTATGTAAAACAGAGAAAAATTCCTTGAGGGAAAAAAATTATGGCTAGGGAAAAGACCCGAAGGTGGAAAGTTAGGATGGTAGCTTCTTTTCAGGTAATCGATCATTTACGTTAACTTCCGCTATCCGACGGGCATATCGGAAAGACTGAATGGATGAGAGTATAACACATTCAAGAAGAAACAAATTTGTGATTTTTCACAACTCAATAAAATAACTAAAATTGTGTACTACTCGGTTATACAAGATTTTTGTTTTCAATTTCAGATTTTTACGATGGGGCATTAGCCCCCGTACTCACTAGACACTACTGTACAATCATCGTGTTAAAATCAGTGAAATACTCCAAAACAATTTGGATTCCTACCCTTATACCTTTATTGAAAATTAAAGTTGGGAAGTTTGTTGTTTTCTAAAAGTAGTTTGAACAGCCGAACGACATTTTTTTACACGGAGTGGGGAAGGCAAAGCTTCACTTATCTCTTCTAAGGTAGAAAGTGTCAGCAAAACGTGAGAGTCGTCCTTGAGGGTAAAGTGTCTAACCTAATTTTCTCACCGATTGCAAGTGCCATTTCATCCACGCATAACCTCACCTAGTTAACAGAATTAGCAAATGTAGTGGGGAAACGTTGCGAGAGAACTGAGTAAGATGTTAGGGTAAGTTTTGGAAATTTTCCGCACACCTGGAAAGTCCTGGCTACGCTCCTGATAGAGACTTTTGCTGGAGAGAAATTGAAACATGTTCGCTAATATAGTGACGACCAGAAAGGACAAGCCATAGGATAGTTCCAGAAAACCACCCATTAAAATAGATCACGAAGTTGTCGCGGCGGAGGATGAACTTGAAGGCATCTGATGAAGTGCAATTTTTCAAGGGAGCCCAGACAAGATTATGTACGATGGGCACAGCTTGTTTGATCGGGAAAATTTAGAGAAGCTCAAGGCAAATCGCTAGACAACACATGCTAGAGCTGAACTAAAAATCTTTTGCGCCTTTGAACTCTGTCCCTAAGGGTAAAGGAGAAAGTTTCCCTTTATCAATGCATTAACCGAGTTGATTATGAATGTCTCCTTATGTTGGACGTCTTACTAACAAGCACATTACCACTACTTGCCCTCAGAGGCGTTTTTCAGTTGACGAGCAGAGAAAATTAGGTTTTGACTGTTTGAAATTCTGGATGCCAGAGTGAAGACGCCTTTTGTATGATGACGTCATCGTCCTACAGTAAAAAGCGTTCGTTTTTTACCACTGATATTACGTCAATCGGTACACTTATGTTGTCGAAAGGTCCGTGAGCATGGTAAATGATTTTACCTTAAACTGCAGACACATCTTCAATCACTCCTTATTGTTCGCGATATCGGATAAACACTCTGGTCTCTAACTGAATTTTCTTTGCTGTTTACTTTATTTTGAATTAGGACTGTCTTGTGTTGTCCATGCATTGTCTAGCGATTTTAAGCTTTTTCAAGGAAACAAAAATCTGGAATTGTCCCTAGGGTGAGGCATTTGCGCACAGTTTTAAAGCCCTTCGGTGGGGTGACTGTGGTTTTTGTTGTCCCGGGCTCATCCCTCATTCTTCTTAACCCCTTCCAAACCAATTTTTCTGTTTATCAAGAATCTCCTCAAAACGGGCTTCGTGATTGAGACAAAATACCTGAAAATTGTACACGGAACCGTTGTTAACGGTGTACAAGGTAGAATGAGTCTATTCATTACTTTGCCAACGCCCAATTTTTAAAACCGGAAGTAATGATGTTTATTTCAAGGGCTCATGTCTCATGAGTTTTGAGTGAATCTTCAAACGCTGTAAATACATGTAGCTGGAACTATCATCGCATCGATCCTCGCTCACTAATAATGATAACTTATATCAACTTCCATTATTTATTGCCTGGCTAAGATTTTCACGGATTCTTCAGTTCAGTTGTTTGAAACCAGGCGGTTTCACGTGAGTTGTAACGCCAGGCAAGGAACGTGACGACCCGCGATATGCGTGGGAAAATATTACTTTTTTTCGATCAAGGTGGAAACTGGCAACTTTGTCGTCGAGTAAGGTAATACATCTCAATTTTCATTACTATGGTTAATTTTAAAAGCTCTGGTTTCGGTAAAGGAACTGGAGGAAAATCAGGAAAATTCCTGTTCGACTGTGATGGTTGAATTTTGTTTACGCGTCATAGCATAAACATAACAAATTTATTTTCCTTTTCCTTATACAATCTGCCTTTTTTTATACTGTTTTTCGCAGCAGAGTTATCGATTATATTACAGAGGCTAATTTTATTACACAGATCACTCAGATTTAATGACAGAAACTCTATTATCGATTGTAATTTTGGCAACACCTGGCGAGTATTCGGTGTACAGATTATTGACAAAGTCGCTAGAACAGTCTTCCATTCATTACTTTTGTTTCTGCTCCGTTAAATTTGCCCAATTTTTTTATTAATGAACTCGATTTAACTACAAACAGTGAGTATTCAGGCAGATTGGCAAGCTTCAATGCGATGTGGCAAAAGAGATATACGCCTTTAAAATTCTGTTAATTTTGCGGGTGTAAAAAATTCAAAAAGTATACCCACCAAAAGTTTAATCGATCGTTGCGAAAACGTTATCAATTTCGAAGTAGTTTCTAAAAATACAATAAAGAGGGATTGTTCTTTCAATCTGTATTGGCAAAGGAAGATTAGCTTTGAAGACAGGGTTGTAGTCGAAGGCTCAAAAGCAGCTTCTATTAACCAATATGGCGCCGGTCCGAGGCACCCAAAAACCGGCCATGTCGATAATTTCCGAAGAAGGAGGAATTAGAACCTAAAGTTACCTATTCCTTATTAAAGACCTCAAATCAAGTCTACATGCCAATTTTTAGCCAATTCGGTGAGATAGTGTGGCAGCGCCTTTTTAATATAGCTCGAATCTTACAGACAACTGCTCTTAAAGATTATTTTGCTATTTTCCGATGTGGTTAATTTATCAGCTGGTGTACGATATACCAAGTGATCGGGGAATAGCCAACCTCGTTCCCAGCGTTCTCTCAATTGGATCATGCAATACTATTTTTTTCGGGTGTTGTTGACATTTTCAAATACCCGCACCATCGGCTTATAATAAACGAGGCGGCAAACTCCTCCCGGCCTCCGACAGAGTAAATTTTGTCATAGCGACAATTATTTACTCTTCTTTTCCTCTCTTATTTTTGGCTCCCAGATTTTGGGAGCCACGTGTCCGCCCGCAACCAGGTTCGATTGTGTTCGATTACCGAACTTAATCGAACTCAATCGTTCGATTAAGTTCGATAAAGTTTGATTATCAAACTGTCCGAGTGGTTGCGTCGGGTTAACACACAAACACACAAAAGCTGTAAAAACGCGTAAAAAAGTGACGCATATTTACGCCATTCAATGTCTTCACAAAATTTGATATCTCGGCACGGGGAGTGGACACCTTTTCAGCACACAGCGCGAAAAAAAGCAAAAACAACAACAAAAACAGACAAACAAACAAAACAACTCCAATTTGCACTTTCACGGGGTCGAGGAATCCCCAGTCCACCAGTTATCTTAGGTATCCCGCAAGTGTCCCTCCCCTCCCCCCCGGTACCCATAACACATTTTCACCGGTGATTTAAGGGAGAACGGGGATACCTTTAAAAACCCTAAGATACGGGTGCTCAAATCAGTGCACTATGGCAGCGCCTTATTACCGGTAGTCCATGGTACTTAGCCTGTGTACAACCGCCCCCCAACCCCCTGAGAAAATATTAGTCCTCGAGAATGACACGTATTTTTTCCGTGGGATGCCTGTGGCACTCCCACGGTAAAAATCCGGTTCGGTTATACCCAAAATTGCAAAGCCAGCCAATAGGATTGCCTGAAATCTTTATCGATTATCTCTTCTTCCAAACCGACCAATCAGATTGTACAAAATCTGTATCGATTTTTAATCGATTTGCTTCCTTTGAAGAACGTTGAAATCAGAACGTTCTTTGCCAAATTTGTCGCCTTTGAGTTTTCCCACTCGTGGTTTAGGATGGCTTGTTAACCAGCGAAATCCTTCGGGATACTGTTTGTTGTCATATTTGTCGAAGGAATTACTCATTTTCTCTTAGACAAAACATCTCGAATCTCTGCCAGTCGATTTTCGTCTTCTTAACTGTGTACTACGATAAAATTTTCAAACGCTGACTAGAATCCTCTTCGACAAGATTACGAGTTAGTTTCTTCACCGCCTTCGTTCACAAATAAACACACGGTTTAAAATGTTGAGATACAAAGTCAAAATCTAAGTCCTCAAGGTTGACAGACGTCTTGTAACTTAATTTCAACCTTTTTTTTCCAAGGTAAAGAGATTTAGAGCTCCGAAATGAGCATTTTCTTTGAAATTTCGGTCCGTATAGCAAGTTACGGACCGCAAATTGACCAATCGCACGGCGAAAACAGACTCAGCTATATAATAAGTTACGTTATTGCATGGAATTGACCCAACTGGGAGCGCTTCGAACACACTTTTGTCGAACACTTACAAATACAGTCAGCTCTCTCTAAGACGAACATCATTGCCGAGATTGGAACGGGCAATAGCGTCCTTCTTAGAGAGTGATGCTATAAAGAGAGAATCCGATAAAGGGAGTAAAGGAGGACAAGGACCAACGCTAGGTGTCCGTTGCCCGAGGTGATTTGGTTCCTCGCATGTTTAATGGTCATGCGCCAAGAACAAACGGTGAGGTTGAGGCGCAAATCAAGTCTAGCCATCACCACAGAAGTCAGGAGAACTCATAAAATTAAGGAACCGGCTCCACAAAAAGGCTTGGAAAAGTGGATCTAGAGTGGACTGGGAAGCATTCGTCCGTCTGAGGCACGTAATAAAGCATTCCATTGGACCAGCGGAGCGAGACTTCTATAACGAACAGGTGACAGCTAACAAAGGCAACAGCGGCTGCATATGGAAACCAACTCAGCGCACGATTCCTACCAATCCTACTCAATTTTACCAATACACTAAAGACACGAGTACACTAACGAACGAGTTCAATCGTTGATTATTTATTTCATTTCTTTCGGTAAAAACGTGGCAAAAAACTGAAGGACTTGCAAGATCATGTGGCCTGGATACCCGCTCCTTCTTAATCACCACTAACGTGCCTCTTGCCGATGATTATCAGTTTGAGTTCCAGCCAGTGATGTACGGAAGGAGATCATGGCCACAACCCCAAACAAGGTTCCGGACTTTGATAAGGTGCTTATGTCAGCGGTAAAAGACTTCCCTCAGCACATTTTGCCAAACATTACCAACATCATAAATAGTTCATTTGCTAACTTTTCTTTCTCACGAGCTTGGAAGAGGGGTAAGGTAGTACATTATTTGAAGGATGGAGATCATGAGGTTCCGAATAAAAACAGGCCTATCTCCTTACTACAAGTCTTCTCTAAGGTTGCCGAGAAAATTGCGTTTTGTCAATTTAACAACTATCTAACAGAGACAAATCGCCTCACTTTTCACCAAAGTGGCAACCGAGAAGTCCACTCAACGGAGACATTGAGTCTCATGGTAGCTGATCATATATCTTAGGCCATGGATAGGAAACATGTTACAGCAATGGTGCTGATCGACTTACTTAAAGCCTTTGATAGCTTGTGTCATTTGAGCTTTCTTAACAAACTCACCAGATTTGGAACTTTGAACAAGGCTCTTCTATGGTTCCAAAGTTACCTCATTAAAAGACAATAGTGAAAGGGTATGGCAACATCGTTGTCAGAACCGTTAACATTAACCCACCACGTACCACAGGGCTCAAGTTTAGGTCCCGTGCTCTTCGCCTTCTAGATGAATGATCGTCCAGAAGTCATCAAGTCAAGTAAAATTGAATCCTATGTAAATGAAACGAAAATATATCTTTCGTTCTCGACAAAGGATTTGGATTCATATTCATATTTACGCCTAGTTGCTGAAGATCTCCATCACGTGGCTGAGTGGTGCTGTGCAAATCACCTATAATGGTTTATCCAGACAAGAGCAAGTTTTTGCTTTTTGGAGTGAGACAAATCCTGTCCAAAATGCCTCGGTCAAGAGCTACCACCTGTCTCATTTGCCAGGGACATAGGAGTCATACTTGACTCAAACTTGAGTCTTAATGAACATGTGTCGTCACTTCACTCCTCCCTTTTATCAACCTACAGCAATACAACGTGGCTTCTATTACAAAGCGCTTAAAACTTGGAATAATCTTTCTGCTGCTACTAAGAACTCGCGCTCAATTTCACAGTTCAACAAGAAGGTGAAAAGAGAAATGGAGCTTAGCTGGATTTAGTGATGACTTTTGATGTATCTACTTACTTTAATGTGACTAAGTTACTTGTAATTTGTTTTTTGTTTAATGAGAATGTAATTAGATATATTTAGCAATTATTGAATGAGGCTGAGTAGGATGTAAAGATAACATTCCCCGAGATCTGTACAACAAAAGCCGAATTCAATAATTGTTTCATTACTATACTGATTCAAAATATTTCAAAGCGCTTAACAAGCTTATCTCCTCGTAGACTTTTTTCTTATTTTTGGCCTATTTTTTGGCTCAGTTGCAGGAAAGAAACAGTTTTTTTCTAGCAGATATTCCTTAAAAAGTAGATAACATCCATTCAGTTTTAGTCAGAAATTCAGCTATTTCGTCTTCGGATAGCCGTGAACGCCATGGTTTTTAATTCACTCTTGAATAAACAGCTAGGTCGCCGCGCCCGGAAACGACGTTGATCGATTGTCTATTGCCCAAGAAGTCTCGTTTGCAATCGAATAAACCATTGATCAACCTCGTTTCCAATTAAATATACCATCGAATCTATGATATATTGTTTGCATCTTCCAAATTTGGTCAGCGCTGGTTGGTTATGAAGAATTAACCGGGGAATTGAAGTCAGTCACAGAATGCGAAATATTGTGCATGAATAATAAATTATATACATGATTATTTTTCTACTCGATGTAAATTAAGTTCTGAAAAGCCCATTTAGGCTTTAGGAGAATCGACGAGTCGACTGAATGCGTTTTGATACTTGTCTTTTTTTTTCTTGTTTTAGACGCCCATAGAGAGTCCGGGGATCATGAACAAGCAATCCGCATTTGGCAGACAGAAACTTTACCAGTGTATAAAGATGTGCTTGGTGACCACCCTTGGACAGCTTCGATCCTGCGATTCATAGCCAGTTCGTACAGGTGCCTTACGAAAGCTGAATCTGCCGATTCTGGAATAGCTGATCAAGCTGAAATGTACAGCAGAGAGGCTCTAGAATTGCGAATCAAGTTGCTGGGAGAACATCATGATACAGCACGGTCCCATGTTGGCCTTAGCGACATCTTGATCGTTAAAAAAAATTTCAAATCAGCTTTGGAGCACCTTGAAAAGGCCTTTGAAATCCAGAAAAAGGTTTTAGGTGAAGAACACGAGACCACGAAGAAAACACTAAAACAACTGAGGAAAGTAAAGTCCATGGTAGAATGAACGATACTTAGAAAGGGTTTTATCATCTGAGATGATGAGGTGATTTGACAAGATTCACAAGCTAACATGGAAGTTTTTACCAAAGGCAAGAAAAGATTTGCGAGTTGTATCCGTTTAGGCCCTGTTTATATGGAGAAAAGTTGTTCCGGCTAGAAGGGTCATCCACCTACTCGAGTTACCCTGGGTGAGCCAACCTTTCATACATTTCCTTACAAAACCTGGTGAACCGTTTACATGAGAACAAAAAGTCGGCTCAGCTAGAAGAGTGACCGTTCAGCTGGGTGACCCTCCTAGCCAGGCCAACTTTGCTCCATGTAAATACTTTTGCTCTCCCAGCTGGGTAAACTCGGTCAAGGCCAGGTAATCAGGGCATGCGCGAGCGCTTTTGCCTAGCCTTCTACCCGTGACGGATATTCTCCATATAAAAAGGCCTTAAATATCCAGTGGTGGAGCTGCTGATTTAAACACGTTTTAATATTCCGTGGGATTGAAATGTACATTACTAATATTTCATTTTCTCGTTAGTGGCATTCGAAGATAGATTTTTTAGAATGTTCAAAAATCTGATGGCTCTCAGAAAGAGCGAATACGATCGAACCAAAGGGAATGACATTTTAAAAACTGCCAAAGGCCAGTCACTAACTATGGAGTCGAATCTTGGAGGTTTACGGCATTACAACTCTCGACCTTCATCCCTGAACTTTCAAGGCTTTTAGAACAAAAGTATTAGAAAACTACACTTGGCAGGTCTGCAACAAGTGATAAATTATTTAGTAAAGTTAGGTTTTTTAGATGCTGTAGTCCTTTTATTTTTCTGCGAATTTTGATGAAATTTCTAAGCACTTGTGAATAAGTATTTAATGTTTTAATATTGCTATTGAACTAATACAACATTAATTTAAAGCATTTTATTTCTATTTCATACGTAATACCTGGTAAACAGCTAGTAAGCTGTCGCAGACCTCGACCCGATAATAAGGTCTGGTGTGGGACTACTCTCTATGAAAGCGAAGCGTATGTGCATACATCCTGCTAGCAGGATTAGCGGTAGGATTAGCTCAGTCGGTAGAGCGCTTGACTGCAGAGCGGGAGGTCGCGGGTTCGATTCCCGGGGCCGGACCAATACTCATGGTCTTAAAAATAACTGAGAAATGAAGGTACTTCCTTTGCCCTGCAGGCGGCTGGACCTTCGCGTGGCTCGGATGACCACGTAAAATGGCGGTCCCGTCTCCATTAGGAGACGTAAAATATATGAGGGCCACAAGTTTATTAGCCTTTGGCTATTAAGTGTTTCCCTCTTTAAATAAAGGTTTTTTTTTTTTTTTTTTTTTTTTTTTTTAGGGCCTTTCTTCCACTTTCGCTCCGTTTTAGCGTACAGTCAACTTTCTCCAAGACGGATACGTTTGGGACCGGTACCAAGTGTCCGTCTTATAGACTGAGAGTCAAATAAAGGGAGTACAAAAGCCAGGGACCAACCCTAGGTGTCCGTTTTACAGCGGTGTCCGTCTTATAGAAAGTCAAATAAAGGGAGTAAAGAAAGGCAGAGACCAACTTTAGGTGTCCGTTTTACAACGGTGTCTATCTTATAGTGGTGTCCGTTAAGAGAGAGTAGACAGTACTCGGAAGACACTGCATGAATAGAGTAAGATCTTTGTTGAGCAGGTGTTGTTTGTTGTCGGGATACAGTATTTAACCAAGGCTTTACGGTTGTGCACTTGTAACAGCGGACGCAGTTATAACCATCGCTGTATGAATAGACGAATGCTTGCTCTCGAAAACCCAGTTTAACGATAGAGAGCAAGATTGACTCGTCCAGCAGTTCGGGCTGCGGCGACTTCAAAGGTTTGACGCGATAAAGGCAGAGGCTCCTTTTCTCCTCCTCACTTAAGAAGAAAAAAGGAGGCCCTGCTCGCAGGGTGATGTACCCAAAAAATGAACAGTTACTGGAACTTAGCACGCCATTCACGTTTCCCGGTCGAAAACCAATCAACTGCTGCATTTTTCCACTTAACTAGGGACTGAGAATTTGTTTCCCATTGACGTCGGACGGCGTGTCTAGGAAATGAAAATCGCCTTTGTGTGGGAAACCAATCGAATGCTAAACTGAGAGGTTTGTTTTTGCTAGCAAACTACGCAAAAGACACTTTGGGAAAATTGAAGTAGGTGTATGCGCTTGGCTTGGTGTACGATGAGCCCACCACATTTCAAAACGTTCCGCCCCCTCTGTCCATTGATACAGCACCATACTTTCATTAGAACGCAATCGTTTAAGCAAAAATTTGTCTCGAACGCGGCGGGATGTCTAGAGATCAGCCACAGGCCCAACCTCGTTCCCAGGGTTCTCTCTCTTGTTTCGAGAAAGAACTCTGGTTGTGACTGGTCACATGGGAAAATGTGTCAAGAAATTGCCCGGCGTTGGTAGGTCCTCCGTTAAATTTTGTTGATAGGACGATGAAATACTATCTGCGGTAGGGAGAAGATTCTAGCTTCAAAATGGCACTTGAGGTTGTTTACTTCTATTTAAGATAAATTTACATAGTACGATCAGCTTTGTAAAATTCAATAATAGTTACGATAACGTTATTTTGAAGGGAAAATAGGTTATTTGCTTAGAGAATTTCTACTTGAAAAAAGATTCGCTCGCCGTCCTGCCAACATACTCCACAGGTGCAGTTTAGAAAAGGAAAAGATAATGCAAAAAGTCTGGTTTATATGAAACACCACCCAGACGGCAGTTTAAAGATTACTGATTTTCGTTATTTTCCGATTTGGTTAATTTATCAGCTGGTGCACGACATACCAAGTGATCGGGGAATAGCCAACCTCGTTCCCAGCGTTCTGTTTCTTGCATTTTGCAATACTATTTTTTCGGGTGTTGTTGACATTTTCAAATACCCGCGCCATCCGAGCTGATAATAAACGAGGCGGCAAACTCCTTCCGGTCTCCGACATATTGGTAAATTTTGTCATAGCGACAATTATTTACTCTTCTTTTCCTCTCTTATTTTTGGCTCCCAGATTTTGGGAGCCACGTGTCCGCCCGCAACCAGGTTCGATTGTGTTCGATTACCGAACTTAGTCGAACTCAATCGTTCGATTAAATTCGATAAAGTTTGATTATCAAACTGTCCGAGTGGTTGCGTCGGGTTAACACACAAAACACAAAAGCTGTCAAAACGCGTACAAAAATGACGCATATTTACGCCATTCAATGTCTTCACAAAATTTGATATCTCGAAATGGGGAGTGAACACCTTTTCAGCATACCGCGCGAAAAAAATATCTTATCTTAGGTATTCCTCGGGGTGCCACTCGCAAAGATGACCTTTCCGTGATCCTCAGTTCGCTGCCTTTGTCCCAATGCTTCATGCTCAGTCTCAGTCGGGTAATTCATTAACTTTTGTTTCATGATTCCCAGATCCCAGCGGCTGTAAAATTTTAAAAATGGACGTATTGTAAAAAAGGAAAACGGTCGAAGGACGGGCTTCTGATTTCGACTTCATCCAACTTCACTTTTTTCACGGTGACATACGAGACTCACGGAAATATGACACTTTTCGCGGGAAACAAGCCGTTCTATTTATAAATCTACTCGGGAAAGGGTTGACTCAAGAAATTAATGGAGATGGAGGCTCCATTTGATGGGCTCCTGCAGCGCCTTATTACCGGGGGCGCGATCCATTCAACCAAAATTCAGACCGGTCCGACCGGGAAAAGAGGACCACCTCAAAAGGTGGACCTGTTTTTTCGAAACTTTTCCGGTTGGACCGAACCGATCCATTGAGTTTTGGACCGAAATTTCCGGAAATTTTGGTTGAATGGATCGCGCCCCGGTAGTCCATGGTACTTAGCCTGTGTACAGCCGCCCCTCCCCTGAGAAAATATTAGTCCTCGAGAATGACACGTACTTGTTTGTTTTAGCCTGGTTACGCCCTTGCTGAAAGATGTGATGTGATTGGTAGATTTAATTTGCACAGTGTCGCATCTCACAGTAGTACTTTGTGGAGACCCATACGGCTGGTACGTTAGTAGAGTACGCAAAGACATCGAAAACCATTTATTTGCACGTGTGTAAAAGCGTTAACAGCTATTCCATCAAAGAATGCGTGTTATTAAGAATTTGGAATCACATGAGTCACTCCAACGGACTCTCAAATGTGCTTAATGTAAATTATCGATTTCCTGCTTGTGCTGAAGTCCGTCAATTCCTCGTTAGCTGCTCAATGGATTAGAACTCTAGCTCTAGGTGGAAATTGAATTTTACGAGGTAAGTCATATCACAGTTTCGCTAAGAAATGCATTGTTCTCTCAAGCTTAATCCCTTACTAGAACGATTCGAGGCATTGAACTTTACAGCATCGGCGTAGTTGTCATAGCCCACACAGCATCCTACCGGAGAAACAGATGTTTTCGCAGGCTATATCGGGTTCATTTTTGAGAAATTTGCTAAATAGATATATTCGTACAACAATTTCACACTATTACGCACATTATAATTTATATGAGTCAAGTCGAAAAGTATGTTTAATTAATGTTTGGAGCTGTGTTATTTTCATAGATCAGAAGACAGTACTTCCGCTAATTGTTAGTTACCACAGGTTTTTATTTTGCAGACGGCATACCGCACACTACAGACTGCAGACCGAGTATAATATCCCGACTATGACTAAAACAGCCGTGAAAACCTTTCCGCTTTTCTAATTTCCGAAAATTCTGTTTCTATGCATTGGCAGAATGCCGTGAAGGTCTTAGGTTTAAATCAGCACTGAACAGTTTCATCACAAACAAACCAAAGGTCACCCAATCAGCCCATGCTATTGAACAAACTATTTCAACTTTCAGTATAACAACGTATTTTGTTTTAACAGCATAGTGGTTTGCTTTAGGGCCTGTTTACAAGGAGAGAGGGTTACTCTTGTGCTAGACTTACCCTAGCAAGCGGGTTAAAGATAGCCCGTGTTTACAAGCAAAATTTCACAGATAGGGTTACCCGATGTGTTTCGTCACATGTGACTGCATAAGAATAAAAAGAAATCTTGGTAACGTCAGGAGCCCATCTCATAGGCTCCTGGTAAGGTCTACCTACCTAGTAAACACTCTGCTATCCGTCATTCGTGACAAGTAATCTTGACAATTTGAATGCTGAGCTAAATTATAAACATAGCACAATGTAAAGTATTTTCTGACTAGATAACTATAATATTTTCCCGTTTTTTCGTGCATTTAGGTTGTTTTTCATAGTCAGGGTAACCCTAGCGCTAGGTTAACCCTACCTACCTTGTAAACACATCGCGTAAATTAAAAAAAAAAAAAAAAAAAGAGCAAAAACAAAAAAAACCAAATAAAGATAACCCTCTCCCTCTTTATAAAAAAAACCTTAAAAAAAAATATAAAATTTTAATCAATTAGCAAATTTCCACAAAAAAAAACAATAACAAACACCCCAATAAACAATCCTAGTAAACACTCTGCTATCCGTCATTCGTGAAAAGTAATCTTGAAAATTTGAATGCTGAGCTAAATTATAAACATAGCACAATGTAAAGTATTTTCTGACTAGATAACTATAATTTTTTCCCGTTTTTTCGTGCATTTAGGTTGTTTTTCATAGTAAGGGTAACCCTAGCGCTAGGTTAACCCTACCTACCTTGTAAACACATCGCGTAAATTAAAAAAAAAAAAAAAAAATGTGCGAGTACTAGGGTTACCTTGTCAGGGTAACCCTCTCCCTCCTTGTAAAGAGGGCCTTAGAAAACAATCTACCTTTTTAATCAGTTAGGTTATTTGCACAAACATCAACAATAACCAAAACACCAATTATCAAGCTTGCAATTATATGTCTCAAGAAAATATCATGATGAACACATTATATTATTGCTTGAATTCCATCTAGTGCTGCACTTACAATTCGTAATTAGCTACAGTTGTAATTAAGCTGACTAAACACCTTTGAACAGCAAATTTTCAGGCTTTTGAGTTGTAAATCTTCGTGTGTTTACTCGCACTACGGAGTGGAACAGAAGAAAACGCGACCTTGTGGTAAAAATTACCCCAACATCACTTTGCGCACTTGCTACTAAAAAAGTACCGGAGACCACCATGCGCGCCTAGTTTCATCAAATTGCCAACGCTTCGCTTTCTACAAGATAGAGATAGTGTTCGCTATAGCCACTCCCGCTTCATATTCCATGTTTGTAAAGATTTCTATTGTAAACTAGAAACACGTTCAAGATCGCAAAAATCTTGCGAAACTGCAAAGGGTCAGCGGTGAAAATAAAGGGAAACAAGCAAAGGGAAAAAATGTGACAAAAAACTAGACGGAAAAAAATTTGAAAAGAAAACGAATATAGCCACGCTGTGATTCGAACTCAATTTCAAGTCGCCATTCTTGCTGCAGTGCCGTTTTTCAGCCGCTTGTTAAGTGGAATGTTCCCGTGCTTGTCGTTCTTTTTCATTTGCCTCAGAAATTAGTCGCGATTCACCGATAGTAAGCATGGTTTGGCAGACGATGAATAAAGACGTCAGCCTTTCATGAAAGAAAAAAAAAAACATGATAGTGCACCACAGCATTTGGTATCATTCGCACCTGAAGTCATGCACCTTGGCGTCAACTGCGGACTACCAAGCCGATAAATAGAAATATTACCAACTTGAGTTTCTGCCTCCCTGAGCGACCCACGCGGCGACAAATTTATGAATTCGCTTCAAGGGGAATTAATTTTGAAATGAGGAGGAAAAGGTCATGACTGTTTTAAATCAAATTTATTATTATCAAACAATATTCTATTTCAACTTTCAGTATAACAAAAATGTATTTTATTTCAACAGTATCATAACGACTTTAAAAATGGACAACAGGAACAATAACAATTTAATTCTACACAAAAGAATGTCTTATGTCCACTTTTTCAACTCTGATACTCTATATCCCTATTACTGTTAACATTCCAAAAGTACAAATCAAGCGAAGTTTCAAAAACGGGCAGGTTTTTTCACAACACGGCCGCTAGATGTCCTAACTTCTCGTTAAGGAGCACTAGGCTTTGTGTTTGCAGAAGAGGATACAGCTAACGTCACTCTACAAGGCTCCATAATCTGCGATGGTTGTCCTCATTCGGTATGCGAGGACCCTGAGCTTGGAGCTTTTGTCTTCGATGCTGGCTCTAGGTCCAAATCTTGTTCATCAGTCATCTCAGCTCTACCAGGACTGATCGCTGTACGTTTTTACGCACCACTCCGAAATTAAGGTGTCTGGATGACATAGTGACCGGGGAGTAGGGCTTCTCGCAATGCCTTTTCCAGACGTCTTCCCTCCTTTCCGTTGATCTAATTTACACGAAATGAATCATATGGCTGTAGGTCGGGAAGGGGTCGCAATCCATGTCTCTTGTCGAAGTACTGACAGTATGCAGTTTTGGATTGCTCATCCTTTCTGGTAACTGCTTCAGGGCTCAGTAGAACCGGGTGCAACTAGAATTCCAGTGTAGGTAGGAGGGTGCGGATTTCTCTTCCCATCATCAACTGGCGATGGCTTACACCTGTGGATGTGTGGGGTGTAGCTCCATGAGGAGGAAGTGCAAAAAAGGTTCACGCTGCTTCAGTATCTTCTTAGCGATGCTAACTCCACTTTCTGCTTCTCCATTTGCTTGTGGACAATAAGGGCTAGTGGAAGTATGTTTAAAGTCATACCCGTGGCTAAACTTGTAAAACTGAGTATCAGAATAAGTAGTAGACTTGAGGCTGTCCATCTTCTGAGTTGACACTGGTCGCACCATTTCAGTTGTGTCCACATATGCTTTGACATCCTCTTCTCTGTCAAATGTCTCAGATGAGACATAGAAGAGGAATTCTGGAAAGAGTATCATCCAAACCAAGTTCCTTTCCTCGTGAATATTCAGCCTTTGGTTTAAATCTCATCAGACCCATAAGAAGACGTTGACATCTTAGATGCACTTTATCCAGGTCTTGCTGATTGAACAGCGGTACCAACGGCCTATGATTAGTAATCAGACAGAATAACTCGAGGCCACAAAGGTAACGAGAAAACTTCTCACATGCCCACACTGATACTAAACACTACTTCTCTATCTGAGCTTACTTCTTCTCTGAATCGGTAAGGGTACGGGAGCCATGCTCTTGTAGAAAGATCATAACCCGTAGCTGCTAGCGTCGGTACTGACCACTGTTGGTTTGTTTACATCATAGAAGGCTGGTAAACGAACGTGGTAACTATTGCTCTGACCTTTTCAAAGGCTTCCATTGCCGGTGAGACCAATCCAGGCACTATTACCTTTCAGCAACTCGCTTATTGGGTTTTTTACATCTGACAGGTTTGGTAAGAATTTTCCGAGGTAATCAATCATTCCGAACAGCTGGTAGACTGCAAAAACAGTCCTTATTTTTGCGTATTCAAGTACGCGCGAGCAGTCAAACAAAAGGTCAGGAACGAAGCTGAAAACACGCCCTACGGGCGTGTGAGGCTCGAGCGCTTCGCGCGCGTAAGACTCTTACGCCACGCTTTACCGATTTCTTTACTGATTTTGAGAAAAAAACCGACTATTTTGCAGTCTAAACAGCTGGTGCATTTCTGATACATTCTTTGGTGCTGGAAGTTCCACGATAGCTTTAACCTTACCTGGATTGAGTTTCACTCCTTTTTCACTCATTACGTTTCCAAAGTAGCATATTTTAAGCTTATGGATTTCACCGTTCTTTTCATTAAGCTTCAGTCCAGACTCCGTGATGGTCTTAAAAACTCTCTGAAGGCTTAAATCATATTTTGAGTTTTGAGTTTTTGAGTTTTCAGTTTTCCCACAGATAATAGAATATCTACCTCATCATGCATCATGGTACGGATAACTTGATCATTATGTTCGTCGATATTGAACTGAAACCACGGGAAAAGACAAAGAAAGAATACATAACATTGCTCCGGCTCGTCACTTTTCTTTCTCTTTTCAAAGGTTTATATACTCCTTCAGTCCTGAGATCAGAACAGACCTAATTAAAGTTCATTTTTTCTCTCGAGGTCTATTATTCAATCACTTACCCTGATAGCAGAGGCTTCTCATATTTCATACCCAAGTTAATATGGAGAAAAATGTTTGTTTATTAACGGGCTATATATTAAACGAAAAATGGCGTCGCAAAAGATCGCTGAGCAAATACTGGAAGCATACCTCTGCCGTGTCAATTACAGTAATCATTGCATTTTTAATTTCAACCTGCAATTTTGTTGAAAAGTGTTTTTTTTTTTGGGGGGGGGAGGGGGATTGTGCTATCTGGAAGCATACCTCTGCCGTGTCAATTACAGTAATCATTGCATTTTTAATTTCAACCTGCAATTTTGTTGAAAAGTGTTTTTTTTTTTTTTGGGGGGGGGGGGGGATTGTGCTAAGGCCCCCTTACGCCTGGGCGGGCCTTACTTAACTTCAGAGTCAACCATTTGACTCTGAAGACGACTACTGCACAGGTTGTCGAAACGTTAGTCACTGTCAACAACAGCCCTATTCAGGACTACGCTCACCCTCGGGACACAATCATGCTCCCCCTACTTATGAAATGACTCCTGGGTTCAATCCTTTGACAGTTTTCAGTTATTGATGACTCTTTGAATGTCGGCAGTGTTTAATTCTTAACTACTTATGAATTTCATTGATCATAGATTAGTTATGCCTTGCGTATATGTGGCATAACTTCCACCTACATGGGGCATTACTTTATTTCCGCTTTATTTGCTGAGCCTTCGTTTTCGATGTCACACTTACAGGCACAAACACAGTAGAAACACATGGCGGAAGAGGGTGCAGAAGCAGTAGCTGAAGTAACCAGTGAAATGGGTAAAACAGTTTTAAAGGAAGCAGCTAGGTCAGCCTTAGATCTGTCACTTAAATTGGGAGAGAACTTTAATCTTTCTCTTAAAATTGAAAACCCTTGGTTGGCCGCGATTGTCGGTGCGTTTGCATTAGGGGCTTTTTACATTCACCGGAATTGTCATGCTCAGCCTGCAGAGAGAAATGCCGCTGCACGCGCACTAGAAAATCCTGAAGTACGTACACTTGTGGATGCAATAAGAAATGGCTTTGAGATAAACGGAGCTGGTGTGATTGACCCTGAGGTGATGCGAATAGAGAACGGTTCCATCCAAGTTGCATTGGTTTGCCACACAGAACAGAGTCTCTTGCTATTTCTGGATGACTTTGAGGCAGGCAAAGTAAAGGAAAGGTTAGAGAAAGAGCTAAGAAAACTAGGATGTGAAGAGGAACTGAAAGTAACGATTAGCAATTTGGATGAAGTTCACAAGAGGTTAAATCAAACAAGGTAAGATGACAACAACAAGCAGGTAACAAGATACCTTCTTGAATGTTATTATCAGTGATTGAGATACCTATTTGCCACCTTACGATTTGACGGTCATCTGCCTAGATAACTTTTTCTGTTACCATGAACCATCCTTGCTTTGTACTCTCTTTCGACATAGCCGCTAGCTCAGCTTCACATATAATCAATAACTAACTGTTGTGTTGGTACTTGCCGCGTGTACTTTTGGTATTTATGTTACAGGTTGTCCCAACGGTTCGTTCCTCTACTTTAAAAGTATGTAATGCAGTAGGTTTGAATTTCATAAAGAAATCGCTTAAACAGAAGTTGTGTCTTTCAATCTAATTAACTATTTCATACTTTTTGTGCCATCCTTTGATTAGAATGTTCGATTTGTGTACTTTCGCGCCAGAGGTGCGTGTGGGCGACTATTTTTTCCGGCCCCTTATTTTGTTGTATTCTGTAGCACGAATTGCTGGAACCCCTCCCTTGTTTTTTTGTGAATAGCTCTCAAAACTGTCAGCAGATTGATTAAAAGGGAAAAACGGCGGCCCCTGAGTTTGCAAAAAACAAACAAACAGACAAACCTCTGCTTAGTCCACCAAGCAACGTTCAGCTCGTGTCAAATTTGTAAAGCCAACAAAATCCTTACTGTGAAAAGGGGCCGGTATGATAACCTTTTTTGATGAACGTCCCAATTTTTTTTCAGCTGTCTAATCCAAAAAGATATGTTGTTTGGGAGTGGAAGTACTTCCTTCATACCAGCTCAAAATGGATCATCTGGGGCTCTACACGCTACATGCCTTATCGCACTCAATGCCGGGGCAAGCCGGACACTAGCCTCCCACGTTCTTAGGGGTTCGTCTGGAGCGCGTGACGAGCCCCTAACAACGTCTGTGTGGGAGGCTAGCCGAATACTGAACGTCTGAATACATGTACTTGATAAAGCAATTAACATCTTGAGAAGTTTCTTGTATAAATAAAGTTTTGATCAAACGTTCTAGCCCATGAAATAAGAGGAACGAACCTTTGGGACACCCTGTATTGCTATGTTGCTATTTTAGGTGATCTTTAGCAAGAAACAAGTATTATTGAAAAATTTGGAACCATCTTTTCTTTTTCTCTATCCTTTGGTGTTCAAACTAGGGTGGAAGATGCCGAAAACAAAGTTGGTGATTTTGAAAACAGAGCTGAGAAAGTCGAAAGTACTGGCATTGATTCAGTGAAAGGTAATCAGTCTTAAATATGTTAATGATATTTGTTTACTGTACATATAAACAACTAAATATATAACTCCTCTTGTACATATTCCTTAGAGCAAAGAAAGGGCAAACATAGGTTGCTATCACGCTTAAAATTGACTATTTAAAGTGTTGAAAACAGATTTTTAGTGGGTGTTTGGCTGATGAAACAGAAGTTAGTGGCACGATGTTGCTGATGATACAAGCAGAGATGCTTTTAGTGAATTTACTAGTGTGTCCAACTTAGAGTTGGTGTTGAAACCAAATTTCGAAGTTTAAGGGTGTTGTCGCTTTTCCGGCAGTTATTGACTTTTAAAAGATGTGAATTATTCTTTTTTATTATATGCATACTGAGATATACTCAATGAAAAGCTATGTCGTAAATTTTCATACGCAGATGAGTTCTAGTCAGATCAGAATCGCTAACGATTTCTTTTCGTGTGCGAGAAAAATGGTACGTTAAATCAAAAGCCACATGGCTGTGTGAGTTTTGCGTCAAAATACAGCCTTTCGCAGGCGCACTTTGCAGCTTGCAACGCCCTTGCTTCCTCGTACAAAAGTGAGAAACATCCCGGAAAATGGAGCGGAGTAGTTTCTTATAGTTCACTCTCGATGAAGAAAATTGTTGAGAGCCGGCAAAACAACACCAGAAGGGGAAAACTTCAACGAGACGTAAGCTAATGTTAAGTTGTACTTTTTATGGGAAATATTTTGTCCTCCGTTTATATTCAAACCGGCCCTTTACTCACGTAGATAAANAGGTTTGCGTCAAAATACGGGCTTTCGCAGGCGCACTTTGCAGCTTGCAACGCCCTTGCTTCCTCGTACAAAAGTGTGAAACATCCCGGAAAATGGCGCGGAGTAGTTTCTTATAGTTCACTCTCGATGAAGAAAATTGTTGAGAGCCGGCAAAACAACACCAGAAGGGGAAAACTTCAACGAGACGTAAGCTAATGTTAAGTTGTACTTTTTATGGGAAATATTTTGTCCTCCGTTTATATTCAAACCGGCCCTTTACTCACGTAGATAAAGCCAAATCAGAACTAAAGTCAAAACTCAGCCATCGCTGAGATCACGCTGCTTTCATTGAAGAGTTTCTGACTGCGATCGCCTACCTTCGTTGGGAGATCTAAATGAACATAAGGAAACCAAGATTAACTAATTCCTCTTTCGCAGAGAATTTTCCCGGTGTCCTCGTGTAATCGTCAGTAAGTATTTTGGGGCCAGAGATGAACGAAGTCACACGTGAGACGACCGATCTAAAAAGTAAAAGAAAATGTCGCGGTTATAGAAGCAACTGTTACAATTGTGAAAAGAAAGCCTCAAGGAAATCAGAATTGTACGGGATTCAGGAACCCTTAACTTTTGTGATTCCGATGCAGCCGTCCTTTAGCCTTCTCTCCATATCCAAGTCGCGTAGCAATGTCTTGCTCTGGGTGGTTATTGAATGACTTGCTCTCAGCATTCGGATAGGTTGGCATAATACTTGATCTATCGAAACCCTTGCCTGTTTCTCTCGGCGTTACTTAGTATACCCGACCACTGCATTTTAAAAAGCCTCTGCTGCAGTTCTAGGCAATCTTTAGTAAAATGAGTGAGATGAAAACCAAGTGGAAATTGATATGCTGGGTATGCATATTCTTCGTTCTTTGAGTCAATGTGGCCCTGGCGGCACTTAGGAGTCCCCATTCTTTATCTACAGCACTCACTGGGAACTATAAACGGTACTACGGGATTTTACAGTAAAACCATGTCAAGCCTTCCCCATGCACTCCCTAAGATTAAAAAAACTTAGAATTAAACTTCAGACTCATCTCTGCATTCTTGCGCTTCCTACTGAGTAGTGAAATCAGAGGTGATTCTGAATGCCAGCTCATTTTTTTTAATTTGATGTAAATGTTGTAAAGTGTATCTAGCCGATTTTTAAAAACCAACCTAACGAAATTTGCAGTCATTTAAGTGAAAAGGCGTCAAAGGGCCCGATAATCTCCAAAATCGCACTAATGAAGCAAAAGAAAAGGAGAAAGAGAAGAGGGAGGAGGAAGAAAGGAGGAGAAGGGAAAAAAGCAATGGTTGCAGTCTTAGTTTTTACAATAGGGACCTTGAGATCCGAGGACGGCGACGGCGGTGAAAACGTCGCTGAAAAAGTGAATTCGCGTTTTTTTAATCTTGATCGCGATTACTCCAAGTCACTAACTTTGTCAAAAGTAGGTGGACCCTCGTAAAATTGAATTCCTAAGAATGATATCCAAGTTCAGAAATAGAGAGGAAATTTCGTCGTCGCTTGTGTTCTTCCTCTGTAAAGGTGATGTTACACGAGACGATTCGCAACGACGATTTTGAGCGCAACACAGCGTAGCAATGTTGCAAGCATTCGAAACAATGCCGCAACAATGTTGTAATGCTGCGTTGCCCTAAAAATCGTCGTTGCGAATTGTCCCTTGCAACATCACCTTAAAGCGTGAGATTAGGCATTTTCGCGTCGTAGTCGTGCAGTGACGGCAAAGAAATGTACAAAAAAGCGTGATGCTCGTGAAAATTTGTTGTTTTGGTTATTAAACCTATTGCTTTTTTTAACGTCCTCGCTGCCGTCGTCTTCGTCCGATCTTAAAGTCCCTAATAGCTTCTTTGGAGACAGTTTTGATAGTTTTTAGCATAAAAGAAGAAGAGCTTGACAAAGACTTAGCAAGGATTGAACCTCTTTGCACGTTCAAACTAGGTCTTTATTGTTAGTTGTACAATATTTCGTTAATAAGACAATTTAAGGCAACTTAGGAGGTCCTAATTGGGTGCAAACATGAGTTATTTGGTAGCCGTAAACATTCGATTTTTGAAGGTCATTAGACGAATGTACAAGTACAATGACAATATATGCGACTACATGTCTGGCGGCTTGGGCATTTGACTTGCTGTTTGTTCGCACAGCAAAATATTCATCACAAGTAAGAAGTTTAAAATCAAGTTTGATATTTCATTAAAGCAAGTACGTTATTTCTGAAGGCGAAATATCCATGTAAATAGAGAGCAAAGTCACCCGCTTAAGTTTTCGCCTTTGGTTTTTAAGGTTTGTCAGTATTCAACATTTTTTACCTCGAATGACGCTACCGTGAGAAAATCTACAACTTTTCATCTCAAAGTGTAATTCATACTCCAATACTGCCGTCAGTATCCGTTCTACATGAAGTCATTTTAAAATAATGAGCGTATTTGAGTTTGGAACGGTAGCTCCCAGATGTGACCGACAAATTGACGATGTTAGCTAAAATGTCACTGATAATAATACTACTTATAGTAGTAGTCTCACGATCGCGTTTTGACCTAATGTAATGAATGAACAGTGACAGATAAGGGACCGGTCATTATTTATTTAGGGGAAGGGGGGAAATATGTTGGTGCGTGCAAACCAATCTTTTATTTTTTTTATACACCACATCTGAGGAGAAAGAGCACTATGAGGCGCTGTTTTTATCATACAGACCTCGTACAAAATACAGTATTTCACAATTTTTCAAGACAAATTGCATTTATTCAAGGACCATCGAAGCACGCGTGGACTTTTAATGAGCGAAACCGTTCAAAAAATTTCCAAAATCACCTATACGGCCAGCCGGTTCTAACTTTTGACAAGCGTCAAATTTGCGAAGAAATTTTATGAGTTACGCTTCAACGTGATAAAGAATTTATTGAGTCTATTTTTTATTAATGGTTTTATAACGATGTGTAATCTTAAAAAGCGTTTGATACGCTCGGCATTTTGAATACTCCTGCAAGCGATGTTTATGAACGGCTGAAAACAAACGACAAAGCGTTGAAAATTACACTTTTGAGACTACAAACAAGCAATAAAGAAACATAATTCGGTAGAACATTTACAGAGACAACAATTTTCATTCATGAAAACAAATGAGTATTTAAGTGTCTCTAAGAATCCTCAAGTCTTTACTAGTAAGCTTAAAGATGAACTCACGACAAGAAAATCGCCAAAACTTTCTTTCTACAACCAAAATTATAACCAAAATATTCTTCGGAAAGTCTTTCCTTTCCATTTACGGTGAATTAATATCGACTAAAGGCTTTTTAAGCTTTTATCAAACCTCATACTAGGTCAGATCAGTGTCTCAGTCAAATCTTAATACAAACGTGCATAACCTAGCTTCATAAACTGCGCCGCTGGACACTATGTTTCGAGATGCAGCTGCTGAAAGCTATCAAGTAAGGCAAGGATCGCTTGAACCTTTATAATTCTCGTACGCATTCAGCAACAAAAACGATGCCATCCGAAATCGGATTATCAGCTTTGACAAGCGACGCATTTCACAACCAAAAGCCCAATAAACAAACCAGCCATGAATAAGAGAACACCCTTGATAGCAGCTGTATTTCATTTTGTACATCCAGTGGAAAAAGACAGTTAAAAACATCACAAGTTGACTCAAAACTCTGTCAGCTTCAGCTGTCAAAGTAAACAACTTTCAAGATGCTGCGTAAATTTTACGCATGAACTCACCTGTCAAATTTTCACCAATCAGAGCATAAAAATTGGACGTGGAGCGTGACCAACACGTGACCATGGTAAGAAAAGGTTTTCCCCGCCTGTTTTCTTAAAAAAACTGGCTGAATTTTTGCGTCTGAGGTCAGTTTGAAATCAAAATCATAATAGTGCGGGGCGATACTGACATAAACACAACATATTTGATATGAGTTTTAAAAAAACGTAAACGTGAGCCTGCGATCATTAGGAAAACAAGTAAATTGTCAGCGGATAGCTTCAAAAAATATTCGACCTTGATGGGTCGACACCTGAGCCCGCCATACGGTCAGGTGATACTGGTCAGCGGATACCATGTTTTGACAGCTGTCAATTAATGACAACATTGATGTGCAACCAGCTTTCTCCCGGGCTCCGAAAGTAGCTAGAAAGTGTGAGAGTAAACATTAGTATGCCTGTGGTGCGGACGGAGGCCGCTCGGTCGGTCGGTCACGTGATTACCAAATTTTCTGGGATGGGTAGATTTATTTACCCATGGTGCTTCGCTGGCGCGCTTCGCGCGCGGAGCTCCGCTAAAATGCATGTATTATACTATTAACTCATAAAAGTGTCGTTTTGTTAAATTGAAGACAAGATATAGATGTTTATAAGTCGTGCCTTCATGGTGATGACAAATGTAATAACCATGCACAATATAATTCTTTTCAAATGATTTTCCTACAGCTGTAAAAGGACTACTTTCATGTTGTTTTATCATGTTTTTCTTGGGCTATTGAAGTGACAAGAAATTTTTTAAAAGAAATTCAGTCAAACCAAATATTAAAGCTGATAGGTCTGGAATTTTTATTAGCTTAAATTTGAAATTACAAAGTGAAGCTTAGAGTGCAAACAGAATTTCTGTCAAAGAGAAATGACTAAGTCGTACAAAATAGCAAAAAGCAATTGGATTACCATGGAAAATTTCACATATATTGTTTGTACTCTACTACATAACTTGGCCAATGGACCCCTCTTAAAATATACCTGGCGATCAAACTGCTGACCCCCCCAAAACCTCTTTATAAAAAAGTTTAGCCCCCTCCTCTTGCGAATCTAAAATAACCTTGACCCAACCCCCTTCCCCACCCCCCTCTACATAAATAATGACCGGTCACTAAATAACTTAATTTCTTGAAAATTTTTATTCAAAAACCCATACGTTCATCCTAAAAAGCAATTCGCCTTGTATAACACTAACTGGATCCTGGATCCAGGGCCCTTTCAGCTGAGCACATGGCAAAAAATCAATTTCAAACGCACATTTTGTGGTCTTCCTTTCACGCCAATGTCAAAATGTAGAAAACGTCCATAAAACCTTTCTAAACACAAAAATTCCCTTTTAAAAACGGAAGCACTAAAACATGGAATCCGGAATCCGGAATCCGGAAACGGAATCACGGAGACAGAAACGGAAACAGAAACGGAATCCGTGAACGGTTCCAAGCAATCGACTGGAAAAAAAAAATTAGCAATGACAAAAAAAGAAATAAACAGATAAAATAAAGACATAAATGAATTAATTACCTAGGCAGAGGAGACTGCTGTATGACTAGAGGAGTCGATTCCGGTAAAAAGACTTTTCATACCACTTCCGGCAATGAATGCAAATTCTCATGGGACAGCAAAGCGAGGAAAAAAACGTCACTGGTAATATCTAGCCAATCAGAAACTTCTGTTCTCACTCTCAGTAAGGATAAGTCCACGTGCCTTTCCATGACAACGGTCTTTTATTCTTGACAACATCATTAGTTATTCAAATTTATGGCCTGGAACACGATTCTCGTTGCGAGCGACACACAGTTTTTGCTTTAAAATGTTTTAGAAGACATATGTTGCTCGAAATTTGCTCGAAATGTGAAATATTTATTAAGGGTGCTCAAAATGCAAAATAGTGCCCCAAACTCAAAAAAGTGCTCAAAAGGTGCTCAGCGCAATCGGGAAAGGCCTATTGAAAACCACCACATGATGAACGCGCGCCAGCCATTTTGTTGACGGATAACATCTACTAAAGGTGTGAAATTCGCCGGCTTCTTCCCCACCCCCTATGTGGTTGCCCATTTGATTTTTCTGGGGGTTGGGGGGGGATATGGGTGATTTAGTTTGGGCAAGAATTTTTTTCCCAAACCTCTGGAGCTAGACATTTTTTCCTTGACATATAACGGTGTAAGATTTTTTTTCAGCACTATATACGTCATTAGGGAATTTTTTTTCAGTGCAGGATATTATTTTTCCCAGGTATATCCTTGCAAATTTTTCCCCCTCGAAATCAGTTTACAGGATATTTTTTTCTGAAATCATCCATAACCTCCTCAAAAGCCAAATTATCGGCCGCTAAAATCCACCAAACATTGGCTCAGTAGATAGACTCAGATCTGTTAATCNCAGCGGCGCAGTTTATGAAGCTAGGTTATGCACGTTTGTATTAAGATTTGACTGAGACACTGATCTGACCTAGTATGAGGTTTGATAAAAGCTTAAAAAGCCTTTAGTCGATATTAATTCACCGTAAATGGAAAGGAAAGACTTTCCGAAGAATATTTTGGTTATAATTTTGGTTGTAGAAAGAAAGTTTTGGCGATTTTCTTGTCGTGAGTTCATCTTTAAGCTTACTAGTAAAGACTTGAGGATTCTTAGAGACACTTAAATACTCATTTGTTTTCATGAATGAAAATTGTTGTCTCTGTAAATGTTCTACCGAATTATGTTTCTTTATTGCTTGTTTGTAGTCTCAAAAGTGTAATTTTCAACGCTTTGTCGTTTGTTTTCAGCCGTTCATAAACATCGCTTGCAGGAGTATTCAAAATGCCGAGCGTATCAAACGCTTTTTAAGATTACACATCGTTATAAAACCATTAATAAAAAATAGACTCAATAAATTCTTTATCACGTTGAAGCGTAACTCATAAAATTTCTTCGCAAATTTGACGCTTGTCAAAAGTTAGAACCGGCTGGCCGTATAGGTGATTTTGGAAATTTTTTGAACGGTTTCGCTCATTAAAAGTCCACGCGTGCTTCGATGGTCCTTGAATAAATGCAATTTGTCTTGAAAAATTGTGAAATACTGTATTTTGTACGAGGTCTGTATGATAAAAACAGCGCCTCATAGTGCTCTTTCTTCTCAGATGTGGTGTATAAAAAAAATAAAAGATTGGTTTGCACGCACCAACATATTTCCCCCCTTCCCCTAAATAAATAATGACCGGTCCCTTATCTGTCACTGTTCATTCATTACATTAGGTCAAAACGCGATCGTGAGACTACTACTATAAGTAGTATTATTATCAGTGACATTTTAGCTAACATCGTCAATTTGTCGGTATATCCTTGCAAGTTTTTCCCCCTCGAAATCAGTTTACAGGATATTTTTTTCTGAAATCATCCATAACCTCCTCAAAAGCCAAATTATCGGCCGCTAAAATCCACCAAACATTGGCTCAGTAGATAGACTCAGATCTGTTAATCATTTCTAAACCCTTCTGAAACAATAGGGAACGAAACTCGCTAGGGCAGAGGGAAGGAATTCGTTTCTACTTACCCCTACCCGGAGAGTTCGTACGGAAGGACGTACAGTGACTTCATAACCAAATTTTCTCGGACGGATAGTTTACCATTTTCTCTTAAGTACGGAGCTCCACGCTCGCGCCTTTGCGCGCGGGGAGGCTCCGCTATTAGCAATTCTTTGTGGATTGCGATTAATCTTATTCCCGTTATTTAAGTCTTCTATCGCATTTACTTGTCGGGATTCCTTAGTTTTACGATTCAATAGATTATTCAACGCTTCCCAAGTCTTTTTCATATTCGTTAAATTTTTTTCAAAATAGTTATAGAAGTAACCTCTTTTACTAATTGAAATAATATGATTAATTTCATTTCGATAAAATCAGAAACTCATAAGGGGTTGAAACGTGTAACTCTCAGATGTTTGCTTTGTCCGTTGCTCGTGATTATTCATTTTCGAAAGGACCATATTTGGAACGAGAAGAAGAGATAACTGACCAATCAAACTTCGTAAACAACGTGACGTAGTTTTACTTCAGGTTCCCGCGCCCCCTTAAAAAAATGGCCGACAAACGGGGGAAAACCTGAAGAAAGCCGAGAAAGCTTTCAAAGGTTGAAAGCAGACTCTTACCGAAACACTGAGCAGGATATTGTTGCCTTAAAACCGGAGCCAAACGTAACGTTATGAAACCCATTGACGTCCTCGCAACTTCTTGAAGTTGTCACTTCAAAAAACGATGCCTCGTTGACCCTCTGCACAGTCGGTAAACTTATAATGCAAATAGGCTTTTAAAATTCTTATAAGTCTAGAATAAACAGTAAAAAATATTTTCGAATAAAATTGATTAGCTGTGTATCGAAAAGTGTCCAAATCCTGAACCTGACATCTTCGCAAAAAGTGATGCGTGTAATGAATGTGAGAAGCTTTAAGCTTAAATTCAGCTTGGATGTTGTCGTCACGATCGTGTTTTGAGCTAATTTTATGAATGAACAAACTCAAAACAATAGACAGAGAAGCCGTTTCTTGAAAATTTTTATTCCAAATCCAAAAGTTAATCCTTTAAAGCAATTCGCAAAACACTATCTGGATTGTGGATCCGTTCACGCAAGTGTAATCGGCTGAGCAAAGTTCAACACAAAATTGTAATTTTGTTGAAGGCACGTGTAAAAAATAAAAACAGAGGCGGTAACAAAGTTTCGGAAAAAGTGGCTTACCTGCAGGATTATAGAAATGCTTGGCACATTTTCTAAAGGTTATACCCGACGAAATTAACCCAAAGAAAAGCCCCCCTGAATAGGTGCTATGAACGATGAACTATATAAAGTGTATTTCTGGTATTTTGATTCTGGGACGTGCTTTGGATTCTGGGAAGTGTGTTCGGATTCTGGGAAGTGTTTTGAATTCTGGGATGTGTATTGGATTCTGGGACGTGTTTTGGATTCTGGGAAGTGTTTTGGATTCTGGGAAGTGTTTTGGATTCTGGGAAGTGTTTTGGATTCTGGGACGTGTTTTTGGATTCTGGGAAATGTTTTGGATTCTGGGACGTGTTTTAGGATTCTGGGACGTGTTTTGGATTCTGGGAAGTGTTTTTGGATTCTGGGACGTTTTTTTGGATTCTGGGAAATGTTTTGGATTCTGGGACGTGTTTTGGATTCTGGGATGTGTTTTTGGATTCTGGGAAGTTTTTTTGGATTCTGGGAAATGTTTTGGATTCTGGGACGTGTTTTTGGATTCTGGGACGTGTTTTGGATTCTGGGATGTGTTTTTGGATTCTGGGAAGTGTTTTGGATTCTGGGACGTGTTTTTGGATTCTGGGAAGTGTTTTGGATTCTGGGACGTGTTTTTGGATTCT
>CALNXI010000536.1:15690-39155 GCA_942486025.1 Porites evermanni | reverse complement strand
GAAATGAAGATTTTGTTTCAGTCTCTTTGCCAGGACAAGTTTGAATGGGATGCGCCACTCCCGGAGTCTGCCCGGAAGCAGTGGAACTGGTGGCTTCGGGACTTGAGAGAGGTGCAGCACCGTACCGAGGTGTTTGTATGCTTGATTAGAGGAAGGTGTTACGTCGTATGTTATTCATGAGTTTGGGGACGCTTCAGAGAAGGCTTATTGTGCTGTTGTTTACTTGGTTCCTAAAGTGAGTGGTGATTATTTTCCAGTTTTGTTGTCATTCAAAACCAGAGTGGCATCACTGACAAGGCAGTCTATCCCTAGACTCGAATTACTGTCTGGGGTCATCTTAGCAAGATTGGTGTCCTCAGTTAAAGAAGCCTTGGCGTCACAGATTACAATTGACAAGACACACTTGTGGCTAGACAGCAAGACTGCAATCTGCTGGATAAAGGGTTCGAAGGAGTGGAAGCAGTTTGTGCAAAATCGTGTAAATGAAATCTTGTCCTTAACCGAAGAGAGCATGTGGAATCATTGTCCTGGCATTGAGAACCCAGCAGGCGTAGGATCTCGTGGAGAAGGTGCGGCTGAGTTAAAGAGTAATATGTTGTGGTGGAAGGGACCATCGTGGCTATCGGAGCCCATGAGAAACTGGCCCAGTTCTGAGGAATGTTCCGAAACAATTGCTGAAGAGTGTTGCGTAGAGATGAAGAAAGGCCAAGCTATCGAAGCAGTTGGTGAAGTAGTATTGTTAACTACAAATGGAATGCCCAATATGGACACTTTTATTCCGATCACAGATTTTATCTCGTGTGACAAGTTGTTTCGTATTACAGCCTTGGTGTTGCGCTTTGTGAAAAATTTAAAAATCAAGGCCGAGTTGCTAACGGAAGGAACTGTTTACTTGGGAGAGGTTACTGCAGAAGAACTTGGAAATGCAGAAGTGAAGTGGTTAAGAAGTGTCCAGAAAAGTTGAAGTCCCAAGCAAATTACAGTCAGTTAGAGCGAGACTTTGGTTTGTACGAAGACAGTAGTGGAGTTCTAAGATGTAAGGGGAGAATTGCTAATGCTGATGTACCACGTGAGACGAAGTGCCCAGCTGTACTACCAAGGAATCATTATCTTTCAACTCTGTTGGTGAGAGATGCTCATGAAAGGGTGCATCACAATAGGGTAGAAGCTACGCTGGCCCAGCCGAGAACCGGATTTTGGATTGTCAAGGGACGACAGTTTGTTAAAAGAACACTGGCTAGCTGTACAGTTTGTCGTAGATATGAAGGGGAGAGTTACAGAGTGCCTCCTCAAAGTGACCTACCCGAGTTTAGATTGAGCCAGAAACCTGCCTTTACTTATGTCGGAGTAGATTATGCTGGACCTTTGTACATTAAGGTGTCAGGACAGTCTGCGTTACAGAAGGTCTATGTTCTCCTGTTTACTTGCTGTTCTGTGAGAGCAGTACATTTAGAGCTTGCTACGGACCTGTCGGTTGATGTATTCATCCGTTGCCTGAGGAGATTCGCAGCTAGAAGAGGTTTACCAGAACTGATTATCTCGGACAATGCCAAAACGTTTAAGGCTGCAGATAAAATTTTGAGCAAGTTATTTTCTTACCCAAGAGTCAAGAAATTCCTGGCCAGTAAAAGAATTGACTGGAGATTTAATGTGGACAGAGCGCCCTGGTGGGGTGGCTTTTTTGAGCGATTGATTCAGAATACAAAGAGATGTTTGCGGAAGACACTTAGGAACGCTAAGTTAAACTATGACGAATTGCACACTGTTCTCGTCGAGGTTGAGGGAACTCTCAACTCTAGACCCTTGACTTACGTATCGTCAGATGATCCTGAAGAACCATTGACACCAAGTCACTTGATGTATGGAAGACGAATATTATCACTGCCGGAGGTAACAGGAAATCGACAAGCCTCACTTGACCATACAGTGTCGTCGGAAGATCTCCCAAGAAGACGGAAGTACTTGGGATTGTTACTGGAACACTTCTGGAGGCGCTGGAGCAGAGAATATGTTACAGAGTTAAGGAACCTGCATCGGCAGAAATCCAGGCCTAGATCCAGTATTGCTGTATCTGAGGGAGATGTTGTTACCGTTTTCGAAGACAATCTGCCCCGTAGTCAGTGGAAACTTGGACGAGTGGAGCAGTTGATCCATGGTGCGGACGATCGCGTTAGAGCAGCTGTAGTCAAGGTCATCAGTAAGAGTGGTAGACCTGTTACTATGAAGAGGCCAGTGCAAAGGCTGTTTCCCCTGGAGATACCTGTCGTGAGTAATGATGAACAACCTCGGGAGGAGCAGATAATTGATGGCATCAGGCCAGCCAGGCGTCTTTCCGCTCGGAATGCTGATTATATTCGGAGACTAGTTGACCAGTGATTCGACTGGTCAAGGGGGGAGTGTGTTACATTTCGCGCGTGACATTTTTCGATCTTAGATGTAGCCGATCACGTTTCGAACACGTGATCATGTGACACTTTGAACGGAGTAGTTTTTTGATTCAGAGAATTGTAATTTTGTTGAAGGCACGTGTATAGATTTAGAATCCCGTTACTTTGTAGAACCCTATCGTTTTTGGCAAGTGTATCGGAATAGAAGCCCGTTACTGTAAGAGATCTATTGGTTTCGAATAAAATATATCACATAAAACGTCTATGAAACATTAAAAAATACATAAATTCCGTTTCAAAAACGTAATTGTCTTGGCCATAGAGTGCAAAATGTACCTGAAAATTCAGCAAAAACTTGGTTGCATTTCAAAACAGATCATGAACTCTGCCGTGAAGAAAACAAGGTTGAATTCCTCGAAGGACGATTTCTTGATGAAAAGCATCCCTTTCTCCACAAAAAGAAAGCTGAGCATTCTTTTGAACTTTCTCTTTCCATTTTTTGTCTTTTAACGGTGTATTTTTAACCTTGAAATGCAGAGCTCTTGTCTTAAAACATCTGCATGGTGATCGCGCAGCAGCCATTTTCGTTGAAAATGAATATTCACGAGCATTGAACGCAAGTTATACGTCTCAACCCCTTATGAGTTTCTGATAAAATTTATATTTAGTTTGATCATCAGATGCAAAAAGTTTTCTTTTGGTCTTAATTGAAGCTCTTATCCCTTGTGTTATCCATGGTTTTGAAAAACGTTTCAATTGGCGTCGGAAAATCTGTTTAATTGGCACCCGCTTGTTTATTTTTTAGTATATTTACTATAAAAAGAGGAAAATATATAATCAATGTCAATCAATTTGATTAAGATGATGCGTAAAAGAATCCCTATCGAAATTTGTGAAGTCGCGCATTTTTCTCTTCGGAGGTTTAATTCTATCTCTTGCTGATCTGAATATACAAAACTGCGAGAAACGCATGGTCACTCACATCAGAAATTATGTTGCCACTCACTGATACACAATCAGGATTATTTACAAATATATTATCAATTAGAGAAGCCGAGTTACCGCGAACTCGCGAAGGTTTTTCAGTGGTAGGAATGAGATAGCTCCGAAGAAAGTTGTGACTAAATTCCGATACCTCACTTTTTAAAAGACAAAGATTAAAATCACCCATGACACAGACATATTTCCCAGTTGAGATAAAGTTTTCTAGAGTTTGTTCAAAATACTCTAAGAAACGTTCGGGAGAATTATATTGTCTGTAGATAATGCCACAAATTGTATTCTTTTTGGATGCAAAACTTAATTCGATCCAAAGGGCTTGAAAGGCCTCGTTAGAATTTTTTTCTAATATAAGATGGTGTAATGAAGTGTCTCATCAATAAACATTCCAACGCCACCGAAAGCTAGAGGCGTTGGGACAAATTCAAATTCATAACCAGGCAAGGAGAATTCGGCGCTTTCCGAGTTAGAATCGTCAATTTTAGTTTCTGTTATTCCTATGACATTGAAGTTAAAAACCAGTTCGTCTAAAATAGAGCTTTGAAGGTTTTCAAAGTTCTTACTGAGTCTAATCATATTATTATGAAATATCGAAAAGGAGTCGTCATCATTCTCAATCACATATTTGTTTTGCTCCTTCAAGCTATGTGGCGAAAAATAGCGGCTATGAATGCGCTGATTATATAAATTGTCAACTGTATTTACATCTCTGTTACATAAGGTATTTAACTTAAATACACCGTATTCACGAATGGCGGACACGCGGAAAAAAACTGGTGCCTAGTCATGAAAGCGAGGCGTTGGAGGATAAACAAAAATTGCAAATGAAGACTTTCAGTGAACTTGCAGAGTGTTTAGCACGGATTCCACCTAAAATAACTTTGTACGGACTTCTTTTTAAAGAAAATTACGTGGGATGTCTTCTGCTTTTAATGTTTAGTAGCGATTTGCTGTTTGCAATCAAAAGGGACGCGTATGTCTTCAAGGAAACAGGATGATTTTGTAGGTTTCCAAAGCATCAGAAGCTCGACAAGTGGACGATGGCTGGAGAAAAGAGGCAAACTTCACACTGCAACCGAATACGAAAGCCAGTTCACTGAAATTCGGTGAAACAGAAATATTTAAGCAATAGAAAACGTTTTCCGTGTTTGCATAGCCTGATATAAACACGAGAGGGGTTGGGAGAATTCGAGACAGTTATGCACACGCGAGACGAAGTCGAGGGTTTGCATAACCGTCGAGAATTCTCCCAACGCCTCGAGTGTTTATATCAGGCTATACAAACACAGGAAAAAAGTTTTCTATTGCTTTTATAAAATAACTTTCCCTAGAAAAAAACGCAAAACTCTTTGTATGACACTGATTAAAAGAGAAATTCTTACCAGTCGCAAAATCTTGTCCACGAAGTCTTGCACGCGTAATGAGTCCTTGTTTTGCAAAAAGATGCTTTGCAAAATACGGAGTTTTCTCGTTTAAAATGTCAGCTTAAGGGAAGAAAAATTGACTCACCTTCTTTGTAACGATTTTCCATGTTTCAGCCGACGAAGGAATGGGTAAATAAAGTAAACTTGTCTAGTTTTGAACTCGAAAACTTTTTCAAATTTGGTGCTTGCGTGATTAGCGCGCGAAAAGCCAAACAACTTGACGCCACAACCATGTTTACATACTCTCATGCAAACACTGCTCTCGGCCAATCAGAGCGCGCGTACTATCTTAGTTATTTTATAAAAGCAAATCTTGGTGGCAAGAAAAAAAAGAAATAAGCGACAGATATTTGGCCTACTTGCAACTGTTAACGCAAGAGACGTCTGCCGTTGAACAAAACAGTTCAAGTCGAGGTGGAAAAAAGGAAGACAGGAAAGAAGAGGTGACTGAGGTTCCGATGAAGTTATGTTTGGTTTTTGTTTGCCAGGACGTTATTCTCTGGTCTTTATCAATGAAGGACATCAATTAGAAGTATTTTTTAGGTATAAATGCAGGAGCGATCAAGAGGAGTACGCTCAAAATTTCAACTAGTTACTCGGCAGACTCGGTAAGCCGGCCACGTATCATTTCAGCGAGTAATTTCGTATTTCTTACCTTTGGCTGTAAAGAGTTTTAACTTTATGTTCCATAATATTTTAAAGTTGAAGAATACATAAATAAATAAATAAATAAATAAATAAAATGATGGTCTTCTTAAACTGATCCAGACTCGAATTCAATTATTCGAAACCGAAGCTTGCCGTGTGCAGTCCTGACAAAAACATTGCCTTAAAATTTTAACCTAGTAAAAGGTAAGCTTTATACCACTTTTTTTACCAAGAGCTCTCTGAGATAATGCCCTAAAAAGAGACCAGGCAAATAGCAAGCCATAAGATTCACACACTACAGCTTCTAATTTTGATAAAATTATTTTTAATTATTTTGCAATGACAAAGAAATCATGAGATTTTTGCTAAGCTCTGCCAACGTACCTCTAACAATTCACTCCAAAGCGACGGAATTAATTTGATCCAATAAAGAATTGTCGTGATCTGGCTTTCATATTCGATTTCAGTGTGAGGTTTGGGCCAACATGTTTGCCGATTTTCTCCAGCCATCGCCTACTCTTCGAGCTTCTGACGCTTCGGAAACCTACAAAATCATCCTGTTTCCTTGAAGATACACGCGTGCCTTTTGGTTGCAAACAGCAAATCGCTACTAAACATTGAAAGCAGAAGACATCCCACTTAATTGTATTTAAAAAGAAGTCCGTACAAAGTTATTTTAGGTGGAATCCGTGCTAAGCACTCTGCAAGTTCACTGAAAGTCTTCATTTGCAATTTTTGTTTATCCTCCAACGCCTCGCTTTCATGACTAGGCACCAGTTTTTTCCGGCGTGTCCGCCATTTGTGAATACGGTGTATAAATCGAATTCATATAAGCTAGTTAGCTTATCAAGATATCTTTTCAAACGTATATTACTTTGGAGTAAGTTATTAAAACGACCATGAAAGTCCGCTAAGTTTCCTTTACAATTAAAGAGTAAGGCATTTCTTTCAAAAGGCCTCTCAGGACCTTTTCATGTTGCTTATTTCTTTTTGTTTTTGTCATACGCAAATCAAGGCATAAATATAATTAACTATAGGAACAAACAACTATTGTTAAAAGATGAGCATGATTGCTCTATAGTTCCTTCAGTTTCTCAGATCTCCCTTCCTTCGCTACGTCATGTGATGATCGGTCAAAATACTTCAGGAGCACCCAACGTCAAATTTCGAAAAATATCTGTTCGGAAGACGGTTTGTCGAGATCTAGAATTTTCGGAACATTTGTTTTAAAATTTCTTGCTTGCCTGCCTCTCCTAGGATTTTCGAACATCTAAAAAATGATATAATTGTCCATTTTTAACGGATTTTTACGCTAAAAAGGTCACCTAGAATTTTCGGAAGCCTTTTTTCTGGCCGAAATTTTCGAAAAGGCAAGTTTTGATCCCTATAAGTTTCGAATCACTAGATTTCAGCTAGGAAATCCGAACAGATGAAAAATTTTTAGGGGATAAAGATATGCCTATATCTACCGTTTAAATAATAAAATACGTTCAACAATGCTATGTTTAAAAGGGTTTGAACTACATTCTCGTTGGGTGCCCTTAATACTTGATGATCAAACACATTTTAGCCGCGTCAGAAACGTTTCAGTACTTCATTTCTCCTCATTTCCCGTCGCTTCAGTTGATAAAGAAGTCGTTTAGGAGACAACGAGGCCGCGACAAGGAATTAATCTTGTGGCATCGGGGTTTTGTGACTCTTTTAACTGTAATTAGCTCTTTATCATAAAATAATTCATAAAACTTTTCTTTTTTTTCTCCTAGGGCAATTAATTTCACGACGTTTTTATAAAGCCGATCCAACACTTCCTTCTAAAGGGACGCATTTTATAGGAAGAGAAGCAGTGGCGCAAGAAATTGTTCAAAAACTTACCCAGGACCCAAATCCTTCACGCATTGTCATCATTGTTGGTATCCCTGGGATGGGTAAGACAGAAGTTGCCATTCACGTCAGTCACTTACTTCAAGAGAAACACGAAAAGTCTGTTATATTCATTGAACAAAAACAAAGGCTCTCAGAAGTCTGCAGCGAAATCCTCCGTAAAATCAATCCTCTGGCTCCGAAACTCACAGAGAGTCATAATGTGGTATCGACAGCGAAATGGCGACTTAAAGAGCTTGATGAGAAGAAAGTTATTGTGTTAGACGATGTGGCAGGTATACAACAACAAGGAGAGCAATTTGACGACTTTCTAGAATATGTAGGAAGACACGCACCTCGTGTTCAGCTGATCATCACAACTCGAGAGGATGTGGGTTTTCATTCTCTGGGCGTACACAAAGTGCGTCTAGATGGTCTTGACCCCGAGTCGTCTGCCAAACTACTTCACGACCTTGCTCCAAACTGTGAGGAGCAGTATATCAAGGAACTCGGCAAGCTCTGTGGTGGGATACCGTTGGTTCTTGCCAACTGTGCAGTCTTACTAGAAGATGGCTTCAGTCCGGAGGTGTTGGTGGTACAGCTGAAAGAAAATCCCATACAGCTTTTGAAGACCCATGCTGAGGATGTATACAATGTGTTGAGACAATTCCTGCTCAATATGTCAGAAAACATAAAAGCAAGCCTTGTTCGCCTTTCAGTTTTCCCATCTTCCTTTTCCGTTAAAGACATGGAGATTGTCTTCGGCGACGTATTAGAGCCAGAGACTGTTAAGAATACCATGATAAGGCGTTCTCTACTTCGTAGAATTGACATTGAAAAGTTGGTTTTGCATCCTTTGGTCCGCGAATTCCTCAAAGTTGAGAGGAAACTTCTCAACATGGATGATGTAGGTAAAAAAGCTGAACACAAGTATAATCAGCATTACCTTGAGCTCCTCGAAACCCTAAGCAAACAATTTATCAGCAAAGAGTGGTCGCAAAATGCCATTTCTGCCTTTAGGAGAGAAGAAGGAAACATCCTAGAGATGTTCAAAAATTTCCTGCAGGAAGGAGGCGTCAAGAAAGAAACAGAGTCGTGCATAGATGTCGCTAACTCCACCAAGGTTTTGGATTTCTTGGCCAGAGTTTTATATCCGCCCTCTGAATTTGCAAAGCTGTATGAAGACTGCTGGCACATTGCCAAAGCATCTAATGACATGAGAAGACTTGCGGATTGTCTAACTTCCTTGGGATTTCTTGGCCTCTATAAAGAAGCTCACCGAGGGGTCAGCCAAGATACTCTTGAGAAGTTTCAGCGGGCCTATGAAATCCGGCAGAATTTGCCAAAGGAATTACAGCACTGTGAGACGCATGCACACACCATCTCCAAACTTGGGCTGTGTTACGCACTTCAGGTAAAAAAAAAGAATAGAATTAGTTTTTTCCGCTGTAAGTGCTGTGAGTGTTTGTAACAGGCCATTTTCGAGTTGCCCTAAACCTCATACAAGTGAAACTCATTATATCACAAGAAAGATTCTGCACTTAGCCTCATTATGAAAGTGAGGGTTTTTGTAACTCGGAAATGGCCTTTTCTATTACTTCCTTTACATAATGTATATGAAAGAAAAGTCTATTTAAATGCGAATGGAGCAAAAAAAAAGTGTTTCTTTTCCTCGGGGTCTTACCTCGAAGGGATGACTTTAATTAATGTCACCGCACCTAAAAGTAGAGGTAATTACTTTTTCGATACTTTGAAATATCTAAACCAAAGTCAGTTATCGATGCCCATTGAACAGGGAGTGGAAGGAGTAACTTTTTAATGATCACAAGTTCCACAAAACACCCGAAGAGAAAACCAGGCTATGATCATGATGACGTACACTGTAGCAATTAAGTAAGTGAGTGCCCGATTGGAATACTGGGTCATTAATACGACCATGTTTTGCTGTGCAAACTTCATTCCAAAAATAATTATTCTTGAAGACCCGCTCACGAAATTTTTGTTAGGAATTTTGAAAACGATTCAGTTGCCACTCTGGATGCGAGACTACATCGCATGTGTTTGTCGCTCCGAGGTCAAATTAAGGACTCCTCCCACAGGTACCAGGTGTTTTATAACTAAAACGATACCTGCTGACCTTGTCTCTTTGGTTGCGGCGCTAAGCTGGGAACAAAGGAGCTTTTTCTTAGATCCTTTAAGATATTTCGTACATTTTCATTCTTTTAGTTTTAAATTTGCATTGAATTTATGTATTATGTATTATATAGTAATAATAATAATAATAATAATAATTATTATTATTATTATTATTATTATTATTATTATTATTGTCATTATTATTATTAGTTGACTCGTTTTGTAAGCAATTTCCGTAAATCCAAAATATTTGTATTTTCAAATTATTTTTTGTTTGTTTTAGGGCGAAGTAGGAAAAGGACTCACGCTAATCCAAGAAGCAATTGATTTGAGGAAGGAGCTTGGAGTGCGTCTGTATGTAGCAGCAGGTTATTGTGATCTTGGAAGTGAGTATCTCGTTCTCCCATTATGACTTCTGTGATTACATTTTATCAAATTTGTAGCATAGTCGAATGCCACCGTTGATCAACGGCTACGTAGTATTACAACTGCATTTTTATATGGCCATGTTGAAGCCACAAATGCAATAATTGCCACAAATGTCACAAAGCCCACAAATGAATTAAAAATTGACCACAAATGTAATAATGCACTCGAATGTAATACAAATTGACCACAAATGTAATAAAACCGGCAAATGCTATTCAAAGCGTATAATGATACTCGAAAGAACAGTGCCCTCAATATAATACGAACAAAAATAGGGACAAAAATAAGCGCCGCGGCGTTCTTTCGAAAAACACAATATCCTATTGCATTTAGTCGAAAGAGCGCCACCCTGAATAAACTTGGCATGTTTTAAATCGAAAAGCAGTAAGCGTCGCGGCACCCTTTCGAAAAATATAATGTTTTACTGCATTCAGTCGAAAGGGCGCCGACCTCAAGTATGAGTCGCACATGAGAAGAAGAAAACTAAACACCTCGTATTCAAGCCATTCTAGCGAGAGTACCACATATCCCAGCAATACAGCAACGGTTAGTAATTTTTCTTTATCAAACCTTTTAATGTGTCAGGAGCCGAATATATTATAATTATTATTACTGGTGTAAGCTTGAAGCATATTGATCGAAGTTTAAACCTTGTTTTGCTTTAACTTTCATTTCTTCTAAAGAGTATGGTATTGAAATAAGTGATGGAAATAAATTAAGTATTTCCAAAACGAACTTCATATTTTATTTGTTGTAGAGTACGTGCTACCCCCAATGAGTGATCCAAATCTATTATCTAAGGTCAATTACAAGGTCTGCGAGGTTGAATGTTAAACTTCAGTCAATTTAAAGTCGCTCACACCAAACTGTAAAAAAAATCGGAAATACGAAAAAATAAACGAAAAACATTTGTAGAGGTTTTTTCGAAAGAGTGCCGTGGCGCTTATTGGCTTCGTATTCAAAGATGCCAAGGTGATTTGAGGGCGGCGCTATTTCGATTTAATGCAATAGGACATTGCTTTCGATTTTCGAAAGAGCGCTGCGGTGCTTACTTTTGTCCGATTTAAATTGAGGGCGACGCTCTTTTGAGTACATGAGGCTTGGACAGTATTTGACGGTTTCATTAAATTTGTGGCTATTTGTATTACATTTGAACTCATTATTACATTTGTGGCCCATTTTTATTACATTTGAGAGCTTTATTACATTTGTGACTTCAACAGCCCGAGCCCATAATTCAAAATTAGTGCAAATAATTATTTCGCTCTACTTGGCGGTCGTTACTTTGTGCTGCATATGATTAATCTGTATCCATTTATCCAATTTGATGATGACAGATAGACGTTATCGGTCCGTGCACGGTTCGGCCAACCCTTTTTTTAAATTTTCTGTTCCATGTTGAACAAATAGAAAGATATGAAATTGACATCTGTTTCGATTAATTAGTTTGCAATCATACAAATGTCTAAATTGCTTTTGCTTTAAAAGCACCTTTTTATTGAAATTTTTTAATATGACGGCGCCAAATAATTTTTGCACTTAAAAATAATGGTAAAATCTCAAAAAATTGCCAAAATTCCAGAAGTCCTTGTTTCTTTTCTTGAATCCATAAATCTCTCCATAACAAAAATTACTCAATATCTTCTTTTTACTGTTTTATGCTGTCTTTTTCCAAAAAAAAGATAAACAAAATTTGACTTCCGTTTTATCGTTTTTTGTTTTTTTGAAAAAAGAAACACAAAAAACGAAAAACGAAATTCGACTTCCGTTTTATCGTTTTTCCTTTATGTACAAACAAACACAAAAAAAGGAAAAACGAAAAATGACTTCCGTTTTATCGTTTTTCCTTTTATGTACGAGAAAACACAAAAACGGAAAAACAAAAATCGACTTCCGTTTTATCTTTTTTCGTTTTTTGTACGAACAAACACAAAAAACGGAAAAACGACAGATGACTTCCTTTTTCTCGTTTTTCCTTTTACGTACTAAAACACACAAAAACATACAAACGGAAAATGACTTCCGTTCTATCGTTTTTCTTTGTAAGTACGACCAATCAATGTAAAAACGAGCTGGATATAACCTAATTTTTCGTTTATATATTTTTTTTCGTTTTCTCTGGCTGTTTAAGTGAACAAAGAGCTGTGACAGAGAGGGGTCGAGGAGGGGGGGGGGAGGGGTTTGAGTGGGGGTTGGTGGTTCCTTTCGGAAACTCGTCTAGGTGTTGTTGGTCAGCAGTTTTTATAACCGTGGTATGCGTCTTTTTTCGCGGGTCCTTCAAAAATGGCGGGGATGGAAAACGTAGTTACTGCTCGCTACGTGAAGGAGCTTGTTGAAGAGCAAGGCAAAACACAAAAGAAGTAGCTGATATTTTAAGACAACAGCATCCAGCAGTGAATGGACTATCTGAAAGGAGTGTCAGGCGATTTTGTGCTACGAATGGCATAAGGCGTTATGTTGATATTCATAATGTAGCTTCCCTTCATAATATTAGATTCAGGTAGTGTGTAATATCGTAGCATACTGTTTTGGAGGGGCTTATATTCGGAGGGGCTTATCTACGGAGGGAAATTTGCGTTTCAAAATCGATTGGGCTAACCTTATAGCGGGTGGTTGCCAGGAGGCCTGTCGTTCTCTCACTGACGGATCAGCCCGTCCTACGGAACAGACCTATCGCGGACTCTGAGCCGGTAAGAGTGGCATTCGTTTCAAGTAACGCATGCGCACCAACATAGTCGGCTGCCCTAAGTGGCAACGAAAAGGGAAGTCAATTATCATTTTACCGTTTTTGGTGTTTGGTCGTTAATAAAACGAAACACGTTAAAATGGAAGTCGGCTTAAGTTTTCCCGTTTTTTGTGTCTGTTCTTGAAAAACCAAGAAACGATAAAAGGGAAGTTGATTTTTGTTTTTCCGTTTTATGTGTTTGTTTGTAGATAAAAAGAAAAACGATAAAACGGAAGTCGATTTTTGTTTTTCCGTTTTTGTGTTTTCTCGTACATAAAAGCAAAAACGATAAAACGGAAGTCGATTTTTGTTTTTCCGTTTTTGTGTTTTCTCGTACATAAAAGGAAAAACGATAAAACGGAAGTCGATTTTTGTTTTTCGTTTTTTGTGTTTCTTCTTTCGAAAAAACAAAAAACGATAAAACGGAAGTCAAATTTTGTTTATCTTTTTGTGGAAAAAGATAGCATAAAACAGTAAAAAGAAGATATTGGGTAATTTTTGTTATGGAGAGATAAGATTTATGGATTCAAGAAAAGAAACAAGGACTTCTGGAATTTTGGCAATTTTTTGAGATTTTACCACTATTTTTAAGTGCAAAAATTCTTTGGCGCCGTCATATTATAAAATTTCGATAAAAAGGGTGCTTTAAAGCAAAAGCAATTTAGACACTTGTAACATTGTAAACGAATCCATCGAAAAAGATGTCAATTTCATATCTTTCTGTTTGCTCAACATTGGACAGAAAATTTAAAAAAAGGGTTGGCCGAACCGTGCACGGACCGTCCTGCTCTTAATACACCCGGAAATTTAGACCTGTTTTCAAGACGAACAGGTTCCGTAATAGTTTTATTACGTCCAACGCTCTCAAAGCTTAAGCTGTGTTCCCGATCTATAGTTTCGGAAGTTTCGATTATCATGTCGATTTCAATTTTTTTATTATTTTTTAACAATGACAATTTTACTGTAGTGTATTCATGTATTGCTTCTACTATTCGTTTTTATCGTTTTTCTTTTACTTTATAATTAGCTTATTAGTGGTAGTATTTTTAAGTAATCATAATTGTTTGTAAATAATCGCCTAATTCAACCCTCTCGGTTGCGATGTGATTATAAATAAACTATCTATCTACCTACCTACCTACCTACCTACCTACCTACCTACCTACCTACCTACCTACCTACCTACCTAACTAACTAATTACCTACCTACCTACCCATCTATCTATCTATAGTAGTATAGTAAAGCTATCTTTCAAAATCAATTATTCAATCAATTCACCAAATACAAATCACCTATATATCTAATCATATCTATTCATATCTAATCATACCAATTCATATCTAATCCTATCTAATCACCAATATATTTAAATCATCATAATCCCCATGAATAAAAGTCTTTTTGAAAATCAATCCTATTTAATCCTATCTAATCATATCTAATCACCCATTATGTTTAATAATCTATATATCTAATCATATCTAATCACCCAATATACTTGATAATCTTTATATCTATTCATATCTATTCATATCTAATCACCAATATATTTAAATAATTTATCATACATATAACAAAAAAAAAGATATGGATAATATAGATATATGACTATTTTGATTGAATATGATTGGATATGATTAGCTATGATTGATTTTGAAAGAGAGTTTTACTATACTACTATCTATCCATTGCTTACTATAAATTGGGTTTAAAGCAAATCAGTGAACCTCTCGTCTCTAGATCTGGTTATAAATAACTAGATCAAAAAAAATTATTTTACTTTAGTGCATGGAATGGACCAAACTGGAGGCGTCTCAAACAAACTTTTGTTGAACACTTACAATTACAGTCAGCTCTTTCTAAGACTGACATCATTGCCGAGATTGGAACCGGCAATAGCGTCCTTCTTAGAGAGAAACTAAAGAGGGAGTCCGATGAAGGGAGTAAAGGAGGTTCCGTTTTCCCGATGCGATTTGGTTCCTCACATGTTTAAATGATCGTGCGCCAATAAAAACGATGAACTGTGAAAGGCTTGGACCCACGAGTCATTTCAAAATTAGGTTGAGTTTAATCGTACGGGTGAACGTAGTCCTGAATAGGACTGTTGTTGTTGACACTGACTGACGTTTCAACAACCTGTGCGGTAGTCATCTTCAGAGTCAAAGTGAGTTGAATCACGTCAGTTGATGGTATTATACTCTGGTTATTGAACTGATTGGTCAATTACGTCGCGATGTTATTGGTCGCCTGTCAGTTGAGCCGTGATATTATTGGCTATGAAGACTCGTAATCAGTAATTGGTGCGTTTCGATCCGTCTATTGTCACAGTTAAACAGTTGTCTATTTGTTAGTCAAATTGTCAGTTCTACAGTCGTTCTCTCGTACTTAGTTTTGCTTGATCTGGTTAATAAGTCCTTTGTACGGCGCTGGTAAATGTTGGCTACGATTCAGTGGCGTTTGTTCTAAGGTAGTAAACCAGCTTTCTAAAGTAAGACGTTGATAGTAGTCTGTAGAATACGTTGTACATGTCGCAGAGTCCTAGTCAATTTGATGTTTCGTCTTTAAATGGTGCTCAGCAATGTGAAAGGTGACGTCACCATTCCTCGTTGCTCGTTTGTATTCGGTCGCCGTACACAAAGAGGGAATCGGCGATTTTCACGAACCCCTTAACAGACAGAACGCGGACCTAGACAAGACCAAGTTGTTACTATTTGGAGTGAGACAAATCCTGTCCAAAATGCGTTGGCCAAGAGCTAACACCTGTATCATTTGCCAAGGACATAGTGAAAACTGCGATAAGCGTGTAAGTCTCTTGGCCTTTAATAACAACACCACAAAACCAAATTCGAATGAAGATTTATTGTAGCCGACGTGCTGGGTACTAAGAGTGTGCATACAAACAGCGTGGGTTGAAACTAAAACGGTAAAAGAGCAAAAAAGTTACAAGTTGCGACTAAGGTAAATTAAAGTAAGGAAATAACAAAACTGCAAAACGAGGACTGTGAAGTACACTTACATTGTTTCGGCCAGAGAAAAATGCTGTAAAGCGGACTGCGAATAACGCGAAGAGACTTACAAGAAACTAAACAGAACTGCGCTAAGCGCGGACCAAAATGAACTGCACAAACTGTACTGCAAAACTACGATATGAAAAATACGCTAGAACATGCGGAAAATAAAACTATAGAAACTTAGAAAGGCGCTAATGAAGATGAAACAGCAAAGAAACGCTAACGTCAAAAAAAAAGACTAAACAAAAGGACGAAAAGAAGTATAAACTAATTTGCGTACGCAAAGGAAAAACAAATTACGCAAGAACGAATAATAGAAAAAATGTTACACTTGGATCTTACACATAGGAGTCATACTTGACTCAAACTTGAGTTTTAATGAACATGCGTCGTCACTTCACTCCTCCCTTTTATCAACCTACAGCAGCAAGACAACGTTCTATGGAATATCATTATATTGAAGGAATAATCTCTATTGCTACGAGGAACTCGCGCTCAATTTCACAGTTCATTAAGAGTGTGAAAAGACTGAAAAGAGAAGTGGAGCTTGGCTGTATAAAGTGATGATTTTAATGTGAATAAGTTACTTGTAATTTGTTTTGTAATAACAATTTAGTTAGATATATTTAGCAATTATTGAATGAGGCTGAGTAGGATGTAAAGATAACATCCTCCGAGATCAGCGTAATTCTTAACATCTTACGAAAGCAGAATTCAATAATTTTTATTATTGATTCAAATATTTTAAAGCTCTTAACAAGCTTACCTCCTCGTAGACTTTCCTCTAAATTTTGGCCTATTTTTCGGCTCAGTTTCAGAAAAGAAACACAGTTTTTTTTTCTAGTGGATACTCCTCAAAAAGTAGATAACATCCGTTCAGTATTAGTTAATAATTCAGCTTTTTCCTCTTCGGATAGCCATGAACGGCATGTTTTTTTAGTTCACTAATGAATAAACAGCTATTGTAGGCGCGGCGCTTGGAAACGACGTTGATCGATGGTTTATTGCCCAAGAAGCCTCGTTTCCATCGAATCAATGGTATATTGCTTGCATCTTCCAAATTTGATCAGCGCCGGTTGATTATGAAGAATTAAGAAAGTTTTACAACTCAGTTGTAAAAGGCAGTTAATGGAGGGTGACGCCCTCAATCAGCAACACGTAACGCAGTGTTATGCTATAGCCTTTATCAAATCTCGTAGAAGTTTACTCGTAGTGGGTAAAAGTGCAGGGTAGTACGTAAAATCACTTCTATAGCTGGGAAATTACTGATACAATAGCAATCCTTGTTTTTGTTGCAGTTGGGGTTAGTTTCTAATGTATCGCTCGCTTTGTATGGCTAGTAAAAATAATTTTCCTCATGCATATCTCGTGGAGCACTTTATGTGCACGTTCTATTCTGTAATACAGTATTTTTCATTGGCTTAGTTGGGATAGCACTCGGACTATAAAAGGCCTAGTAAAAGTCCTATGTCTCATTCCGAGCTGTATTGCTTAGTTGGAGTATTTCAACCGTCCTAAAGTTTTGTAATTCCCACCCTTCCCTCCCTTTGGAGGCTTTGTTGTTGTTCCTAATAAACACGGGCTCACCGCTTTCTTTCGCCTTCGGTTTAAGCCCCACGGTGACTTCCCCAAGCTTTGATTTTAACGCAAACTTTTATATTTGATTGTATTCCAGCACGTGCCGGCCGAGTCGGCTCGTAGTGCTGATAAGATGAAGTACCTAGAACAAAATATTTGCCTACACCGTTCCATTAAGTTGCCAATGCTGGCCAGAGGTTTCAACTCGTAGTGCCGAGGAGTGTTAGGTCGTATTAAGTTTGTTTCTGTTGGACCTACCTGAACTTGTCCGATCCGGCGCGCGTAAATTAGCGCCGGGGAGATAAGTAGGGCTTTATCACGCTATGGAAGTCGTCCACCACGCCGATCGCGGAGGGGTGTTCCCCCCATTACGCCGTATGTTTGTTGTCTTGTTTTATTACACTTTAATTGTAAAACCTAGCTAAAGGAAATGCGGCATTAACCGGGGAATTGGAGCCAATTAGCCTGTGAACAGGCCTTTGGTCGAGCGGGGAACTACGGAGAGGGAAAAGCGATATTTTTTCCCCAAACAGAGAGCCTGTTCACAGGTTAGAGCCAATCAGAGAATGCGGAATATTTTCCATGAATTATAAATTATACACATGATTATTTTTCTAATCGATGTAAATTAATTCCGAAAAGCCCTTTAGGAGAATCGACGAGTCGTCTGAATTGCGTTTTGATACCATTAAAATTGATCCTATCTCTTTTTCTTCTTTTAGACGCCCATAGAGCGTCTGGGGATCATGAAAAAGCAATCAAGGTCTGGAAAACAGAAACGTTACCAGTGTATAAAGATGAACTTGGTGACCACCCTTGGACAGCCTCACTCCTGCGATACATAGCCGGTTCGTACAGGTGCCTTGCGAAATCTGAATCTGCAGATTCTGGAATAGCTGATGAAGCTGAAATGTACAGCAAAGAGGCTCTGGAAATGCGATTCAGGTTGCTAGGAGAACATCAGGATACCGCTCGGTCCTATGTTGACCTTAGCGACATTTTGATCTTTAAACAAGATTTCAAGTCAGCTACAGAACAGCTTGAAGAGGCCATTGAAATCCAGAAAAAGGTTTTAGGTGAAGAACACGAGACCACGAAAAGAACATTAGAACAATTGAGGAAACTACAGTCCATGGTAGAATGAAAGATGCATCTTTTCTCACAGTACTAGTATACATAGACATAGACATACTTTATTTAGACACGGTTAAAACACCAGTAAAAGACGGTAATTAAAATCTAAAATACTGATTTACGTGTTTGCCGTGTTGGTGCCCGTTGATGAATATAAGTCGTTAATCCCCTTTTTAAACCTTGTAAAGGTTAACGGCTTCCGTAGATCGGATGGCAGTCCATTCCAAAGGACATTCCCTGAATACCCAAGACTTCGCTTACGATAGTCAGTCCTTGGTTTGGGTACATGCAAGATGTTCTCAGAGCGCCAGATATTGTAGTAAAAGCCACGAACAGAGAAGAACATATCTTGCATGTAGGGGGGCATTTGCTTGTTAAGCGTTATGAACATGACAACTGCCTTTTGTTTTGTTCGACTAATTGAAACCCTATCCTATCCAAGCATGTCTAGAAGAAGACCCGCACAAGCATCATACCCAGATTAATAATTATTAATTAATTATCCGTGCATCGGGCATTTGTACCTTTTGTAATTTAAGTGTTCAAAGTTTGGCTGAGACCATCCCAGACACTATAGCAGTACATAAAGTAAGGTTCAGTTAAGGCCTGATAGATTTTGTAGCCGAGTGTGTTTTGATGAATGTGTTGAGTTTTTACCTTTTTAAACAGAATGGTCTCACACGTTTCAAAGCGCCAATTCCCGAGAAGATTTTCTTTGAAATGTTATCAATATGCTTGGATCTAGAGAGGGTCTCGTCAATTGTTAGTCCAAGCGACTTTGAGGAGTCAACTCTTTTGATTTCCTTCCCTCGATTTCCTTGAATGGAAACCTCAGCTTGGGTTTGCAGCCTCTGACGGGAGCTAGTGATCATGAATTCAGATTTAGCGACATTTAGGCTAAGTTTGTTAGCTTTAAGCCAAGTGTAAACGTTGGCTAAATCGGTTTTGAGCATTATTTCAAGATCATAGTTCGTCGGGGCTGCAAAGCTGATACTGGTGTCATCCGCATACATTCGAGCGGTGCCGCTGTTAGGAGAGTTTGGCAAGTCATTTATGTATAATAGGAAAAGCAATGGATCAATTAGAGATCCTTTGGGGACGCCGCAAGTAATTGGACTAGCGGTTGATATATAGCCATTGTTGACTGCTAGAGTATAGGTAGGATGTGAACCAGCCGACAGAGTTTTGGTTGAGGGTATATTTCACCAATTTTCGGATAACAACTTCATGGTCAATAGTGTCAAAGGCTTTCTTTAAATCGAATAGAATCACCCCATTAAGGAGAACTTCGTCAATATTAACATTCCAGTTGTTTCTGGCTTCAAGCAGCGCAGTTAGAGTAATGTGCAACGACCTAAATCCAGACTTACATTTTGATAATACATAGTTTGTATTTACGTAATAGTATAATTGATCATAAACTGGTTTATCGTAAAATTTGGTAATACGCGGGATAACCGAGATAGAGCGTTCAGCTTACTACCATTCTTGAAAAGTGGGGACACACTTGCTTTCTTCCTATCATGTAAAAAAATTCCCGTCGAAAGTGATCGGTTGAATATAGCAGTAAGTGAGGGGGCAAGAGTGTCTCCGCCTATGTTAAGGAGCTTAGACGGAATTTTGTCAAGCCCCAGTAGCCTTGTTCGTGTCAATTTTTCTTAAAAGTTAAAGGACGTCATTAATGGTGATCTCACGGAAGCTGAAAGACCTGATAGTTTGCTCTACGTAGGTTAGCGGGTCTACATTTGAATTAAAAATTGTATTAGCTAGGTCTTTGCAGATTCTGGTAAAGTGAGAAGTAAAAGCCTCAGCGATATCAGATAAGGCCCTCAACACCCGTTCCCCTATCTAAACTGTCTAGTTGAGAGGGTTACTCTGGTTAGTTCCTTGATCAGTTGATATAGGACTACATAATATTTAGAAGATGATTAGTATTATGGTCAGTTGCCCCTGGCAACATGTCACAATTTATAGATAGATAGATAGATAGATAGATAGATAGATAGATAGATAGATAGATAGATAGATAGATAGATAGATAGATAGATAGATAGATAGATAACTTTATTTAAACACGGTTAAGGTTCCTTCAGCATGTACAAAAAAAAAAATCTAAGATCTATTATACCTAACTAAACTAACTCTGATTAAAAATATATTCATAAAATTTTAACTACCTAGCTATTTACAAATAAAAGCTGCTTTTCAAGGATGCCGTGTAAAACTGTATTAATGTATGATCTCTTTCAAAACTGTTGCGACACAGTTTGCGTTTAAAATCATGTAAAGAATCTACAGATCTTAAATCATGGGATAGGCTGTTCCACAGCTTAGCTCCGCTATAGGAGAAACTTTACTTTAAATAATTGGTACGGGGCAGTGGAAGGACTAATTTATTTTCAGTATTCCTCAATCGATAAGAAGTTATTTCGTCACGAGATACAAATTTAGATGTTAGATAGTCGGGAGTCATCCCATGTACGGTTTTATACATCATAATAGCCGTCGATACTTGTCTTTGGTGTTTAAGCTTACGCCAACCTAGTGCCAGGAACAAATCGTCCACATTACAATCAGAATTAGCGGACACTAGAATACGGGCTGCACGATTTTGGAGCCTCTGCAGCTTATCGGAAAGACCAATGCCGCAGTTGGTCCATACGACATTACAGTAATCAAAATGCGGTTGAACTAAACTGTGGTAAACATTAATTAATACATTAAAAGGAATAAGATGTCGTATTCTTTTAATTGCACCCAAGGCAGAAGCAATCTTTTTACAAATACTCTGTATGTGGCATTCCCAGCTTAAGTTTTGGTCAATATGCACTCCAAGAGATTTTGCCGTTGACACTTGCATCACGGGATGGTCGTTTATCATAAAAGAAGGAGTTTCAGAAAGCTTTGATAGCTTCTGCCTCGACCCAACTAACATAAACTCAGTTTTAGTCAAGTTAAGGGTCAGTTTGTTAGCCGATAGCCATATATACACCTTGTTTAAATCGTCGTTAACGCAGTCATTTATGAGTTTTAAATCTGCGCTGGCATAGGTTAGGCTGGTGTCATCGGCATACATTCTAGGTTGTGAAAAATGCAAGCAATTAGGTAGGTCATTAATATACAGTAAAAACAATAAAGGTCCAAGAATTGTTCCCTGGGGAACACCACATGTAACTAATTTTGGGTTTGACATTGAGCAATTAATTTGGCAAGTTTGGGTACGATTGTTTAAATACGAAGTAAACCATTCGTGACAGGAACCGCGTAATCCATAATATTGTAATTTCGTTAATAAGATATGATGATCAACTGTGTCGAAAGCCTTTTTTAAGTCTAAGAAGACAACGGCATTGACAAGGCCACGATCAACGTTCACTGCCCAGCTATCGGTAGCTTCGAGTAATGCGGTTACAGTAGAATGTAAAGAACGAAAACCAGATTGGTAACGGGATAGAATACGATTCTCAGTAAGATAGTGATACAACTGGTCGTAGACTACCCGTTCAAATACTTTGGCCACGACTGGGATCACCGATATTGGTCGATAATTGGTGGGATCATTTCGTTTACCAGAATTTTTATACAATGGAGTAACCCTAGCCGACTTCCACTCATCGGGAAAAATTCCTGTCAACAGTGATTGATTAAATATTAAAGTAAGAGACTCGGCAATTAGATCAGGGCACTCCCTTAATAATTTAGCTGATATACTATCTAATCCAGTGGCCTTTGATTTACAAAGTTTTGAAAGGAGAGAATAAATATGAGCAGATGTTATTTCCTTGAAGACAAACTCCTTAGAAGTTCCACAAAGAAACTCTTTGTAGGTGGTATCAACATTCGAAACATTTCGACTAAGCCTTGGTCCAATCTCAATGAAGAAAGTGTTCAACAATTCAGTAACTTCTGCTTGATTGCTCGATTTTAGTCCCTGATATTGAATTTCATTTATTATTGTTTTATTAGATTTGCGGGAAGTCAATTCATTGATGGTCTTCCAGGTCTTACGTTGATCACCGGCATAATTATTAAAAGAATTATTATAATAGGCCCTTTTAGCAGCCTTGATTTCCTGATTTACTTTATTTTTGACCTTCCGGAATCGATTCCAAGAGGACGCATCCTTAGTTTTAACTCCTAAAAGCCCTTAACTCAAACTATAGCGAACTATAACGTTGAAAGTATCAGGCCATGAAGTAAATCAACTTGTCTTGACAGTTCTGAGTTCTTTCAGCACCAATAATTGCTTGAATAAACATGGATAACTACACAAGTCAACATCAGCGCTTATTGTACTGCAACATTACGCTGGCCTGGAGATAGTCTGCCAGAGCGCTGTCCTGCTGATCGCTAAATGCCGCTGAGAGTAGGGAGAAGGCTCGCTCAGCTGCAGCAGAGGAAGGCTGCACCAATAGAACCTGCTTCACTGCGGCTGATTTAATTTATTTCTGTAGAAAATACACCGTATTTACTAAATTTTATGAATTTATGCTCCAAAAAGTGCCAAAATTTGGGAATTATGCCGTGGCAGTGCTCGTTTAAAAAATTATGCTTTTTTGCTCCAATTATACCAAAAATCCGCCAAGGCCTCAACCTCGTTCCCAGGGCTGGGAACGAGGTTGCCAAGGCCTACGTGAAAGTGGAAGTCCTAACCCTAAGCAGTATTTAAAAATAATTTCGTAAATATCAATTTGTTTCTTTGTTTTTTATTTCAATTGTATCTTAAGAGCTTAAAAATGAACAAGTAATCAACGCCCAAAATCAACATCAATCATTTTCCAAGGTGCATTAGAAACGAGAAACCTATTATAACTGATTATTTCCACAATTTTCAATATACTGAATAATCTTGATTTCTCTGGGCTACATAAGAGATAGAAATAAGGCGAAAACGAACCAACAAGATCTTCAGTTTTTAAAAAGGCCTACTCTGGACCTTCAATCGCCTAAAGTTGCCTAACGTCGCCCAAAATCGCCTTAAGTCGCCTTAGGTCACTTTAAATCATTAAAATCTTAAAGAGGTTCAAACTGTCTCGTAGTTATTACTTTTTTAGTTTTCTATTTCCAGAATGCATGATTTCTCATAAAGTGTGTAATAACTCATGTTCAATAATATTAGCCACAGACCCACCC
>CALNXI010000536.1:0-15435 GCA_942486025.1 Porites evermanni | reverse complement strand
GCCCTTCCCATCTATGTTCAAAAATATTAGCCACAGACCCCCCCCCCCCCCCCCCCCACCCCCACAAAAAACTCTCACAGTGACTTAAGACCCATCAATTTATTCTCCAGCTCTCTAATTTATACATTGAATTACTATAGGCAAATTAATACACATAAAAATGGCTTGTAAGCAATACAAGAATAATCATTCCTGTATTGTTTATGCAAAAATGACAACATATGGTATCAACTTTATCCAGTCAGTTGTACAGGTATGTCATTAATTTCATCTTTTGTTTCTGGGTATGGTTATGTATGCTAATGAATTTAAAACAAAGGAAAACCAAAAATTAACTGCAACATATTCACTAACATGTAATTCACCTAAATGTCACCTTCTTCTCCTTAAGTCGCCTTAAATCGCACAACATTTTGACCAAATTTTCGTAAAGTCGCGTTAAATCTCCTTAAGTCGCCAGTCGGTCCCAGAGTAGGCCTTTAAAAATTGAGAAAAAAGGTTTTTATATCCTGCTTTTAAATATGTAGTTCTTTGAAGCGACAATTGTTAGCCAGCAAAGTTTCTGTCAGTCTTAAGTATTAACTAAAATCGGTTCGACATGGCGACTAGTGACCAAGTACCTCAGGTCACAAGCGGCTCCCACACTGTTGCAAGGTGGACATAACCCTTGACGGAGGTTTAGCCTAGGACCAGGTTCCTTGGTAGGGAAAATGACCCATCCGGAATTAAGGGACGAACCATGCGGGGGTCGAAGGACTACCCTGATTAGATTACTTGCAGTCCAACTGATATGTTAAAATCCGTCCAGTGAAAATCTAGCCAGCGCTATTGCAAAGAACGATGTTACAATACGGGATTAGGACGGGACGAGACCCTCACACCCTCGTTATCGCGGCTCACGGCTTCGCTGCTCACCGCTCACGTGCTGTGTTTAATACGTGTGGAGTAACCTTGCAAAGAAAAATAAGAGATGGCTCGTAGTCTACTCTTGCTTGGCATGCTTCGCTCGCTGATTTTGCTTTTGTAAACGCCGGGTTCACCGTTCTTTGGCTTTTTTTTTTTCACCAAAAAGCCTTGGAACAGTTTCTCGAAAGTCTCGATAACTTTTCCAGCCCGAAAGCAAATACTTAAACCAAAATCGCGGGTCCAAGCTCAGAAACCAGTATATTTTGTTTGACCAACTGATATTTTTACCACAGTTATCTGCAAAACTATTAATCCTCTTTTGTGAAAGTAAAAAGCAGTAGTTTTCCCGCCCGTTACAGGTACACACGACTGTTCCCGGGCAATCTGATCGGCGTCTTTCATTCCTGTTTTTTAGACCAGAGTACATCCTCCTGTTTCTGATATTCTTCAATTGTCTTCGCCTTCAAAGCCTGCGCTTTCACGACGGAAAGGAAGCCTGGCACAAGACTCCTTATTAGGGAAAAAGGGCAAATAAAGAACCAAGCCGGAGTAATGGGGAAAACCAAGCGGAGGTTTTAGGACTCCCAAGTCCCCTGCTCGGTTGCTTCGCTCGTCGATTTTGTTTTTTCTTACGCTGTTATTTGCCTGTTACCTTCATCATGCAAGGGGCCTGATCCAAGGAAAGCGGAACAGCGGCTTTCAGTCAGTTCACTTACCTCGCCTGCGACTGTATAGACTGTAAACTATATGCAACAAACACGCAATCAGATTTCGGTGAAATGAGTTGAACGACTGAGAAACTAGGTACAAATCAAGAGAAATTTATGAAGTCTTCGCATAAAAATTATAATATTACTAATTCTTCAAATAGTCACATATTTTGTGCAAGAGTCTTATCTACCGTAGTTGGTTGTGATACCCAGGCCCTCAGCGGAGTGTATATGATAGACTGATTTCCTAATGATTCTCAATCATAATTCCCAGAGCGAAGGCCGTACGCAAACACGGACGTTCCGCAAAGAAATTACGCCAGCTAGTGGCGATTAGGATAGAGGATGGGAGCGGGAGTAAAGGGTGCCATATCTAGAAACCGAAGACCGCGCCGATCTCGAACAAAGAGTGTCATCACCTTCGTCCAGCGGAACCGACCCTATAACCGTTTCACTGGACAAGCGTAACGCGTACTCTGTGAACGAGATTGGAAACGGCGCATAAACGTCTCTCGCACCCAGGGTTAAGGGCTGAGGGGCGATGCTGCTTGTATGAAAAATAGAACCGCGTAAGAGGTATAGTGAAACCAGCGGAAGTCCGGCAGCAGCGGCAGCAGCAGTCGGTTTATGAAAAAAAGTTATGAAAGTTCTGTTTTAATTAGGCAATAAAAAAAGCAACAAATGTAAATCTTATTGGGCAAAAGGGGGCTTTGCCTGCAAATACCCGCAGCTTTTTATCCTCGCGCCACGCCGGAAGAGACGTTCCTTCCGGTGAGGAGAAAAGAGGGACGACTGTATTCGCAGGTTAATGGGGGCTTTATTGGACCAATTTTAAAAAAAGCCTCTAAAGAAGACCCATGTGGGTGTGGCTCGAGCTTTATTTGAGCCCTTGAATACCTTGTCAAAAAAGACCTACAAGCCCCATTTACAATTACGTAATCATAGAAAAAAAGCAAAAAGAAAAGAAATACATTAGCCATATAGGAATTGTTTGGCCATGAAAATATTGCATTTTTGCAGTCATTTTAGGAAAGTTCAATTGGCCGCTGTAAAGACGTATTGACTCTCATCCTTTTGTAAGACCAGCTCCCTGGATGGAATGAGTGCGCCGAATTTATTCCTGTTCAGGTTTTTTTTATTCTCTTGTTTTCATTTTTCTATGACAACTTTACCGTAATAAGGTGTATAATATACAACTAGGGGAACCTTCCGGCAAGTGCCAACGACGGGAATTCGTTAATCTTTTGTGGAATGTGCCTATTCACATGTATTCAGATCTTCGCGATATTTCTTTCATAATTTTAGAGGTTTAAAGTGGATTCCGCTATATAGAAAAGGATGGCACCCACCTTCAAAACTACAACTTTGGCACATTCTAGGCTTTCACTCTTATTAAACGATAACAACTTGGCTTAAAGCTTTGTTGGTAAATATGAGCAAGTTAGTACTTATGTTTCATGGAAAATTTCATTGTATCAAAACTATAAACGTTAGAAAGAAAAATATAGTTCAAATAAGGCCTTTGACCGCTGAAATTAAATTCCGAGCAACAGCGTCATCAGGGGTAACAAAATATTTCGTGTGGTAATATACATAAGAAAAAATTGGTGTAAAGTAAAATGTGTGAAAAGCGCAAGAATGGGACGGGATGTATCAGAGGAATAAAAATATAGATTTGAAAAGATCTGATGAGCGAGTGTCACAGGACAAAGAGTCTCTTGAAAGGCATAATGATAGTCTTCAAAACAAAAGGTCCGCAAGTTCGTTGCATTGCTCACCGGAGTTTTGGGCTGTCTCAATGTATATCGAGCAGTAAAAAAACATACTGGTTGATAAAATCTCTCGAAAGACGTAAATAAATTCTAAAAAAAAAAGTCCGCAAATACGTTGCATTCCTCACGGGAGGAATGGCTCAATGTAAATGGACCTGCGTAGAACACGCTGGTTCTGATAAAAGTTTTGAGAATCTAACCCTATACCTTGATCAACTACCGCTTAAAATTCAATTCACGAAGGAAAAGGGAACACTGAAAACCCTGGTTCTGAGTCGAAAATCGAACACGCTACCTCAATGTAAATCGAGCTGCAAAGAACAAGCTGGTTCTGACAAAAATTTGAGGGTAAAAACCTATTCCTTGATCAGCTGCTGCTTTAAACGCAATTTATAAAGCAAAGTAGAGCACTAATTGCTCTTTCAAAGTAGAAATCAGCTTGCTCACCTGTTAGGTGTGCAGCTGTTCGTTGTCTGTTCTAGAGGACACTGAATCACCCAAATTCGGACCACGAGTTGTAAATACAAGACCATGACGTCACTACCCAAATATGGGGTCTTACTTACACCCAAATATGGTCAAAAATGCAAATTTTAGAGGGTAACGCAGAATTTGAGAGTTTTTGCCTAAATTGCGCTGCGTTATAATTCTGCCGCCGAGTCAAACTCGCTTCTTAGGTCGGTTGCCTCGTTGGCAATAACTTACTCAACCAATTGACGATCCATGTAGTGAATAGGGTTGGAAATAAAAGGAGACAAGTTTAAAATTAAACATTTATTTAAAAATCAAATATTCTTAGGAGTAAAAAATATAGTAAAAAACATCTTGCAAAGATACAGACTCCTAGTAAAACAGTATCTTCAAAATATTACGGTCAACCTAGTCGCCATTTCGTTATGATAAAAAATAAAGAAAAATTGACGGAAAGTTAATATTATAACCCGGGACTAGCTTGCGAAGGCGACGTCATTTGAGTTGAAACAGGAGCTCCTGGTTGAAAATAATAGGAAACTTCAGCAACAACGACGGCGACATCAACGAAAACCTCACCAAAAAGTAACGTAACGTTCTTTCTTTTTTTTCGATTTTTCAAAGGCGATAAATTTGAGAGGTCCATCTCCACCCTGAAAAGTCGCAAAAACAAATTTCATGTCTTCGTCGTAAAGTGACGTCAAAAAATGTTCAACTGTGATGCACGAGTAAAGTTGTCAGGCGCTTTCCATTTTATAGAGATTTCGGAAATTTCGGTTGGAAATATAAATGGAACACACGTTTATCCGGCGTTCCATTTACGGGTCTTCACAAGTTGACACAAGCCATATCTGGGCCGCCATTTTGATTTTGTGGACGGAAAAGGGAACGAATGCAACCAGGCGTTCTTCACGCGACGGACATTTCCTCCAAAATGTCCACAAACTTTCGGTAAGTGGAAAACGCCGGTTGATTAGACCACTAAATCTATTGCTTTTTTGACGTTCTTGTTGCCGTCGCTGTCGTGGGTAGTGATTGCGCGCTTGAGCTCCCTAATAAAAAACGGATATGACTTTCTGCGAAATTTTGAAATAACTTTGTACACTGGCATTGAATAATTATTTTAATATCTATCTTTCTTTAAATTGCATCTTTATCGCTTTAAAGTGTACAAGTAAGCAACGCCCGGAAGCAAGGTAAATCAACATCTACAGTTTCTTAAAACCGGAAAATTTAATCAATCACGGAAATATTTACAAAACTCTAAGTATACTTAATATTCTAATTTTCTATGGACTAAAAGATAAAAGCATTTAAAAGAGAGAACGAACCAAGAAAATCTATAAAATCCAACAGCCATACAAAAAAACAAATTGTACTTAAAACCCTACGATTATAAAAATGTAACTTTGAAGGGATAATTGTTGGCCTGCAACAATTGTATTTCATTCACGAAAATTAACTTAACTAGGTTCTGTGTGTTACAAGCAGCTTCCATTCGTATTGAAGACAAAACCCCTTAACGGAAAGGTAGACTGGGACCAGGTTCCTTAGGAGGGAAAAAGGACGAATAACAACCAAGCCGGAATAACCGAGCGAACCATGCAGGGGTTTGAGGACTTCCTAGTCCCCTGCTCGGCTTGCTTTGCTCGCCGATTCTGTATGGCTTTATGCTGTTTACGCCACTGCTTGCCTTTTTTCTACTACGCAGCCTGATTCCAGGCAAGGGAAACGGTGGCTTTCAGTCCTGTCACTGTAATGCAAAAAAGGGGCGAATCATGCGGGTGTTTAAGGACTCTCTAGTCCCCCCCGTCTTTCTTGCTTCGCTCGCCGATTCTGTATTCCTTTAAGCTGTTTACACCATGACTTGCCTTTGTTCCACCACGGAGCTTTATCCCAGGCAAGCGGAGACTTGATGACATTCTTTCTTTCTCCATGTTCCTCTGTTACCGTTATTCTTTAATTGTCTTCCGCTTCCAAAGCTTGCGCTTTTAAAGTAATATGCTTTTGAAATGGTGGTTTGTAATCTGCGAAGTCGATATCAGTTCCATATCTAAGTCTACGAATTTCTCTTCCACGCAATAGATCGTCCTGTTGACAAAACGAGAAGAAATGGAATACACCAGTTTGTTGATTGAGAATGATTTGATTGGTTAAACATGAAAAACACAGCCGACATTTCGAGATGCCACAACTGGTTTTCCCGCGAAATGACGTCTGAGAAACGAGCGCAGAACTGCCCACATCTGCGTAGTGAGGCGTCCTCAGGATGGAATTTATACCCTCGTTTCTAAAACGTCATTTCACAGGGAAACTAGGGGTGACGTCGCAAAATGTCGGCTGTCTTCTGAGGTTATTAACAGTGCTATCAGAGGCCTGGCCTTATATTGTTGGAACATTTGAGTAACTTTGCTCGTGCATGAGCTCAGAAACGAGCAGATGGCTGCTAGATCTGACACTTGAAGAAAACGAAGAATCATTTTACGATAAAATAAGCTGAACGAAAAGAAAAAAAACAGATACAAATTATGGGCAGTTAGTAAAGTCCGGAACAAAATGATAACAATTACTTATCAAATGTAACACGTCTTGTGCAAACAAGTTCAATACATTTGTTTACTATCTGCTCTGACCACCTTGGGGGAGTTGAAATCAACTTATTATTAACTTTGCAGCGCTTGAATTGACAAGCTTCTTTGCAAACCAGGTGCCTAATGTTAGTCTTACTTACAGTGGTTGGTTGTGATACCCAGGCTCTCCGCGGAGTGTATATTATGGGCTGTGGTTTTTCATTGATAATTCCCAAAGCGGATGCTGCACGCAAAACAGAAGACTTCCGTACAGCTGTCACACCAGGAAGTGGTGCTGAGGATGGAGGCTAAAAAAAGACGAGACATTTCAAGTTTTTCTTGCGAAATAAATAGAGGATATTACATGGCCGCGCGGAGATACGAAATTTCTCTTCGAGTGTTGAAAAATATTTCACGAGTGAGCGCAGCGACGAGTGAAATATTTTTTCAACACGAGAAGAAAAATTTCGTATCTTCAAGCGGCCACGCAATGTTCTATTTATTATATAAACGCCAATGAAATACCAAACCATTTCACTTTAATAGTTTTTTTGCTGTGAAAGGAGCGATTTATTATGAAGCCATAGCAACGGTGATATTTTCATATGTGAAGATAGCAAATTTTCGCGCGAAAGCTCACCTGGTATTTCATTGGTGCTTATATAATTAAAGAACATAAGGTACCTACCACGGCGAAACCTAAGTGGACATGACACGCCAAATACTTAACGAAGCCAAATCAAGCACCCGAAATGATTATTGGACAGGGACATGTAACAAAACGTAAGGGGGAAAAGGGGGTCTGATGCAGAATATAACCAAAAATACCTAAAAATCCAGTCAATTCTCAACTAAAGACGATCTGTTTTTCTCAGGCGATTACTACAACTAACCTCTTCCTGTTTTTTATCTGCTGGTGTCTTTACACTAGGCATGTGTGTCTTAGAAGAACCCGCTGACTTTGGTGCTTTCTTTCGCGGGCTTCCACCACCTACAGCATACAAGTAAAAAAGTGCAATGTGCTGAACGTTACTACTTTCCACTGCATATGTGTCACAACACATTCCCCTACATTTACAATGTACAATTAGCACAAGCAAGAATTTTAGGAAACGGCAGAAACGTGCCAGCAGTGACAAATTACACCTGAAAACAAAGCATATTCTAATGGGCCATTTACGAGTTCCAAACGCTCTCACTTTCAAAATGAGGCTACGTGCAAAAAACCGTTCTTGTGAAAATGCATCTTATTTTCATGGAAATAAAAAATCGTTTTCATATCAATGGTTTCGCACTCAGACTCGCTTTGAAAGGCTTGGGCCAACTCGGAAATGGCATGTTGCAGGCGACCAGAGGAGCCCGCAAACCTAATCTCCAGGTTGTTATTACACATGCGCAGCATGTTTGTAGCAAGCATTAGTTTAGACTTCCACTAAGAATGAACGGAATGCATATAACGCAATCTGATCACGCCCGTTTGGACCTTTTCTCGCGCACGTGACACGTATGCAAAGCACAGCATTGGAGTTGGAGCTCTTGCATAGATCTCGCCCGGAATCCCTAAACTTTAGTTATTACCAGTTAACAGTCACTTTATTGCGTAGCGTTTGATTCTTCAGGAAAAGTAGGCCTTATTCCTGTGTGAAAGATTCTAACCACTAACCTTCAAATTTTTCATTTTGAAGGTTAGTGGCTTGGTATGTCGCACCGCATACTCCAAGCCTTAAAGGGGCTTTGCCACAGTGAATTCAGTAATTTTTTGTCCAAGATGTAAACAAATTATAACCAAGTATTATCTGTGCAAAATGAATGATGACTCTGTAAAAGGGAAAACAAAGTATGATCCTTTTTGGTCATTTTTCGACAACACAGGAGTTCACCTTTAAAAAGTTGGTGTAAGGTTTTCAGGTTACAATCCGTTTTCATCCTGACCATCGACAGCAAAAGGCAAACACTCTTACTTGAGTTATAGTGGTCGAGAAAGTTTAAATAGAACGGAACCATTATGACTCCAATGTTTTTTTTTTAAAGGTTTTTAAAGGAATACCAAAAAATAAATCTAGGCATAGCACAACACAAGAGTAGGCGAAGAAATACAATGAATTCACTTTTATTATTTTATTAAATATCCCTGTGTCTAAGGACATCGAAAATTGAGAATACTTCTTAGGGAACATTCGATCAACAATCCTATTCTAGTTTACAGAGGTCGGTTACAGATGACAACAATGGATGGAATGCTAAAACCTAATTCCAATGCTAAATTGCAAACAAAACAATAAAGGTCAGTGATAAAGAAAAGAACTGACGTCTCACATCCAAACACATGTACACAAAATGCTATCAATAAATTTAGGCTACATCAACGCGAATTCGGCTATTTTCGAAACCGCACACTTTTTTACACAAATCGGGCCTCTGAACTCACGAAACCAATGATTCCGCTCCCCAAAACAGCATTGTTTTGAAACCTCTCTCCATTCGCCATTGCACATCTCCCATAACGCAGCTTGTTTGCCCTCCAAAATTTTGCGTTACCCTTGTTTTCCATTTCTCCTTGGGTATTACAGCCGTCCCAAGGGAAATTGAAAACAATGCTTATGCAAAATTTTGGGGGGCAAATAAGGTGCATTTTGGGAGATGTGCTAGTGGTGAATAGCGGTTCAAGGTCGACGTCCCCAAGAATCCAAATAAAAAATATGCGGTTTCAAAAATATCCGGATTCGAGTGCACATAGCTTTACCATCAGCGTTAAAAAAGTTTTTTTAAAAAAGCTGTCACAGAATCCCCTTTCTATAGAGGACTCTACAACAGAAAGGGAATCTTCAACTGATACTAAAATTAAATTGATTGACTAATGGCCCAACTGTGAGCGCTCATCCTTCACCTTATCAGTCACTTCAAAAGACTGAATACAAGAACCAGGGGTGGTGGTGGTGGGGGGGGAAAGAGGTCTGGGACCCAGAAACGAGGTTCTCACGGATAATTGCAGTCCGGTCTTCGACCGCCATGTTTTTGTTTCGACCTAAGGCCGTTGACCTTTGGTTTTTGGCGTAATGAGCATGATCAGTACACAAATCAGCTGACAAGGTTGCAAGCTGTGATAATTTCGTTTGGATTTCATTTAAGAGAATGCATGGAAAGTTGCTTCTCCCCCTTACAAGAATAAACTACTGTTTCTTTTTAAAATACAATTTATTGGAAATAAATTTTTTTCAACAAAACATTGATGTAGCTACTAGAGAAATTCTCGCTCGTTCTCAGTCCCCGCCATCGTCACCGTCATCGTCATCGTCGTCACCAGGCCCTTCTTGGTCATCATCGCCTTCGTTTCCAAGCCCTTCCGCGTCACTGGACTGCGCCTTGGACTTTGGCCGGGGTGCAAATTTCCCTGGTGAGGAAAGATGCGCAAACATCACTGGGACGCCTCAGGTCTGGGTAGGGTCTGTGTGCTTCATTCACCTTGACTTGTCGTCTGCCGAACTAACTTGACTGCATAGAGGTTTGTTGTTTGGCCCAGTGATACACGCAGTAACGTTGGTTTTGTTTCTCTGTGACACCAAACCTCGGTGGCTATGAAGAAAGGCTACGCGTGCAAAAAGGTGCAACAAGGCAAATACTTGACGACAAAGCAAAGCGGATGATAGCAGCACAAAAGCAACATTAGCTGTCATAACTACACACAAGTAAACAACGACCTACCGGTTGCCTATATGAGTACGTTGCGTATGGCTCGCTGGTTAGGAGCTGCACTTCTCTCATGATCGCCAGTTGTGGGGATTTTTTAGCCGGCTGCCGATTGTTTTTTGTTGAGTGAATATTTTACAGTACATGCAGAAGATATCTGAATCAAGTAGAGGAACTAACAAAAAAATATATATACAAAGACGACTAAAAAGAAAGCTTAGCCCGAGAAAATATCATCAAGACGATAATTAACCCGACCTGTACTGCTTCAACCTTGTAGCAAAAACACTCACTGACTCCACAGAAATTTACGTCCCTCGTGTTCCTTTAACTGTCGTAAAGATACTCAAACCAAAAGGCTTTCTGGGGACCCGAGGACAGTCCCCAATAGAAAAGGTACAAGTTGTCAGAAGACAAAGTGTCAGGGCTTGACGCATAGAAAGATTCCTCAGTTGAGCCACTGGTCGAAAGAGTTCTCCTGAGTTTGTAAAGGTTTGAAGTTGATAAGAAGGCGAGAGAGAAGCCTTAAGAGACAGAAAAATGAAGAAAGTGTTAATGAAAATGTACAGTAGAGATAAAAAAAGAACCTTGGGTACAGAACAGCAACATTACCCGAAGAAAATAACAGGAATATAGAGGAAAGAAAAAGCCAGTGCAAATTAAAGCGGACAATGAAGATGCATATGCCAACATTCCCCGAAATAATTTTTTCATGTAATAGATCAAGTGATAGCGCTTCTTAAGTGTACTGACAGGATGCTAAGCATACGATTCACATTCACTAAGGACTGTTTACATTATTTAAAATTAAGATCCAAAAAATCATAGAGAAAGGGGGCGGCTGGTGGCATTTCAAACCAGTTCAAACTAGGTGTCCTGAGTAACTACACAAATGCTTTGGTTTGTGATTGGCTTAATTTGCCTTTACTTTGAGTCCTAAATGGTTGTAATTATCTGCTCCGATTGGCCCTTTGCAGCACTTAGTCACGTGCTTGGTTACCACTAAGCAACGATTCGCTGGATGGCAAGCCATCCAAGGGTTCATTTAGATGACAAAGCTTTGAGTGCGATTTTGTCCAGTCATTTCGTTTAATTTTTAACAGAAAAATCAGACTACAAATGCTTCGCCCGATCGCACTAGAATGAATGAACGCTTGGATGGCTTGCCATCCAGTGAGTCATTGCTAAGTGGTATCGAAGCACGAGATCATGTCCTCCAAAGTCTATTCGCCAGAGTAATTGTTCTGGTTTTGAAATGACGATACTGACGGGAAAACCACTTTAATTATTGCAATATAAAGCTCTTTATATTCGTTTTACTTACGTTTCTTTTTATCCACTGGAGGAGGTATCTCATCCCATCTTTTCTGTACAATGGCTACCACTCGAGGATCGGCGTAAGCTTTCGCCACATCTAATGCAGTATGACCTTTCTTGTTTTCTAGCTGAACTTTAGCACTGAAAAAAGGAAAACAAAAGGAAACAGTGAAGGAAAAATTAAATAAACTTAGGTTGGTTCTAGTGAGATAAAATATTTGTGGTTGGTTAGTTGGCCAGTTTTCTGTGCCAATCTGGCAATCGGGATAGTACAATCCACACGCCAGATATCAGATATTTGCATCGCAGTTTTGTATCAGTAAGACAACTCTTTTTGAGAAGAGCAGGAAAGAAAGAACCTGCCAGAGAAACATAAAAGTAATGATACAGTCATCAAGGGAGGAACTCAAAGTGGAAGATCAATGGTTAGAAGTCTTAATAAAGAAACAAAAGCTGAAGCATTTTGGCCGTTTGAAAAGAAGTTAGGGCTTGAGAACGATTATCTTAGAGGGAAAGAGAGATGGGAAAACAGAAAGACCAAGAAGGCAGTGGGAAAGAGATATACAGGATGTTTTCGATAATTATGTCACTTACAGATGTTGGAAGAGTGGCACTTGAAAGCGATCGATTGGCCCTTGATAGAGAGAGGGCACGATCTCAGGCTATACGTGAGCTGCTGCTCACCTAATCATCAGTGAAGTCTGGGATGCCTGTCACAACTGCATTCCATCCAAGATAAATCAATCAAAAGCCCTTTTGGTTCTGAAATGGTTAATCCCAGAATAACATGACCATCTGGGTTTTAATTTTTAAGCAAAAGTTTCAAACATACCCCTTAGAAATGAGGAATTCGACAACAGATTCTCTTGAGCTCTCTATAGCTCTCATCAGAGGTGTTCCACCGTTAATTGTTTGCGCATCCATCTCTGCTCCATGTTCAAGAAGTAACTGGACAAGATCAATCTGCCCTGAGTGGCAAGCATGATGCAGTGCCGTCCACTTGAAGTTATCTCGAGCATTGATATCAGCACTGGAAAACGAAAACCAAAGTAAAGAAAGAAATCAGAAGTCGTAGACTGGTGCTAGAAAGTCGTTTACTTATCTTGTACAACAGAACATAAAATAATGCTTCTCTTAATAATCAACAATGGAAATCGTTTCATATCACAATAATATTTAGACAAAAAATGAGGCTACCCTTGTTCTTTAGAATTTTAAACCTAATTGCTGCCATGACACTTCTGGCAATTGTATAAGAAAAAGTGCTTTACGGAACCCAGGAAAATTCACTTAGCATCACTTTCATTGACAAATTCTTCGAAAATTAATCCCAAGCAAGCTTTAAGAAGAGGAGATGAAGAAGTCGAATGTTTGATCTTTTTCTCGTAACTGTCTGTCAGAGCTGAAACTTTGCCGGCAGGCTTTTAAATTTATCAGTCTTGACAAAAACAGAGTTTCTATTCTCAAAAATCTCAATGGCCAATATAAGCAGTAGCAGTGAGTAAAAATCTTGATTTTCCAGTTTACTTACCCGATCTGTATCAAATACCGAGCTACATTAATGTTTCCATGCGCACAGGCAGCCATAAGTGGTGTCTTGTAGTACTTATCCCGTTGATCAACAGGTATTCCTCTGGCAAATGCTGATTTCAGTGTCTCTACATCGCCTACCTTCGCAGCATCACTAATATTCATGTAAGTAATATNCGACAACAGATTCTCTTGAGCTCTCTATAGCTCTCATCAGAGGTGTTCCACCGTTAATTGTTTGCGCATCCATCTCTGCTCCATGTTCAAGAAGTAACTGGACAAGATCAATCTGCCCTGAGTGGCAAGCATGATGCAGTGCCGTCCACTTGAAGTTATCTCGAGCATTGATATCAGCACTGGAAAACGAAAACCAAAGTAAAGAAAGAAATCAGAAGTCGTAGACTGGTGCTAGAAAGTCGTTTACTTATCTTGTACAACAGAACATAAAATAATGCTTCTCTTAATAATCAACAATGGAAATCGTTTCATATCACAATAATATTTAGACAAAAAATGAGGCTACCCTTGTTCTTTAGAATTTTAAACCTAATTGCTGCCATGACACTTCTGGCAATTGTATAAGAAAAAGTGCTTTACGGAACCCAGGAAAATTCACTTAGCATCACTTTCATTGACAAATTCTTCGAAAATTAATCCCAAGCAAGCTTTAAGAAGAGGAGATGAAGAAGTCGAATGTTTGATCTTTTTCTCGTAACTGTCTGTCAGAGCTGAAACTTTGCCGGCAGGCTTTTAAATTTATCAGTCTTGACAAAAACAGAGTTTCTATTCTCAAAAATCTCAATGGCCAATATAAGCAGTAGCAGTGAGTAAAAATCTTGATTTTCCAGTTTACTTACCCGATCTGTATCAAATACCGAGCTACATTAATGTTTCCATGCGCACAGGCGGCCATAAGTGGTGTCTTGTAGTACTTATCCCGTTGATCAACAGGTATTCCTCTGGCAAATGCTGATTTCAGTGTCTCTACATCGCCTACCTTCGCAGCATCACTAATATTCATGTAAGTAATATCTGAAAGACATTTAAATCCTGTTTAATGAGCGAATTTAATGAAAAAGATAGTTGGATTAAGTACACGTTTTGCAGCTGTACATTAGTTTGGTTTTGAGACGTGTGCCCTGTTTTCCCCTTCATATACCTCTAAAAACACTTGACATTTTAGAAAAAAAACATAATAACAGTTCTTCAGACGTGGTCAAAATTTGATTTTGACGTATGCTGAGGGTTTCAATAGCCGTCAACTGATTGCCTTTTCCAACCATGGGAAGGGGGGAGAGGAACAAAACGCCTTTGCGAGCTTTGATATGATCACAATAATAATAATAATAATAATAATAATAATAATAATAATAATAATAATAATATAATAATAATAATAATAATGGTTTATTAACAGATCCACTGGGTGGCTCTTCCCTGTTAAAGTACATCAATTACAATTAAAAAATAAATCAAATTAAGTTATTTACAAATTATGTAATTTAAAATCAGAAGTAGAAGTAGGATTAACAGAATCGAAATTACAGTAAAAATAACTCATCACTCTGTACTCTGTTACATAAAAAATTCCTTGAAAGTCTTAAAAAGGTTCTGTAATCATTACAGTTTCTAATTGTTTCTGGTAGATTGTTAAATAGCTTTGACGCATTATCTTGGAAAGTGCTGTAATAAACAACTAATGAGGATACCAATAGTTTTCACAAAGATGGCTAACTCCTGGGCAATCGAAATTGGCAAAATTTGCAAAGGACAAATATTGGCTATATGTATGTCTAAAAACATTAAACTATAAATTTTGGCTATTTCTATCTCTATTAATTTCTTCAATAAAAAATAGTTAGCACAATATCGCATGTCCCTATCGGTGAATCTTTAGTGGCTGTGCGTTACTTTAAGCACACAAGCATTGCCAATCCTAAAAAGAAAATATCTACTCCTTATGAATGTAGAACCTGTTGAAATTAGAAAACTAAAACTAACTTAAATGTAAACTAAAAACTCATTTGTTTCGTGTTGTTTCTTTACAGTTTTGTGGACTATTGTTAGTAGTAGATTTTTAAATTAATATTTTAAATTAAATTGAGTACAAACCTGGAAAATTGAGATACCATGAAGAATCATCTTGTATTGGATGTGATGGCGGATTGTCTCTATCGAATCTGGTGTTGTCGGTGAAATGCTGCGGATGTAATTCAACAAAAGTGTGCATTAACATGCAGTATACTGATCCAAATAGATAGCCCTTTAAGAATTACTTTAGTGAAGATATGGAAATTCATATCTTTAACAATAGGAAAATGAAATTTGAAAATATGATTAACAATGCTAAGGTAGAGAAAAAATAAGCACATTATTTCACTCCATCAGCTGGCAAAAACCACCTGGCATAATTTCTAATTTAAGAAGCTGTCTTCTAGCAGGGCCCAGTCTAGTGACTTACTTTACATTAGG
>CALNXI010000535.1:221911-237041 GCA_942486025.1 Porites evermanni | reverse complement strand
CCATCTTACCCCGTTTAAGAGAGAATTCCGATTTTTTATAACCTGTTTAAGACAAAAAAAGATAAATTCGATTCCCTGTTTAAGACAAAAATCCCGAAAAAAACACCCCGGCCGGCCCCACCTCCCCATTAAGCCCTTATAAGGGGGGCCCCCCCCCCCCCGGGACTTTAATCCTTTTTTGCCGCCAAAAAGCCAGCGCTTTCGCTTCTAGTGGGCTATAACATATAGCCTAGTAGTAGCTCAACAAATCAGAACGCAGCATCGATAATAGACCACTAGTTGGATTTTACTTATTTTTATTATATTCTCTTTCCACTTTACCCTGGGTTGTTATTTTTATGTTACCATATTGTATCGCGAAAACAATACTTGGCCTTCGGTCACTTTTTAAATAAAAAAAAAAAACTGAAGGCTGCTTGATTACATACTTTATGCAGAAGTCTTCTCATTGACTTCTTTAAAAACGACTTTTTTACCTGATAATATTTACCCCGGCTAAGAAACTTGACTCATCCCTTAGACTACTCGGACTATTTATCTGAGTCCTAAAAAGTAAATATCTTTTAAAATTGTAAAACAACTCTGATAACGTGTTGTGGTGTTGTGGCACTTCCTGCACGGAGATAAGTAAGACAAGGCCTTAAAATTGTAAGACCTCACTTCTCCGAGGTTTTCATTCAACGGAGAAGTTAGTAAAGTGATGGTATGATTGAAGGCGCTCATTCGATCCTCTCGTCTTATGCACCGGCACTCATATCATTCAGCGGATATCTCCAAACGTTCTGTGGAACTTCCGAGCAAGAGAGAGACACGTAACGACAGCTGCTGGAACCGTACATTCTAGCCGCTATTGTATTACAGAATTATTATTGTAAAGAAAATCTCATGTCGCAGCGCAGATCAAGTTTCGGCCTTTTCTGGACATGCAGAGAGCTTGTCGAACATGGCCCTAAAACAAAACAACAAACAATATGCAGTGAATAAACACGCATTCCGGTTACAAGAAAAAAATGAAGGAACGATAGAAGGGTCTTACGTTAGTCGGGTGCATCGAATCACTAGTTCGTGTTGCGAAGGCCGAACGAGGGACGAGCGACTTAGCACACATCTAAACATATTCCAGAAGGTATCTGGGACGAGGCATATACAGCCTCGACTGAGGGTTAGCTCCAGCTTCCTTTCCAGACCAAGAAGAAGAAGAAGGCCTAATAAGCACAACTGTTAAGATGTTGCTGCAAGTTATAAAGCACTAAGAGACTTTGTGTACATAGATGTAGCGAGATGATGTATTGACACCTTTGAATGAAGTTTGAAGGGTTCTAGTGAAGAAATCTAACAAAACTGCTCACGTTAAATTCGTCAGTTTTTCATCAACGCTCTCCAATGGGTCCTTCTCCTTTCCTCTTTTGACCACTTTCTTCATTAACTCCCTGATGAAAAGAAATATTATGAGATATATTCGTTAATTTTTCTGCAAGACAAGCGCAAGTACAGCCTCAGTGCACTTAACAAGAGCACAACAAAGAGCACCAGACGCTGTTGTGAACTTGCTCCGGGATCAACCGCGAGCGCTTGAGAAAAAACTGCTCAGGGGGACTGGAACCGAAACAAACAGGGCACCCAATAAAGAAACTGATGAGCTAACAAGGTCAATCGCTCGAAAATTAACGCTCGCAAACTCACAAAATGCGATTGATTTTGATAATCTGTGAGTGACAAAAATATCCACGAGCAAACGTTTGCGAGTTAGAATATCCATGTCTCCCAAACAAAGGGAAAGAATTTGCTAGTGATCTCACCAGTTTGCTAATGGAAAAGTATCTTACTAGCAAAACTTTGCAAGTGCACTAAAAAGTTAACTTCGAGCCCTGAGGTCAGGGGTGAGAGAGGGAACCACGGCATCAAACCCTTGCTCACCTTATGTCATTTAGCTTTACTTCCAAGTTTTCCCATGGGTGACGATCATCACTGTATTCCAGAAGTTCTACGAAAAAGCAAGAACCTATGAGGGACGCTGGATAAGGAAGCTATGTCAACAAGACTTTTTCATACGTTGGTAATGTTACATGAGAGGACTTGAACCCTGTAATATTTCCCTTGGTGTTCCCAGCCTTAAAAAAAAAAAAACAACAACAACAAAAAACAAGCAAACAAAGAAATGCTGGAAAAGGTATGCCGTCACACGTGACAAAGTCCAAAGAACATTTGCCTGGGAAGCTCGAAAAAGTGACTTACGGCGGTGAAAAAAAAACCACTTACTTACATGTCCCCACAATCGCTGCCATTTCTTTTAGTTAGCACGAGTGACCTTAGCCAGCAAACGCAAAAAAAAACAAACAAACAAACAAACAAAAAAGGTGTACAGGCAATTCCCTTTATAGCGNTTACATGTCCCCACAATCGCTGCCATTTCTTTTAGTTAGCACGAGTGACCTTAGCCAGCAAACGCAAAAAAAAACAAACAAACAAACAAACAAAAAAGGTGTACAGGCAATTCCCTTTATAGCGGACACCTTAGGGACCTTGACTTAGTGCCCTCATTAGCGAGAGCCCGTAATGGCGGAAGTTTATTTCAGTCAAACATCCGTGATTTATTTTTGCCAGGGATTTGGCCGCTGTCCATACTATCGGGGTGTCCGCAAGGCGAGAGTTGATTTTATTTCTGCAGGCCGGGAAATACGTCCGCGTTTACTGGCCTTTGGCCACACACAATGTACATTAAGGATCAAATATAAAAACCCCTTGTGACAAATTCCTTTTAAAGCTTACCTTTTGCAAGGTCTTTTTCACTGACCCAGTCACCGGGCAAATAATTCTTGACCCTTAAGTTCTGAAACAAAAGGGAAGAGTTTTCTGTTATTTTCATGAAGAAAAAACTTTTTTTCCAGTAGTTTTTCAGTATATAATAACTTTTAACAAATCATACTGTAAAGTTCATTTTCAGCATGAGTTCTCTCGCGGTTTTGAATTGATCAGGCCATTTTACAACGTCATATGCGACAAAACTTCTGGTAGTTAATGTAGACACGGAGCCTGAGATAATCAAGTAGTAGAAAAGGTGGGGAGCCCTGGCAACCGACCAGCGTGATCAGTTAAACGCGGGTTTTAAATAAACAGGGGGGAGAGAGTCACGAAAAATAGGCAAATGCAGGAGCCCATCAGAGACTTTGACAAATCGAAAGTAGAAGCAGTAGTAATCTCGCAAATGCATACTACAAGCCTCCGTAGCTCAGGGGTTAGAGCACTGGTCTTGTAAACCAGGGGTCGAGAGTTCAAATCTCTCCGGGGGCTTGTCATTTATTTATTTATTTATTTATTATATTTTATATTTTTTTAATATATTTTTAATATTATTTTTTTACCTAAATTTTTTTCACCTATATTTTTTTACCTCAAAGCAAAACTTCGACAAAAAATGGTCTTATTTTCATTGTATAAATATCTCCATTTGAGAATCGCAAGAGTCGAGCGAAGCGAGTCGCGAGGGCGGGAGAAGGACTATTTGCTTCCTCCCGCGCCAATCTTTCGCGGCTCGCTCGCGTGTGAATTTCACTAACAACCGCGATTTCCCTATCCTGCGTGGCAGGCATTAAAAAAAGTAAGTAATTACATAAACAGATTAGACACATATCGTAATAACAAAAAAACGGATGCTAACAAACAGTGGCAATAAGCCGAAGCGTACCCATCTAGCGAGTCTGCTGTACTCCAGACGTGTAACAATGAACATGGCGTCGATAGCGTACTGCAGTTTAGCGGTCTTCTTAGCTTCGCTGTAGGTATAGCTTAGCTGAGCGATGAGAATATTAAGTAGCACCACAATTACCAATGCCATGTAGGCGAGAAGAATAAGAATTACCAGCCAGCTAACAAGGCATAAAAAAAAGAAAATGCCAACCATGGTTAGAAAAAACAATCGACTCAAGCACCTTAAGATAATTGATTAGGCAGGACTGGGGACTGTTTGGCTATCTACAGCTTGATTAAACTGTCAAAAATATCGAACGGGCGACAGGCCACCTAAAAATTCTCGGATTGTGCGACGTCACTCTTTCCTAACTTGTTGTGTTTTGATCGAAAATCGCAGGAATCAAGTAACCTGACCAACAGTCTGAAGAACCGACAAAAAAACTGCCCGAAATCCGACGGCCAACTGTGAATGAAAGTGCAAGCTGCTACATAAAAACCGTCTACGAAAGGACTTGTTGCCAAACCCTTCGTAAGATTTATCATGTACATGAAGTATAACTATAAGAAAATATGTCAAGCAAACCCAAAAACGAATATAGAAGAGAAAATTACTTGAATTTACTGTAGTCTTCCTCAGCTGGCTGTTGTTCAACAAGAGCTCTGATGGCAGCCAACATCAGCCAAGCATAATTGCTTTAAAAAGCCAAAAATAAAAAGAAGAGTTCACTTAATCAACAAATTTTATCATGTGCTGCAATCAGCCTGTGAATGGTTCACGCACAATAAGTATAGACACAAGCAACATATTCAAGGGCAGTGTTTTCATCATCATTATCATCATCATCATCATCATCATCATCATCATCATCATCATCATCATCATCATCATCATCATCATCATTATCATCATCAAGGAGCTACTAGGCTAACAGAGGAGTCCTTTACTTTTTTTTCTTGGTTGGCTCGCGACTTTGACGCTCGCTCGGTTGCTGCGTGATCTCATTGAGGCTCGCTTCGCTCGATTTTTAGAACTTGTGAGGGGTCGACTTGTAGCAAGTCTACTTTTTCCCTGAAGGCTTCTTCTATAACTGATAACGGTTAAAAGAAGCGGTCTAGGCTAGTTTATTACTAAACACCGTCTTACCTAAAAACATTTTGCGAATTTGTAGCTCTCAGTGCCATGTACATGGCACCACAAAATCCAAGGAAAACAACAACAAACACCACACCGAAGCGAGTTATGTCCCTGTAGATTATCCTTGCCAGAGTCTTGGTGTACAGGCCTGTGGTTCTATGGGAAAAAACTGCGCATTAAAAAAAACTGGCTTCGAGGCCAGAAAGGGCTGTGCCTTTTTTTTTTAAATCCACTTTTCAGAATCAGATGTCCGATTAAAGACAGTGTCTCATGGTTTCAAAGAAGAGTAAGCGCGCGAAAAGTCAGTTCAAAAGTCTTTTTATGGTGGTAAATTGACCTAATAAACTCAGTTGATATACCGCATTTCTTTCACTCTCTCACAAACAGTCCCACAGTTTCTATTGAAACTAACCCATTCATTCTCGTGGCATTTGATATGTAGCGTTTTTACTCGGCACACGATTAGCCGGCGAAAACAGCCGGCGTCACTCCTCGTTTCCCTATCGGCGAGAAGACAAGAAAGATGGCTGTTTTCGCAGGCTAGCACATGATCAGCCGAGCGGTTAAGTTAGGCTGCCTTGTCTACACCATACCGGATGGCTTGTTATATCGACAGGAAAAATACTCCGGTCTGATACGGAAAAAAAAAACCGCTATTCACATTGCTATAAAGAGTGGCACAGTAACTTATCCGATATGTGACGATTCACTTTCAAGATCGGCGCGGCGCAGTCCAGCTTCGTTACAGAAATGTATGAAAAAATCTCTATTGGATATGGTTTTGGTTCAGGTCCAACGGCTATCCGGTACAGCATAGCTTAGCTCACTCAGACAAGCGATCGTGGTTACGCGAGTAATCCCGCAGGGTTGATCCAATATGGTCGCCGTTTCATGTTTTCGGTATAACAATATGGCCTACGTGTCGTCACGTCAATAACCAGAAACGTTTTTTACGTCTCACCGAACCTGGTATTTAAGATTTACAACAAAATAGGGAAGTTAAAAGATTTTAAATTCTCCTTCAACTATGAGTTTTCTTATTCTTTCATAACACCTTTACACGTAAATAGTACTCGAATTTCGCAGATTTGCTCAGAGAATTACCATGGTGATCGGGTACTCTTTTGGAAATATGCAACTGCAATGAATAATCTTGAAAAAATCGCAAACAAGAAATAGCAATAAATTGGCCCTACATACTCAACAAGCCTTTGTAGCTCAGTGGTTAGAGCACTGGNAAGATTTTAAATTCTCCTTCAACTATGAGTTTTCTTATTCTTTCATAACACCTTTACACGTAAATAGTACTCGAATTTCGCAGATTTGCTCAGAGAATTACCATGGTGATCGGGTACTCTTTTGGAAATATGCAACTGCAATGAATAATCTTGAAAAAATCGCAAACAAGAAATAGCAATAAATTGGCCCTACATACTCAACAAGCCTTTGTAGCTCAGTGGTTAGAGCACTGGTCTTGTAAACCAGGGGTCGAGAGTTCAAATCTCTCCGAGGGCTTAAATTTTTCTTTTCTATGCTTTTACCGAAGAACCGAGATTGTATTTGTTTTGCCTTTTGATATGAGAGGATATTTTGAACACAAGGGCAAAATTTCGTCAAGAAATGCTTATTCAATCTTTGAATCCGATTCCCGATTCACAGAGCAGAAACACGAAGTCAAGACGACTTTCTATAAAATGCGAGGATCTGAGCAGAAATGCTGCAATTCCGAGGGAAAATCAGAACTGTAACAATGAAAATTGCGTACGATTTAACCTGCAGTTGTACGTCAAGATCCTGTTTTTTGGCCGCAATTAGCAAGATGAATTCAGTTCTGAAAGCGCCGGTTGCAAAGCTTATAAAAATAAATAAACGCAAATGCGATGCTACTTGAAAGTCCGCTCGTAGTCTCGGTTATTTTCACCGGCACTTGAAATCTGAAGACACTGAGCGCTGTAGCCCTTTTGAACTACACAATAGCCGGCTTTTCTTTTATGACTTAATGTATAATTTTAATTTTTCCTCGTGTGAACAGACGTAAGCGAATCGTTTGTACGGGTTCTTCCAGCGGAATGATGTGTGGACGAAGCATGAGTCTCTTGACTCGAGCTGCTATTCGTAAAAATATAAAATACCTGGTGACACAAGAGAACTTGAAGAGCCTGAGAAAATTGAACAGGTAACCGAGTCCAGCGACACTCCATTGAGACTGGACTTCAGCAAACCGTAGAGGAATGACAAGAAACGTCAACAAAAGCCCCAGCCAATCAAAATAGTTGTAGGGATCCTTGAAATAGGTTTTCCACTCCCTGAAGAGGACGAAAATAAATAAATAAATAAATAAATAAATAAATAAATAAATAAATAAATAAATAATAAATAAATAAATAAGTCGTGTTTTCGCATCGTTGTTAAGCAGGTTTTCAGGTGACGCTGCGTAATCTCGTACACAGTTCTTTCACGGTCAAGCATCTCTGAGCCAACAGACGCACAGGCGCCGAGGATTTCTGGGCACGACATAAATTTATTTTATCAACTCCATTGATAAAACTAATTTTCCATGTATACTCACAACAAAACAAAAACAAATTGATCAAGAGACTATGGTATTGCGTGAGATTCAGCTACCCAAAGATCCCTAATTGAGAAATATCCCCTTTCAGATAGAGTGTACAACCTTTGTACAATGTTTCTACTTGTTCTTTTATTCCACTTTCATTCACTTTCATTCACTTTCATTTCACTGCCAGTGGGTTCAACCTGTGGAACCTCGATACAACATGTACAACGAACCTCTACATAACAAAGTCCTCGCTACAACGAACGATTTTCTCTGGCCCAGTAACAGTAAAATATGTGAAAAAAAAAACCCTCGATATAACGAAACCTCGTAATATGGCACCTTGGCCCTTCGTTATATCGAGGTTCCACTGTATAACGAAAATTATGCAGAAAACTAAGCCATCTTACCGCTCTGCCTGGTTCACCTCCTCAAAAAAGTAAAACATTATAAAAATAATGGTGATAATTTCACAGAACAACCGTAGACCATTCGCTTTTCCACTGTATTTGTTTGGATCGTCCTGAGTTGAGCCATGAATGAGTGCGTAGGACAGTACGGTTAGAAACAATAGGTAGAAGGCTGCTTGAATACTGAAACAAGAAGAGTGAAAGATAACAATCCAATGTAATAGTAACAATAATTATCATCATCATCATCATCATCATCACTATTATAATGTGATAAAAAAACTAGAAGGAGAATGTTGAAAAAGACGGACAAATGAACAAAGATTTAAGATGCAGGAAGAAAGGGCGTGAGGGATGAAGCAAGCAAACGTGGAGGCAAGGAGGGAGGGTGCGAGAAAGAAAGGGGAAACGTTGGAAGGAGGAAGGAAGGAAGGAGTTAGAGGAAGAAAAGATGATAGGGAGGGAGAGTAGAACTTGCAACAAGAAAGGCTTAATGAATGGGGGAAGGGATAAAAGAAAAAAGAGAGGAAAGAAACAGGTTAAGGAGAAGAGGGGAAAAAAGTTAGGAAAAGAAGGAGGGAAGAAAAGAGAGACCGGACAAGAAGTAAAAGAGAGAGGGACAGTTATGTAGGATCTTACCAAAACCACGTGTGCGCAAACTTGTTCCATTTTCTTGACACCAGCATACGGACAACAGGGTGTTGGACAGCCTCCTAAGTACCACCCCCAGAAGAAAAACAGCTGCGTTAGCTTGTCTTTTGTGCTAATAACAGAGGCCTTGCTAGCTAGTATATTTTTAACCCCGCAAAAAAGAAAAACACTCTGTTGCCGAAAGCCGACAAAGTCTTCATATTATAACAGATTAGCGTACCCGAAGGATGATAAATAACTATAACCATGAAAAACTTTAAAGTACAATAAATTACTGGGATGATAAACTACCTGAAATGACCATAAATTACTATGATTGGTAGTTACTTTAAAGGATGATAGATTGCTTAATACTAAGAAACGAAAATTACAATTGTGGAAATACCCAACTGAGGTCATTGGTGTCTTGTAAACACAAGTATAATTCGCAATAAAAGTAACTCCTCTACCGCACGCCTCCGTAGCTCAGTGGTTAGAGCACTGGTCTTGTAAACCAGGGGTCGACAGTTCAAATCTCTCCGGGGGCTTCACCTTTTTTTGCTATGTTTTTGATACAACGTGGTTCAAAACGTACGCCACATATATAAATAACATCTCCAAAATTAATATTAACATACCTTCTTGGTACTTGATTTTGCGATTTTAGCGAGACAGTAAAATTCGCGGGGTTATATTTTCGCGATTTCAATAGCCAACTATGAAAAAAGGGAGTCAAATTTCGCGATTCAAGCGATCTTAACTTCATTTTAGTTTTTCGAAATGACTCTGAATTTACTTAAATTTCTACATAAATTGCAAAAAGCAGAACGCATAATTTAAAAGTACCTTTTAAAACTAGAAAAAGTAATACAAAATGGAACTGAAAACCACTAAATCCAGATTGTTGATTTATCGATAGATATCTGGTATATGTTTTTGTTATTACACGTTAATCATTTTTTTTCAGTGAATTTTCTACACGAGTCTTAAATTTCGCGAAGATTTAAATTCGCAGATCTTTAATTTCGCTTTCGGTATCCATTTTTCATGACCGGTCGACAGAAAGCACTTCCCAAACTCATGAATAGTATATTCGTGGAAGGAAAATCAAGGAACTCCATATGTGAAGAAAGTTTGAAAATTTGGTCCTAATTATCAAACATTTTGCAGACTGTGTCTTAATTGTTCGTAAGAACTTTTGACCATTTTAAAACACTCTCTCTGGGTACAGGCGTATGTCATCGTTCTCCGAATGTTTTGCTTGGGGCGGGGAGCGATGATGAACCGCTGTATTCGCAGGATACACTCACTCGAGTGTTTAATCTGATATTCAGACACCGCCAATATAGTTAAATATTTGTATGTTTACTAATGATACTCGTTGAAAAAGCATAGGACCTCTGAACTTTGAAAGATCACATCTCTGACAATTTGAAACCCTATCAACCGGACTACCTTTGGAGAAGTTTTGTTTTCAAAAACTCGAAATTTTACATATGTATACTTCTAATACTGGCCTTTATGCCATCCGTCATTTCTGTATTTTCCCACGGCTGATATTTCCTTCAATATTGCTTACAATGAGCTAAAACCTCATGAAAACTGCATCGTAATACCCCCCTGGGCGCTTATTAAATTTTTGGACCTTGAGAGTGGGCGCTTATTCGAGGCTGGGCGCTTATCAAATTTTTACCATTTTCAGCAAGTGTAGTATGTTTATTTTGCAACAAAACAATAAATGGTAATAACAAAACGCGAAGATGTAACAAAGCAAGGTTTCTGTAAAATACTCTGAAGAAAATTCCGTCTTCGCGGAACTCTCTTATTAGTAATTATTCAGTTTTTTGGGCTGTGAGGGGGAAGGGGAGTGGGTTTTGGTTGTGGGCGCTTATTTGAGTTTGAGTGGAAAGAGGAGGGGTGGGCGCTTATTAACTTTTTCTGCCTCTAGGATGGGCGCTTTTTCGAGATGGGATGGGCGCTATTGGAGGTTGAGCGCTTATTCGAACAAATACGGTAGTTTAATCAGCTTATCCAGCTCATCCAACTTTTGAATTTAATTTGTATATACTATGAAACCTTATACCAGCAAACTTTTAAAATGGAACAATGACGACAGGCGCGAAGAACTTGCAAATATAAGTTATGTTCACGTTTGAGAACGAAACACCTGCTAATTTTGAAAAAAGTTAAGACTTCCAGCTTGTTGACAGCTAGTTGCTTCACTTTCAATCAAGACTAACCCTACACTCACTTGAAACGTCGTTTTTGTTTTACTTAAATATGTTAATGTCAGTTTTTTGGTGCGTAGGATAGTGACTCTCGACAAATAGCCATTACCATTAAAGTACGAAAAACGATTTTTCAAAACCACGCTTAATAGCCGTAACATTTTGAAGTATATACATAAGGCCGAACAGTGAACTCCCACGTAACAATGATTTTTAAAAAATATCTGAATCAATTCTCGTTCGCCGGGTTAATTTCCGGTTAATAACTTGCTGTACGGAACGAAATTAAAATTGCAAAATCAAGGGTTTTCCGTTTCCCACTGCCGATTCAGATAAAAGATAAAAGACAAAAAGAGAAAAGCCATTTAAACTTTCGATACCCATTTGATGGGATTTTGTTTACTTACTTTTTTTGTAATTAAGTTTTTTACGCCTGTCAAATCCCGTTTCAGGCGCCTACTATCTCCGGATACACAGAAAGAACGCCTCATTAACTCGTTATGTCACGGAGACTCGCGGGAAATAAAATAAGGGAAATATGTCGTACGTTACAGTATAGAGCTCTAACTCGGCTAATAACAATCTGAAAAAAAAAAAATACAAAGTTTGTACACCAAGTAAGTTCAAGAGCTATTCAAGCCCATCATGATACGTGAGGTGTTTTTCATTAATTATAAGAAAATGAGTTTCGCGACAGCCATTTAATAGCCGATCAGGAAGCAATGGTTTTAAATATCGTTCTTTAAGTAAATTTACCGCAGTCTTTACCACATGATATACTGTATAATTTGCACCTACTGAAGCAATATCAACTAACTTCCGTAGAAATTATGCTATTGGAGAATCGATGGAGAAAGTTTTCTTTTCTTTTCTTTTTTTTATTTTGACTAAGTCATGTTTTTTTTTTATCTAGATCTCGCCTAGTTTAGGAAGGCTGGTAGAATATTAGGCGAGTGTACAGTCTCCATATAAAAACTTATTATTAATTTCATTTCAGTCATTTAAATAGAAGAGTCTTTTAACTCTATAAAAGGCACTGTAAATAAAATATCCCGAGAACAACAGCCATTCTGCACGAGGAAAACAACATATCAGGAAAAGGTTTTGGCTTCTGTAATTCTCTCAAACCAGCAGTTGCTTTCAGTTCATAGCTCAGAGGAAGATTGCGACGTTTTGCTTGACTCAGCAACGTGGTAAACTCTGCTGTTTTGCCGACTACAGATAAAACCACGGAAAACTTCTTGAAACGCTTTTTTGTACTGTGCAATTCTCCACGCGTAAATAAAAGGGTTTAAAAAACTNTATCAACTAACTTCCGTAGAAATTATGCTATTGGAGAATCGATGGAGAAAGTTTTCTTTTCTTTTCTTTTTTTTATTTTGACTAAGTCATGTTTTTTTTTTATCTAGATCTCGCCTAGTTTAGGAAGGCTGGTAGAATATTAGGCGAGTGTACAGTCTCCATATAAAAACTTATTATTAATTTCATTTCAGTCATTTAAATAGAAGAGTCTTTTAACTCTATAAAAGGCACTGTAAATAAAATATCCCGAGAACAACAGCCATTCTGCACGAGGAAAACAACATATCAGGAAAAGGTTTTGGCTTCTGTAATTCTCTCAAACCAGCAGTTGCTTTCAGTTCATAGCTCAGAGGAAGATTGCGACGTTTTGCTTGACTCAGCAACGTGGTAAACTCTGCTGTTTTGCCGACTACAGATAAAACCACGGAAAACTTCTTGAAACGCTTTTTTGTACTGTGCAATTCTCCACGCGTAAATAAAAGGGTTTAAAAAACTATTCACTAACAGGAACTTATTGGAGGCGTAAAGAAAAAAATTAAAACTTTCTATCTTTGAGAGGGACGGCTGTGCAACCAACATATTCTGCGCAATGAACTGTGGAGCAAAAGTCGTATAAAACAAAACCAGGACTACCAGGAAAGCCGATATCATTTTTCTCTCCCTACTTCTATGTGCAAGAGACATTTGTTCTGCATCCCGCGTGTTAGAGAAGTTTCGAACTTGACTGTTGTGAGATTGCAAAGCGTGATATGTTTTCCAATATATGATCGGCAGGACAATTAAGGGTAGTGTTACATGGAGATGGATGTACATCAATACAAATACAGTCGTCGACACCACATGTGCTAAACTGGCAAAAAACACGGCGTAAACCCAAAAAACTGCGATGGATACTTTGATCTTCTTTTTGGATACAAGCGTCCTGTACTGAAGAGGTACAGAGACGGCAAACAAACGATCAAACGCCATGGCAGCAATAGTACATGATGACACAATATTTGTTATCACGGCAGCGATGATGATTGCGAGTCTTGCAGCCAAAAGTTTTTCTCTCTTTCGGTCGATGAATAAGTTAATATCATAATAAATACTTCCAAAGCCCGGGATTAACCCGAAAAGTAAGTCACAGACGCTCAGGTTAATGATCAACAGGGTGACTGATGTGCGCGGCAACTGACCTCGATAAATTGTTATCAGTAAAATAAGGTTTGACAATACTGCAGGAATAGCCAGCAGAGGACCGACAATAATCTGCGATAGGAGATATCTCTGCGGTATACCTTCACTGGAATCGTCGATCAAGGATGAAGAATTGGAGCTTGCCATGGTTCAGCAATAGTCTGGGCGCTTCGAGCGCAATCTGTTCGCCATACGTACACGATATCAATGACTCACTTCGCTGACTCACTTTGAATTTTTTTTTAAAACATCTTAATCTCTCGTACTATTCAACCACGCCCACGTGAAATATCCGTCAAAAATGCAAACATTGTGTATTTTGCCTTAATATGGCGGCCAGTTTCCTTATACAAGAAGATATATGACAAGATTAAGGCGCGATCTCAGAATATATCCTTATATTACGGAAAAACCTCTTGATCAGGACAACCGACTTTCGATTCTTTCAGTGAGTACAATATACAGCTGAACCTCAATTTAGCTGCAACTTTCTATTATGCCGAAAGTAATCAAAGTCCCAAAATAAAAGAATTGTAAATAAAACCTCTTATGAGTTAACACCTCCATCAAGCGGCCACTGTCACCTTTTGGCCATCCCAAGGAAAGTTCTACTGTTGCTTTCACCTACATTAAGCGGCCATCAAGCGTTTGATACACTTAGTTTTGCTATATTTTAAAAAACACGATGAAGGAAAATACAGTCCGAGATAAAAGGTGAAAACTTATTATGATGGTACAGTAAGACCACTCCCGATGCGTGCGTTTTTTTTCTTGTGTACAAAAAGGTCCAGAATATATGACCCATTAACAACCTTGACAAAGAGGCCATTTGTTTTTTGCTCTCAGTGAAGACATTAGACTGTCAATACAGTTATGTCTACATCCACAGCAATTAAAGAGACAATAGCTTAGCTGACTCACTCCTTGCCATTAAATATTTCATTTTCCGCAGTAAAAGTGAATTAAGTTACGGTCCACTTCTTACCGTAGCTGTTGAACTCTTTATTAGGTATCCAATGGCCATAGTATGGGGTAAATCATAAAGCGTAATCATTTATAAAGTTTCCAATGTGGTGTTCTCTATCCAGGGGTTGGTAATGGTTGATCCTTGAAAGCAACACTAGGGCAATTTTATGTGTTTTCATTCCATTAAAATTCTAATTATCATTGTAGATGAGCGAACTTTTTTTAAAAAAAGAAATTTCGCTCTTCTCGAAATATTTGGAAATTATTGGATGGATTTAGTATGATCATCGATATCGATGACGGTGTTATCCTTAAAGGCCGAAGCCGTCGGGCAGGTCTGGAAGGTTACACAACCGCAAACTATTCGTTCGCAGTAGATATGTGCGAGGACGATAGCTTAGCTAACTCCCTCCTTTTCCCTAAATATTTAATTTTCCGCATTCATCAACCACTCCTACCTTAAATTTAGAAAAAGAAAATATGTAAACAGCGTTCATTTTACCTAAATAAGGTGACCGATTCTCATATAGGAGATATGAATTTTGTGTCTAAATTGGGGGGCATGTATTAAAACCAGGAACAACGGAACATCCCCAAAACAACTCAGACAACCGGGCACGAGGTAAAATGAAAATGACGAACAGAAAACCTAGACCTAATCTGTAAAATATTATTCTTTTTGTTTATTGTATTCATGGCGACTTTTTGTTTGTGCCGTTCGTTGTGTTGCGTGTTCTGGGTTATAGTGCATGTGAAATTAAGGTGCGAACTAAGACCATTATATTGCGGAAAAAACCTCTTGAATCGCCTCAATGGAGAACATCCGACTTTCTATTCTTTTAACGCGTACAATATCCTAAATAACATTAAAGACGTATAACGTTATTTTTATGTCGAGAATATATGACACATTAACGACTTGAAAAAGACATCTTGTTTTCAATCGTAACAAGAACATTAGACTGTCAATAAAACAATCTCTACATTCAGAGCAATTAAAGAGGATGTCAGGGGCGTAGCCAGGCATATTTTC
>CALNXI010000535.1:195954-200744 GCA_942486025.1 Porites evermanni | reverse complement strand
TAATTCCATATATGCTCTATGTTGAGAAAAATAATAAGTAACAGTAATAAAAAAATAAACGTTCTAATTTTATATAAATGTGTGGTGTGGTTATGTTTGTTTTTATGTGTTTGTATTTTTTTCCTTTTTTTTTTTTTTTTTTGGGGGGGGGGGGGGGGGGGAGTCACGTTTTTTTTTGGTAATTCTGTTAGTACTAATGCCAAACATGTTTTTCTCAGGACCAACCAGAACGAAATAGGCTCAAGACTTACTGGCGCCAGGTCGGTGCTATTGGATTTGGATCTCTCTCTTTACTGGTGTTTGATCTCTGTGAGAGGTATGGCTTTTGGGAAAGTAACTGACTTAAGTCATCTCAAGGAAATTTAAAAGCTGATATTTTGAGGGCAACAGCAATTCCATTGAAGTATTTTTCTCCTTCAATAATGCATGGTTCAATTTTACTTGTAAATATGTCCTCCCCCCTCCCCCCGGGGCACACCCCTGGGGATTGCAATTTTTTTCTTTCTTGGAGGTCCATTCCCCACCCCCGGGCATGCAGAAAGAGACAATTCCCCACCCGTGAGTTCCTGATTGACCTCATATATGTTTTTTGCTACATCTTCTAGATCCGTTCAAAGCAAAAAGACATGTTTTCACAACTTTTATGATTGTTTTCCTTAGTTTATTGAGAGAAGGATATGGATGTCATAATGAAAAGGAAAACGAAGAAGAAAAATGCTTTAAGAAGCGCCTCTTTGATAGAACACTTCATGAGAACACTGGACCAAATCTCTGTTTCTCTCTATATATCAAAAGCCTTGTATTCATTTTCATATAAAACTTAGTATCATTATTTAAAGCTAAGCTGAAGAAATATATCTGTCCTTCCTTTCCACAAAATAAAATCCATTCGAGTACGCATCATACGCACATTCGTTTCAAATTTAAAAACATACCTTTAAATACAGACTTTAATTTTGATAAGTTATTCCTCTCCAACCACTCTCCGACAAATTTCTGCATCTTTCCTTAAAAATGTGTAGTCTTGAGGTACGTAGCCATTGTGTAAACCACGCAAGAAATAACACGTTCTTGGTAAAATCAAAGAGGAGATATTTTTATTTGCCCCACCCCTCTAACCCCGGGACAGGACCGCTTCAAACAATTCCCCACCCCTGGGTTCAAAGGACTGGACTTGTTCCAGGGGTTGCCTAAGGGGGATGGTAACAAGTAAAATTGAACCATGCATAATCAAGGGAGATTTATTCTGTTGAAGGGCTGGCCAAGTAGCTAAATTCCTATTTCCTTAGTACAGCTACTGCTTAGTAGCTAATGCATCAGTCAGTTGCCCGTAAAGGGGCCACGCAAAGTTTGTTAATGCCCCACCCCTAGGACTGACAAGATTGGCAAATGCCCCGCAGTAGCATGAAGCTTATAACTTTGGTTACCTATATAAAATAGCTTTTCACTTAAATTAGCTGAGAAATAAGCTTATATTACATGGCTAGTCTGATAGCCTACTTGTAAGATAAACTTTTAGTCAAACCTTAACTAATGCAGTGACTACTTAACTAGCTAAAACCCTGCTAGCATCGGCTGCATTTCGAACGCTATATCACTCCGTGAAAATGTAGCCTCTCCTCACAGGGTAACTTAAGCTAATGGCTTAGAAAGAGGAAATAAATATTCAGGGGGAATTCTGATAAGGAATACATTTGCTGTAAGTTGTCTAAAAGACAAGGCTATAGGCTAAAACTACAGAACCACCAAGATTAAGCTTACCTTTTCTATCGTTGACCTGTTTTTTCGATCGGTACTAATGGTTCATGACGTGTCAAAGCTGGGAACGCCACAGCCGTCTTCGCTGGTTACATCTTAATCGTTTTTTTTACGGTAGTGTTTGATATTTTACCTCGTTTTCTTCAATAATATATGAAAACGCTTTCTCGAAGCGAGAAGACAGGACGCCATGTTTGTCTTCGCTTGCTATGTCATTTTCCCGCCCTTTGTCCGGCACCTGACCCCAGTGTTTTCCCGCCAATTTTGTCTGTGTGGTGTGTTCCCGCCAATCCCGCCATTTTAGTGCCCTACCCCCTCTACCAGTGCCCATAGATAAACTCAAGGGGTCAGTTCCGTTAGCCAAGCCCAAAAGTGGAGCTCCTGTTAAATACTATAATCATGAAAAGAACTTGGTGTTTGCGTAAGAAATGTGCAATGTTTTCTTGTTTCAGAGGCTATCAACTTCACAATCCTTTCCACACAATCTGGGCCACCAAAATAGGAAACAATCTGGCTGTATCCTTTTATATTCGTGTATATAGTTCATCGGTGCTTGCCATTTTGCAAGACCGACTGTTTGAAATTCTTAGGGACCAGGCCCCGCAAATGGCGAATTTTTTCCGAGTATGTTGCCGTAAAAAAGCGCGCAAATGCAGTGCCGGGGAGTTCTCCTAACGGACACTCTCGTAAGCAGACAGCGTTGCTTACGGCCGCCTTCACAATACCCCGTTTTTCTAAACTCCCATTCCCGTAAGCGGCTAGCTCCACGAACGGACACCGTTTTCGCGTCCCGAGGATGTCCGGTCACGAGTGCTTCCACTGTATATGCTTTCATGGGGGTTTGGGGGAAGAGACAAAGAAGGTGTCTTTTCTTAACTTNACTCAAGGGGTCAGTTCCGTTAGCCAAGCCCAAAAGTGGAGCTCCTGTTAAATACTATAATCATGAAAAGAACTTGGTGTTTGCGTAAGAAATGTGCAATGTTTTCTTGTTTCAGAGGCTATCAACTTCACAATCCTTTCCACACAATCTGGGCCACCAAAATAGGAAACAATCTGGCTGTATCCTTTTATATTCGTGTATATAGTTCATCGGTGCTTGCCATTTTGCAAGACCGACTGTTTGAAATTCTTAGGGACCAGGCCCCGCAAATGGCGAATTTTTTCCGAGTATGTTGCCGTAAAAAAGCGCGCAAATGCAGTGCCGGGGAGTTCTCCTAACGGACACTCTCGTAAGCAGACAGCGTTGCTTACGGCCGCCTTCACAATACCCCGTTTTTCTAAACTCCCATTCCCGTAAGCGGCTAGCTCCACGAACGGACACCGTTTTCGCGTCCCGAGGATGTCCGGTCACGAGTGCTTCCACTGTATATGCTTTCATGGGGGTTTGGGGGAAGAGACAAAGAAGGTGTCTTTTCTTAACTTTCTCAGTACGCCTTCATTATTATAGCGGCAGTCTGTGCATCTCTCTACTTCTTGTTTCTTTGCGTCATGGTGTTCAGAGTGTTTTGGAACATCCGGGGTAGAAGAGCTGCAATACCTACCATGTCACGCGCAAGACAGCTACAATATCAGGTAAGAATAACAGCTATACTTTCCTGTAGTCGTGCTTCACGTTTTCCTTAGGAAAGTTGAGCAGTCCAGGTATACTCGGCAGCTTTTCACAGTTACAATATTCTTTTGTTGTTGTGGGACAACTTGCACGAGACGTTGGCATCGTTCAAAGTATAACGCCCTGAAATGATTATTCCTGCCAACGTAGATCCTCAGTGGAGTAATCGACGAGAGAAGTAGACCTTGATTTTACTTCGTGCAACACTTCCTTGGCGACGAAAGTGTTATCAGAAGTGTTTTCAAGAAGGGGGAGGGCTGGGGTTCCACACGTGGCCACTTTTTCCCGCAATCCAAAACAGAATGCAAGATAAGGTGCGAGATATTCGAGTGCCTGAATAGATGAAATGAATATTCCAGAGCTCTTCTCACGTAGCAGAGTCTTAAAATCCTTGTTCATCATCCATCCTATTGTTTATTTTTTCCAGGGTTTGATCTACCGGTTTGAATTTCTGATGGTAGTGACAGTGTTGTGTGCTGGTCTGACAGTCGTGTTCTTTATCATCACAAATGTTAACGAAGCTCAGTGGAAATTTGGAGAGGAGGAATCTACAGTAGAGATATCAAGTGAGAAACACGTGTTCATAACCCGGGCACCCCGGGGTTTATGAACCCTTTCTTTCTAGACATAAGATGTGGCTTTAACTTTTGCGCTTGTGTGGACGAAATTCTAAAATGTGACCATTAAAATGAAATTGCTTAGGCAGTGTCTTCACACTGGGTGTTATTTCTTTTCAATATTTTTCCAGAAAAAAAATTGTATTTTTCCCCTCAACTTTGAGGCAATCTATAAAGGAATGATAAATAAACGTATGCATTAATATATTGTTAAGTAAATAATTGAATATATCAATGGATAAAAGAAAAGAGGAGTGAAATTCCTCAAAGTGGACACCTGTTTAAGGCAGACCGGCAAGGCTCAAAGGTTGCCGTTTTTCCGATGGAGCGCAGTTTGGAAGGGTTAGAGTCTAATCTTTAGCATGATTAGCGTTATTAGTCAAAACTTAACAACATCTGTAAACTACTCCGTCATTTTTCATCTCCACTTAGAATTTTTGTTCGTGTTTTCTCCGATTAATGGCCTTTTTTCAGATCATGTTTTAAATATGAGTTTGGTAGCTGATAGCCTGCGAACAGCAGACGCATTTCTGGTTCGGAGGGAGAGAAGCGACGACCGGAAATGTGTTTGCTGTTCGCAGGCTAGGTGGCTGAATTCAGCACCTCGATTATCATCACTCCTGTTGAGTCCTAACATAGAGTATCATTTTCCATGGTTTCTTAAGGTGCACTATTCACCGGGATCTATGGCTTGTGGAATGTGTATGTTTTCGCAGTTGTTATCCTGTATGCGCCTTCCTCTGCTCCCCCAGCCTCAGGTAACTCATTTCTAAACATTACTTTACTGTTACAGACCGCAGCCAAAA
>CALNXI010000535.1:180954-188454 GCA_942486025.1 Porites evermanni | reverse complement strand
ATTTTCACGCGCGCTCGCGTTTTGCTCGCTCTACTATCCCTGAGGAAAAATGGGGGACTACTCGTAGTCTACGCGCTCTGCCTCAAGTAATAATACAAATCAATAAATAAAGATTTAGAGGTAGCACATCCACTAAGTGGTTCAGGCTTCGTCTACCTTATTCCTGGTAGAACTGGAATTTGAAAATGTTGGTTTCAGGAGAGGGAAAAACCGGACTACAGGTACCTAAAGAAAAAGCTCTCGGAGCAAGGAGAGAACCAACAACAAACTCAACACCAACAAACGGAGGGGGAAACTGTTAGTTTCCGGTGATTATTTCTTTTTTACCACACTCAACAGCGAGTCACCCATAGATCTTTTTGTTCACTTTTAGCGCGCGTGCGTAGCCTTTCTCAGACAAACCAAAGTTATCCTTGTTGTACAGGTTTTAAATATCGAAGTAAAAAGTTATAATTACCTCTCTTCTCTTTGCTTCCTTTGTTCTGTCAGGTAAATCGCGTCTCCTAGCTCTTTGAATTTAATTGCTAATCAGTCTATGGCACTCAAGTGCAAAATCTTTGAACAATACAAAGTTGCGATACGTGCATGTCGTGAAATCCCTTGGGTATGCAAAAATCCGATCCACGTGAGTGCGAATTTTAATCTTGCCCGTTGTTTTAAAAACCAGCGCGCTGTTCGAACAACTGATCAAGTTGACCAAAGCTTCTACCGGTGAAACAGACAAGAAATGCATCAGCACGAGGTTAAGGATGAACTCAAGGAGAGCAATTCTGGGGATCTGAAAGCGACCGCATCGAACCGCAATCCGAAATGCACGCGCTGTAGAAATCACGGCATTTTGTCCGATCTTCGAGGTCATAAACATCAATGCCGTTTTAAAGACTGTACGTGTATGGACTGTAGAACTGTGGCTGAACGACAGCGTCTTACGGCTGCAAGGATTGCTTTATTCAGGCAACAAAAAGGCAATGAAGCGGACATGATTGTACACACGCCAGAGCTAGATCAGATGGAGTCCAGTCTTTTGAACGGATGGTCGGACGGAGAGGAACACCGAGAAGGTCGGTATTTCAAACTTCATACCTAATAAGATATTCGACTTATACCACAATTCTTTTGCCTAATTAATTGCATCCGCCAACTGAATTTTACTTTGCAAAGAACTGAATATTAGGACAGAACTTTATAAGTTTCAGTTAAGTGAAACAAGAAATTCGTCTGAGACTCGGACGTTTCGAGATAACCGATAGTGAAATATGATAGAAGCTTCAATACCTTTTCTTTTTAATAAATATTTATGACAAATTAAAATTTGAAATTGCAAAGGCATATCTAGGCTTTTTCTGGCAAGAAAAGCGTTTTTGAAATTTGTTTCACAGGGCAACTATAAGCTTGTGTGTCTTGCGCTAATGCCTACAAACCTCTTACTCCTTTGCCCAGTTCAGGAAAGATTTCTAATAATTGTGCGTTTACAAGCGACGCTCGCCAAAACCAACTTTCCAGTGATATTTGTCTACTCGATTAATTTCTACAAAGTTTTATTCACAGCCTGACTGTCAATTGGTTGAATGAAAAATATCCATCATATCCAGGAAGATTAAATCAAATGACTTCAGAGGGCACCCCTTTTGGACATTTCCCGTTACAAATCACCGAATTGTCTTTTCATAGGACATATTTTCTCTCTTAGTCTGGTAATCGGGGCCCTTGGAAAAGACCTTCCCATTATTGTGAAACATATTTTGTTCTTTATATTTCACTTACTTTTATAACGCACGGTTTATTATTTAACCACTTTCTCCGTCTTTTCGGCCGAGTTTAACAACTGTTGCGAAAGAACTTTGATGGTGCCAGAAGCAAGTTAATATGTCAAAAAAAGACAAAATCGATCAATCGTGAACATCCCTTTTCACTATTTCTGCGCAAGCTGTAACATTTCCGGCCGTTTGTCTCGGAAGCTCAGTAAGACGTTGTAAATAAACCAATAGAAATCCCACGTTCAATTTCAGGGACAGGCACCTTACTATTAAGAAATAATAGAAGCAGGTATTAGCATCTCTCTTTGGGACAATATTTAGTTAAATATTGGAATATCATCAAATATGAAATGAAGTTTTTGATCAGATTGTACGCTGTTGAGGTGTCTTTTTAGAAGACGGAACTATGTTCGCGTTTTCCGGAACAGCCTTTGTCCAGTTTGTACCGAAGATAATCTCTTTCTATTAAATAAGTTTGCCGATGCACATAGAAGAAGCCATATTTGCGTACAGTAATGAAACCACCCATGTCTGAAACGCAAATTGCATCCTTCCAAAAAAAACTTCAAGAAGTATGTTATATTTCTCACGGTTGAAGCAAACTTATCAAGATTTCAAATTGATCAAGTTACTTTTATTCCGTTGTGTAAACTCCAACATGGATTAAACAATTACTTTCAGTTTGCCGCGTTTCGCGCTTTGCAGTTAAACAATGCACATTTGCTTACGTCGGCACTTTTTAAATTTTAATTTCTCCTTTTCTTCTTTCATTTTCCCGGGTAAGGCGGCTTTTGAAAAAACAAACCATTTTGTGTTAGAAGATTAAAAAGCCTTTATCAGATTTCTGATCAACACATGAAAGCTTGTGAGATAAATGTTCAGTTTAAATTTTCTTCCTTCTATAAGTGACAAGTCTTTTTGTCTTTTCACAGCTGTTTGTGGTAAATTTGTGTTTTCAATACACAACATGGCCTCTTCCTTTCATAGTGAAACTAGTTCTTTTGGTGTTTTGGACGTAAAGTACCGCCCTTAACTGTAATCAACCTTTCAATTGTAAGTTATTCTTTTCATCTTTTTAAAGGTAAGATCCTTTGTTCGCGTTTCTGTGCTACACCTATGAAACAGCGCAAAAAAATTTGGAACAATGAAAACGACAGGCCGCTAATTAAAGGCACGCTTCATTGCCTTTGGTCATTTTCAAAAAAAGGAGAAGCGAAAATAAGAAACGCATGATTCTTAAGGAAAAACAGAAAAATGAAACACCTTAAACAAGCCAGTACGTGCTGGCTGAAAACGTCCAAGTCATGGACCGACATAGCAACATTTTCAAAACGTTTCCGAAGTTGTTCACATCCGTAATCAAGACATATTGTTCTACAATCCCTTTATCGTGTAATTGGTTAGAATCACATGTAAAGAACAAAAGCGAGGCATTCCTTAAGTTCCTATAGCAATAAAGGTGTTTGCTTTGTGAAATTAAAATTTTATTAATTATAAATCTGTACAGCAACGTCGCTTGCCGAAACCGTGAGAACTCACCAACGCGGTGAGCCCCAAACATAGTTTTCGCGATCAAGGCGTTGCAATGAGCTTAGTGGGGAATCGAAGTCATTTTACAAATCGATACGGTCAATTGTGGGAAACGAAACATCGTTTTTCGCCTGGTAAGCTTATACGTAATAGTCTTCTAAAATCATAGTGTAGTTCTTAAGAGTTTGCTCAAGCTAACAATGAACGTAAATTAAGGAAAATTATGTTTAGTTTCCGCTGTACTCACTCGAAATCGGTTTTCTTACTTTCCAACGAAGTGTAGTTGTATCCCAGAGAGTAAATGGAACAAACGCAAGTTTTAAATATATGTAGCGTCTTTTGATGATTTTTTCTCCTTCGTATTGCTTCGCTAACGAGATGCCCGGCCTTTTCCAGTTCAGCATATGTAATACACCGACGACTGAAAACTTATTCGTGGCTAGCGAAGCACAATGTGTTTTAACGATGGCCATATGCAAAATAATTTTAGTATAGAAAATGAACTTTTATTTGGCTCTTCCGTTGCTTGCATTTTAAAGTTTAAGATACCAAGCATAACTCTCTCTTACTTAATGTTAAATTTTATGACAATGTTTAAAGACAGAAAGACTTGTGGCTGTGACATAAAGCCCAGAAATCGTGGTTTGAAAACAGTCTGTTAGTTGTAGTTTTACTTCAACGTTTGCTTCAGAGCGAATATCTTTAACAGGCAAACAGAAAATGAAAATGAGGCTACCGATAACAGAAGTAGAAGAATGCCATTGATTCTGGTTAACCGAATATCATTCAGTTTAAAATACTGTGTTTTAAAACCGTACCTGTTTTGTTTCTGAACACGTCTTGTATGTAGGATCGGTCAAATTATACAAAAAAAAACAAAAACTTCCCAACACGAAGTACATAATATTCTGCTTTTTTTTATACGGCGCAAGGTGTCACAAACCTCAAAGTAAGGTGTGTTTAAGGATGAAACTGCTGCAGCTGGTCGACCAAGGTCTAGTCAAACCACGAGGAAAATTATTTAGTTTTTGTGAGCAGGATGTTTACGGATAGTTAAAACAAAAACAAAACAGTTAACCTTGGGTACTCGCATGCTGAATCTATATAGAAATCAAGACCGCGTAGTTCTTTGAACGATAAGGCTGATTGGTTAAATGTACGCTTGTTTTACCCTTTCTATATTCGTCTCTGATTGCGTAATTAGGGAGTTGCTTTTGGGAGAGTTTACGGTAGACACATATACTCATGGCGGACCTATTTTTATGATCATTTTGTTTCTTGGTATCTTTCACTACAGGTTTACTAAAGCGGAAAAGCAGTGGTGTAGGAGACAACGGCGAGGCCGCAAGCCCGGAGAGCTCTAACAGTGACTACAGCAGTGGACAATCATCAGCATCTAAGAGATTACACATGGAATCCCCGCTCCCCACGGTAATTCCAAGCCCCACGGATATCCTTACTAGGGCATTCCCTGGTTTATCTACCACTGTCCTAGAACACGTGTTAAAGGGCTGCAATGGAAATGTTCTTCAAGCTATTGAGGTCATTGTGCAGTACAACGCCACAAAACCGCTGACAAATGGCATGGTTGGTCAACAGAATGTACTGCAGGCTCAAGCTTCACCTGACATGATTCCCCAGGCCTCCCCTCATGCACAAGTTCCCACCCCTGGGTCCATTCCCCCCATTTTCAAGTTCAATTACGTCAATGGACAATACAGATACCTCATGCCACCATCTTTGATGCCACTGGCCTCGTACATGATGCCCACAACGAATGGTTTAGGAGTTCCGTTTCCACAATTTCCGGTCGAGATGCAAAATCACCAATTCAAGCCAGTAGAAAACACACCGGAAACGGAAGTAAAAAGCGAAAATGGAAGTAGCGAGACGAAACCTGTTGTCAATGGTTACCATACAGGTGTGTGTAAAGGCTGCGGTCAGGATACGAATCCAAATGAAAATCTCTGTTTAGCTTGCTCGGCTTCTTTCACAAGAAAATGACCTTTTTCCTCTAAAGTTATTTTAATTTATTTTTAAAGATGTTTAATAGTGAGAATTTTTGTATAAATGAATTATCTCACTGGAGATTTTATGAGAGTTTAAAAAAGTAAATTTCAGAATGTGGATAAACACAGTAAAAGTTATTTAATTTCTCAAGTAAGGTCATTTTTATTAATAATTTTATATTATTTCCTAAGCGATTGATAATGATTTTTTACCGAAGTTTTGTATTGTCAATGACCAATTCTTCGACGGTTACAGTTTGAATATAAGGACACTTCTAAATTTTTGTAAGTTTTTACACATTTAAGTGTCTTCAGTATCCATATTTGGAGTTACTAAGGAAAATTGACTTTAGAGTCGTTTTTGTAAGGCAAATTTGTCTGATCCGCGATTTTTTTCCTATTCCGCTGCGCTGCTCATGGACTCAAGTAAAGAAAAAGCGAGATTTATAAGAAAAAAGCTGTAAGTTAATGTGAAAGGTAGAGGGAAGCTAATGCTTTTGTATAAAATAAAATTAAATTGAGAGAAGTTTAAAATTCATCGTGTCTTGTTGTTTCGTTTCCTCAATTCTGGGGTTTTTGTGCGGGGCCATCGGTTGAAAACAAAACTGAGCGCACCCACACTTGCGCAGGAAACCCAAGGAAGCGACGCACACACAGGTCTCTCTCCTCCGGAGAGGCACCCGCTTGGTATTCCAATAAAAATAGCAGTAGTTTAAGTTAAAAATAGTAAGCGCGCCGTGGACTATGGGAAGAGAGGAAAGGCGGGAACGAGGCCTCACTTCCTCTCTTTACCCTTCCCGTCGTTCCCCGCGCGTTTTCTTTTTCCTTTCCCCAGCCTCCCTATAGGCCTTCTCGCGCGGAGGAGAGTGAGCACACAGATCTCCCAGATAAATTGCATTTCAAGATAAACTTCTGCGCGTTACAGTTTATTTGTTTTCACTCGTCGCTTCCTCTAGGACAACTCTCTCTTTCCCCTTTCTCTTGAACCTAATTTTCAGCGAGTTCATAGTTAGAAATGTGACAAGAAAATAGCACCGGAAGTGTTGCTGGCCAAAACAACATTTTTAATTCATGTATTTTACAACTCTTTATACAATATGATTTTCAATACTCGATCTCCCTGGCAATACAGTTTATGTTCATAGTCTATTTTATTTACAGCTTGTTCGTATTTTACAATTAAAGCTTGGGAAGCCATAAGCTCTAATATTTATATTTAACATTTAAGGCAACTCTTTGTTGGCCTACCACCCACCCCTCTAGGGACTCTCTCACAACAGCAACAGGGGTTCCCCATGGGGACCCATGTCAGTGTGGCTTTGCTCTGTTGGTTATAAATTGTTTCTCTTTAAACTGTGTTTTTCGGCGGCGCCCTTGACATTGTAAACTAAACTAGGGAGCTTTAGCATCGACGGCGACGGCAGCGAAAACGTCACTTCTAAAACGAATCCGTTTTTTTAACTTTGTCGCGTCTATTCCAATTCGCTGAAAATGTCAAATGAAGGCGAATTTCCCTAGAGTTGATTTCTTAGGGGACCGTACTCAAGTTTAAAAAGAGAACGAAAAATTCGTCGGCGCTTGTTTACGTCTCCATAAAACGTGAAATTAGGCATTTTCAGGTCGTAGTCGTGCAGTGACGGCAACGAAATGTACAAAAAAGCGTGATGCACGTGCAAAGTTGTTGTTTTGCTTAATAAGCCTATTGCTTTTTTGCCGTTCTCGTCGCCGTCGTCGTTGCTAAAGCTCCCTCGTCATGAGCCACAAATGAACATAATCATAGGAAAAGATTAGCGACTAGGGGCCTTTTTCTTTTCTTTTCGGGTTTGGAAAGCTGCTTTGTGTTTACCGCGTTTGCATTTAAGATCAAAGTTTCAATAATGTTGAAAATGACCAAATGAAACTATCAGTTAACGACCTAAAATTGACTGATTTATGGGTTAGGAACTGTGCTACTATTCAACAGGTTTGGATGTTAAAATTTGCCTTCGGGCCCGAAAAGTTTCCGGGCCTTTTGAGAAACGGACCCCAGATCCGGTTTAAAAGAATTAAACACGTTTACAGAAGCTGAATGCATCAGCGGCCACGGCTTCTAACAAGGGATCTGATTTTGTGCCAACTGAATCAAATCGTAGACACGAGTCCTGTGAATAGAAAAAAAAAGCAACAATGGGCGACTCGGTTACCTCGACTGGAAACTACTTTGA
>CALNXI010000535.1:160380-172964 GCA_942486025.1 Porites evermanni | reverse complement strand
CCACCACTGTATCTGTTTTAGGAAATGTGGGCAACAATCCTGCACTTACCGATGAAGACTGATGAATCCCTTGCTTCTTCGTAAGTGAATGAAGCAGAACCTTATTAAAGTTTATGTATGCCCATGGTACTTTGAGCAAAGCAGAAGGCTCTTCATTCTATTCAATAGTAGCCACTTTCTTAGGAATGGTTCAAGTAAAAATATGGTCTTTGTAGGGCAAACTTTTTTAGGCTATTAATACCTCAGTCCTTAGTAATTGTAAGACACTGGGAGCTAGCCCAGCAGGAGATCATATCCTCAACCTCCCGCCCTGCAATCAAGGCACTACTAGCCTGAATGACAGGCGCGTGAGAAATATAGGGCACGATATAAACGGTGAGCGCGCGAGAGACACACGCACAAGGAGAGAGGTAGCTTTCTCTATCCTCAGGTGCATCCTCCTCCCTTGCGGCCCGTTCTTATTTGGGCCCTAAATTGCAGGGGCTTTCTCATGATTGGTACATGTTCCTTATGTTGCTATCGCTCAGTCCCCCAGGGGAAGAAACACAGAGGTTATGGATGTCACCAGTTCAGTTACATCGTATTTCTTTACCATTTCTCCAGTAAAAAGGCCGACGGAGCTACGCCTTGAGGTAGACACCTGCGATAATGTTGTTAAGGAACGCGTCATTAGTGGATTAGCAAACAAAAGCAACTATTATATTAGCATCATTAGCAAACAAAAAAATGGGTAAAATCTGAAGCAAATGCAAAAACTCAGCAACATAAATGTTAACGCAAGCGTTAGTAAAGAAGACTTGGTTAACCAAGTCAACAAAGAGCAAAAGTTAAAAAAAAAAATTGCTGCAGTTTATGCTGGAGGCGCCCTGCCTGCGCACAACCTCCATGCGCTGTCAATAAATAACTTGACGGGAGTATTTCTTCTGGTTCACAAGACCAACACCATTGGAATACTGCTGTACGTTGTGTAAGATAAGGGCAAAAAAAAAGCTAACAAAACATGGCTCCCATTTGTGTACTAAATACGCCTACAGATGAGGTTCTAACACACAGCTGTAAAGAGCACCTTTAAAGTTGTCCCCGGGGAGCAAGTACGCAAAGTACCAACAGGCAACAACTTACAATGTACCCTCAAGTACCAGCAGTTAACGCCTTACAATGTACCTTTAGATAAGGTATTTGAAAGCAGCCGTGGAAAAGGACCTAAAACACACTTGGTTAGAGCTCCGAAAAGTGCCTTTGGATAAGGCCCAATGTACTTGCAGTAAGGGCAATAAATTGTATGTTCAAATGAGGCCCGCCCTCAGCATACCTGTAAATATGGCCCTAAGCCGGATGATCCACTGGTGTACTGGGAACTGCTTGAGGAAGTGTGTGGCAGAAGCTGACCGGCGGTGTCTACAGGTGATGAAACCATGAAGTACTTCATGTATTTCTTATCTGAGTGCATGGCTTGCCAGAATTTTATCAACACTTGAACATCTTCCCTGAGCTGTACGTCCTTGCTCACAGGCCACATGGGTTCAATTTATAGCGAGTCACCTGAGTCTCTTGAGCGTCTCCCCCCGGAAACACGGTAGACCAGTGTCCAACATCAGAGCCACAAGGGACACAATTGCCTCCTGGTATGGCCTGTGGGAAGGAGCAAATCACAAAAAAGTTATTCACAAGAGTTTTTCTAGCATGCTTAGATTCTAATATGCTTCTTGGTCGGCTAAAAAATCTCGCGCCTTTTTTCTCATCAAAATCGATGGTCACTTGCCCCGGGCGTGTATTTTCCCGCCTCTAAGGCAAGCTACACGTGTCGAGTGCTGATTGGTTTAAATGCAATATCTGTTTTAGTTGTGATTGACTAGAGCAGACATAATGGTTTTGGTAACTGGACACTCGGTTAAAACTCCTGTATGTTAAGACAAGATTAATCCCTTCAGTTATATATAAACAAGGAAATATATTTAACTAATTAATCGACTAACCGCACTGTAAGATAAGCTTTCACACACAGATCCATGAACCATCTGAAAAGAGAATAATCGGCGTCAGTATCATGAATCCTGTCGATTGACATAGGGAAGAATACTAACAAAAATCAAAGATGAAAAGCGTTCGTTTTTAAGCGGAGCAACGAGTTTCTATCACAAGTGCTGAGGTTTTAAGAGAATTTTAGCAGGACACTATGCAAACGAGGTTGGAACAATCCTGCTAACAAAGCAGCTGGGATAGTTTGATGAAGGAAAAAAAATCAAGATGAAGAGGTCTTTTTCCCACTGGAATTAGAGTTAGATGAAATCCTTATCTAATCTAAAGGAGCTCGTGCACGGTTCTGCATCTTGAAGAAACTTGCAGTTTCGTCAACAGCAACACCAAGAATCCTTTATTTTCTTGATTACTGAACAATCCACATTCACCCTCTCCATCCTAAACTGTCCTTATTGTTTTATAGTTTCTTTTAGGTTCTTCAGTACTTTTTTTCTATTTTACTAAACTGCTATTTTAAGGTTGTGTCTAACTACAGGACTATTTTGTAGTTGCAAAATATTGAGTCGAAATATCGTAAAAGATCTGCTTCACTATTACTTGCATAGTTCCCGTACGGCGACTTCCCACGCCTTCACGGTCAATTCATTTCGGTGACGTATACGAGACGAACGGCCTCACTCGGACTACGTGACCCGAAACGCGTAGGCCGTGCGGAATAACGAGGCTTAAGCACTAGGCAACAATGTTACCTGAAGGATGGTGACTCCATTGTTCCGCCCATAATCATCACCATTTCATGAGAAAGCTTCATGTCAGGTTCAAAACCCAGATTACCTCCAGGAGAAGATTCGAACATGAAACCAAAGTCTACAATACAAATTACAAACGAGAATAGGGTATCAAGACAATAAAATGATAAAGAAGCTGCTTATAGCAACGATGACGATGCCGGCAACGACAACAAGAACGTCAAAAAAAGTGACAGGTTTGAATAAATGTATAAACAACAACAACAACTTTGCACGTGCATCACGCTTTTTTCTTGAATAATAATTCGTGAGCACCCAAGGTGCTCATGAGTTACTTACCTATGTGTATTATATGACCAGCTCTGTTGAGCATCAAGTTGCCGTTGTGTCTGTCCTTTATCTGTAGCAGGAAGCTCACAATAGAGTACGCTGCCATGCTCTTGATAAAATTCGCTCGAGCCTGAAACATTCAATCGGCAATTAGTCACAGAGAACACGTGAACAGCCTTATCAATAACCTAGCTGCCCTTTCAGTGCACCATTCGCCACTCTAGAAACGAGAAGGAACTGGGCCAAGTCAACTTTCGCAAATACGTCTGAAACTGAAACTAGGGTCAGGGAAAAAAGTTGGTCAATTGGGAGTTTAAAATTCAACGACGCGGCGGCAACGAGAACGTCTAAAAAACCAATAGGTTTAATAAGGAAAACAACAACCTTGTACGTACATCACGCTTTTTGGCATATTTCTTTGCCGTTTTTGCACGACCACGACGTGAAAATGCCTAATTTCGTGTTTTATGGAGAACATAAAACTGTGGTAAAGAAGCAACGACGAAATTTTATTTCGTTTTCTCAACTTGGATGTGGTCCCTTAGAATTCAACTTCAACTTCCTTAGCATTTTCTCAAATATTTTACTTCAGTACAATGAGAACCTGACCTGCTGGAAGGCGGAAGAACTTTCATCACCATATGTCTTCTGGTAGTATTCATACAAGTCTACCTCCGTTTGACGGCCAAGTTGATCACGTGACTTGGAATCAGGTACGCACTCGATGACACCATTCTGAGAAAAAAAAAGTTTCAAAGAACGTTACAACGAATTATTTCCTAAAGCTTTGTTCACACTATAGTACGGTCGTTTCGCCTACATAATCTTAGTTGTTTCGCCTACCCTGATGTTTATCAGCAATACAGAGATGATGGTTCATTTTTTGACATGCCTGAGCACGCACACGATGTGCTAAACATCGCCTAGGTGAAGATAAACTGACGTCTTTCTGGGAAACTGCCCACCTACCCCTCCCCTAACCCATCATTTTGCCCTATGTGAGAAGTAAGTGATAACGTTGGCTTAAGGGAGGGGTAGTTGTGCAGTTTCCCAGAAACCTGAGTTAATCCAGAATGAGTCACTTACCCCTGGTGCTGTAGCCACTACTCTGTAGGGTTTAAGGTAGACATCCAATCCAACCTGCTCGAAGATGTTTTTGAAAAGTGAGATCACCTGCAAAGCTAACATATCCTACAAAAAAATAATAATAAAGAATAAATGAATACATAAGTAAAGATATAGACTGTTCACAGTCTCCTATTTTTTCGTGCGCGCGCTTACCGATGCGGGCGGCCATGTTGGTTTCCAAACCCTTCCCCCACCCCCTAAGTGGATTTGACACTCATCACCAGGCTACACTCGCGGAAAATATGAAACCAAGATCGCCGCCCGTAACGCAAAGCGCTCGATCTCGACGATCACTGAAAAAAGTGGAATGTAAAAAGTCTAGTAAATATATAAAAGCACTGAAAAACATCATCCTCTTGAAAGCAAATACCTTCGACATTTTTAGGTAAAAGTGATCATAGACAAAGGAACCTAAAATCAGTAGTGATCATTATACGTTTCTGGGAAACTACCCACCTACCCCTCCCCTAGGCTAACATTAACACTTATTACTCAAGTAGGGCAAAACGTTGACTTAGGGGAGGGGTACGTGGGCAGTTTCCCAAAAACGAAAATGATCCATGAGTTGGGAAGGAAGCAGGAAGAGAGGAGGAGTAAATTTGAAAAATACATCTTACCTGCCTCACGTCATCTCCAACTTTAAATATGGCGGCCTGCCAGTAAATCTTTGGAGATTTTCCTCTCGCTACTTCCTCTTCTTCACTGTCTGATGATGAAAAATCTGTGAAAAGTCAGGATCAATAAGACAAAGGCGAGAGTTTATCCACTCTTGGTAGCTGAACTAAAGGGTGCACGCCATTTTGACTCACCTTTTGAAGCATTAATATTCTCCAGTTCCTGTATTCCACAATGCTTGACCTTAAACCGCGCGAGGAATGGAGCCTTGGCGGCGCTCTGCATGGGGGTACCGGAGTTATAATCAATTTCTAGCACCAGGGCCTCGGGGTTACTGGGAAGGTACACGCCTTCCTGGGATTGGATCTTGCTCAGCGCTTCAAGGCACGCCTTCTTTCTTTCGGGACCTTTGGGATATGGTCTGTTGTGCCAGAATTGAAAGAAAGAAAAAATGTTATCAGTAAGGCTATTAAGTCAACATGGAATTGCGCGCGCATCCTACAGCCTATTCACAGATCTGCTGAATAACCTGATTTACTGATTGTAGGCTTTTAGCCAATGGGAAGACAGAAAGTGAGTACAAATTAAAATAATTCCGGTTAACGCACCTTATTGTTCCAGATACTGAGGTGACTTTATCAAAGAAATCAAATTCCCGCTTGTAGAAATCAAGCGCTGTTCCTGATAGCGAGTTGGAAATCCTTTCAATAAGATTTTCCAAATGTTGTCCAATCTCAGGGTCTTTATGCTGAGCTTCCTCGTCTGTGAACACATTGGTCTTCATGTTCCAGATAAGCTAGAATACAATCAGAGTACACCCTTAAGCAAATATCAGCACTTGTTTTCTTTACAAAGTTCTTCATACATTTCCAGTGATAACGATAAGGAGAATTTGAATTGCCGTCTTCTCTCTGCTGTTCTGTTGCATAAAATGCTAAGACAAGGCTAGTAGCAAAATCTTCGTTTTGTAATATCATTCTGTAAGACTATATATTTTGTAACTTTAGCTTGTTTTTCTGCAATTCTTATTTATCCACGTAGTTTATTTAGTCACTTTACAATATCATCTGTTATGACTGCTGTCGCCTTTCCTTTTCGCCCGCCTCGTCTAGCTTTTGCTATTTGCGGGCGGAGATGCACGGCAAATTGAGGTGTATGAAGATAAAGAATAGTAAGTATAGTATAGGCCAGCATCGATATGGGTAATCGTTTTAGCGATATCGGTCAAACCTACCTGATGAGCCAGAAGCTGAGAATGCTGCGCGGCCCATAATATGTATTCACTGACGAATCCCAATGCGTCATAGCGAGTGGCTTGCACCAGCTGAGGAATGTACAGTATGATTGCATCTGGTGGGAAGGACTGTAGTACTCTGATAGCATACTGTGCCGTAAGGGGGTGGGGTGGGTATTGCTGTGAAAAATAAGCCATGGCCTGGACTGGAGGAATAGCGGACCAACAGAGCACGTGTGTCAACTCAGGGATGTCGGCCTTGACATTTTTTTCCGTGACAAGGTACTAAAAAAGAAATTTTTGAAAGTCAAGAAACCTGAAGTCTTGTAACGTGGTTCTAGCAGCTAAGTGTGAATAAACATTCAAAGGAAAGCTACTGCGCAGTACTCTTCTGTGGTACTGTTTATTATTCTGTACAAGATGGCTCTCACTTTTGAGTCTGTGGATGCACTCCTATAGTGTAACTACACAAATGAAAGCTACTGAGCAGAACTTTCCTTTAGTACTGTTTTTGTGCTGTATAAGATGGTTATAACTCTTGAGTCTGTGGATGAAATCTATAATTCTGACCATTTAAATAAAAGCCACTGAGCAGTACTTTCCCGTATTAAACTTTCTGAGTCTGTGGATGAAGTTTTTAAGTGTGACCACTCAAATAAATGCTACTGTGGTTCTGTTGTCTAATTTGGTTCTTACTTTCAAGTTAGTGTATGAAATACAATAGGTGTGACTACTGAAACGAAAGCTATTGACTAGGACACTGCTGTAGTACTGTTTAATAGGCCATTTTACAGTTATGGATGGAAGCGAGGCTGGAGTTGACCTTGGTTTGATACAAACCTTCCTGTTTTGTTATGTAAATCAAGTAATTTTTATGCTAACTAGTATTTTTCAAGGACAATTTCCATAACAAAGCAAAGGGGGTTTGTATCAAAACAAGGTCACAGCCAGCCTCACATTCACCCGAAGGCTAGGGTACTAAGTCCACAACTGTAAAATGGTCTATTGTCAATAATTAGTGTTCTCTAATAAATGTTGTATACGAAGTTTGACACCAACATACCTGAACGGCTTCAGGGATATCAGATACCGCTGTAGGGTGGATCCTAACAAGACGACTCACTTCTTTGTGAATCACTGGTACTTCTTTGAATCTAAACAGTCAAATCACTCCATTGGTGTGCAAAGATTAAAACGTACCTTAGGCCACGAATGGCCAACATATAAATGAATAACAATGCAAGGCTGGGATGCTCGTCGGAAATTTTTAATTAAACCCCTAAAGAGACAAATCTGGGAGTGACTCAAACTTTTTGGGACCCCTAAAAGAGACCATTTTAACCTTTGATTACACGAATCGAGTGAATACAACGAATTGAAAATATATAATTTTTTTATATTTCTTCGCGTGTTCGGCATGTTTCAAATCATTTCCATCCTTTCCATCTGTTGCAACAGATGACTGGAAACAGTTTCAATGCCTAACTACAATCTCAAATAACAAAACTGGACGCTTTTTAAAAAGGTAGCAAATACCGTGACATATCCCCTTTAACCCTTTAAGCCCCAAGATCCACATACAAATTCTCCAGACTGATCTCTATACATTTCTTTTAAGAACAGTTGAGAGAATTTGGTTTAAGATCAAAGCATTCTTCCTTTGGTAATCAATTTAGCAATTCTCATAACCTTTACTCTTGTTATCTGCTGATGTTATTAGGAGAAAATTAATGTTGGTCACTCGTGGGACCTAAAGGGTTAAGCGAAATCAAAATTCAATTGAATCACAGTACCTTACTGGTAGAAACACGGCAATATCCGGTGAAATGTGCCACGCCAATCTGACTAGGTCCCTCCAGATTCTCTCGGTAAAAACAGTCTGATTTGCCCAGTTCACCATGGACTCAAGCCCAGTAAAACTCAGCTCGGGTCTGGCCAAGGGGTTATGCCACGTGGACAGCCTGTCAATTTCTTGTCGGATCAGAGCCAGAATGAGATTGCGTCGTTTTAAGTAGTCTTTCAACACATGTTGGTTGCCTGTAGCTTCTTTACCACCTGAGTTCCCAGTGGCAGAGCGCCGAGACGAAAGATTGCTGGAAAGAGGTATTGTGTTCATCCAGCGATTTCCCTGCAAAGAAAACAAATAACATATTACATTGCAAAAGTGCCAGCCTGTTCCAGGTGTTCAGATTGTGGGACGGTGCAGAGGTGCAGAGAGACGTGAGCAAAACAAACAGCGAGGGGTGGGGTAGGTAGGGAGTGAAACAGAGGAACGCGTTCCCTTTTCTCTCCCTCTCCCTCTCCTCCCCCTTATTTTTCCCACTCTCTGACTTAGTACCGCACTCCACTATCCGAAGGTATCGGTCACCTCACCACCAAGAAACATATATCTTAATACTTATTGAAAGGACAAGTCTCTGAAACAAAAATTCTCTCACTTTCAATTTACAATGAAATTTAAGTAAATAAATATAAACCAACTTTTATAAGAAAGGCTGTTGGATTTTAAACAAATCGCACCTCTCGAGCGATACAATAAACCGTTTTAAGGTATTAAAAAGCCGCAATTATTGACAAAAAAATAAAACTAAAGATAAGAAGTTCGATACAAGGTGTCAATTAAAATCGATAAACTTATATTTGCGCTTGAGGGAGAAGTAACAATCCCAGGTAAGCAAACGGTGTCAGTTATTGTAGAGTTATTATTTGGTGGCGATTTCGTTGGTGGCGAGATGGTTTCGTGTCGAGATGATCGCAAAAACCCATCTGAACGCCTGAAACAGGCTACACAAGTGCTGAAGATTAATCTGTCCTCACGCTCTAATTCTCTTGGTCTCAAAGATACCAAACTTGAAACAAACTCTACTTCTATATTACAGGCACTTCTCAAACTCATTAATAATTCATTAAGAAAATACAAAGGAAATTAATGTTTTGGAAATCGGATGAAACACTGCTTAGTATTTGCATCCTTAATTTCTCCTTCAAAAATGATTTTGTTTGAGAAGAAATATCAAACATTCGACACAGTGTTTCATCACCAGATGAAACACCTCGAAGTTCGTCAAAAATACTCCGCTGCGCGTCGTATTTTCAACTCTCTTCTCGGTGTTTCATCTGGTGATGAAACACTGCATCTCATGTTTGATATATTACCTCTCTAATATGGCCAGTTTGTTTGCTCCCAAAGATACCAAACTTCATACAATCCCCACCACTGTATCTGTTTTAGGAAATGTGGGCAACAATCCTGCACTTACCGATGAAGACTGATGAATCCCTTGCTTCTTCGTAAGTGAATGAAGCAGAACCTTATTAAAGTTTATGTATGCCCATGGTACTTTGAGCAAAGCAGAAGGCTCTTCATTCTATTCAATAGTAGCCACTTTCTTAGGAATGGTTCAAGTAAAAATATGGTCTTTGTAGGGCAAACTTTTTTAGGCTATTAATACCTCAGTCCTTAGTAATTGTAAGACACTGGGAGCTAGCCCAGCAGGAGATCATATCCTCAACCTCCCGCCCTGCAATCAAGGCACTACTAGCCTGAATGACAGGCGCGTGAGAAATATAGGGCACGATATAAACGGTGAGCGCGCGAGAGACACACGCACAAGGAGAGAGGTAGCTTTCTCTATCCTCAGGTGCATCCTCCTCCCTTGCGGCCCGTTCTTATTTGGGCCCTAAATTGCAGGGGCTTTCTCATGATTGGTACATGTTCCTTATGTTGCTATCGCTCAGTCCCCCAGGGGAAGAAACACAGAGGTTATGGATGTCACCAGTTCAGTTACATCGTATTTCTTTACCATTTCTCCAGTAAAAAGGCCGACGGAGCTACGCCTTGAGGTAGACACCTGCGATAATGTTGTTAAGGAACGCGTCATTAGTGGATTAGCAAACAAAAGCAACTATTATATTAGCATCATTAGCAAACAAAAAAATGGGTAAAATCTGAAGCAAATGCAAAAACTCAGCAACATAAATGTTAACGCAAGCGTTAGTAAAGAAGACTTGGTTAACCAAGTCAACAAAGAGCAAAAGTTAAAAAAAAAAATTGCTGCAGTTTATGCTGGAGGCGCCCTGCCTGCGCACAACCTCCATGCGCTGTCAATAAATAACTTGACGGGAGTATTTCTTCTGGTTCACAAGACCAACACCATTGGAATACTGCTGTACGTTGTGTAAGATAAGGGCAAAAAAAAAGCTAACAAAACATGGCTCCCATTTGTGTACTAAATACGCCTACAGATGAGGTTCTAACACACAGCTGTAAAGAGCACCTTTAAAGTTGTCCCCGGGGAGCAAGTACGCAAAGTACCAACAGGCAACAACTTACAATGTACCCTCAAGTACCAGCAGTTAACGCCTTACAATGTACCTTTAGATAAGGTATTTGAAAGCAGCCGTGGAAAAGGACCTAAAACACACTTGGTTAGAGCTCCGAAAAGTGCCTTTGGATAAGGCCCAATGTACTTGCAGTAAGGGCAATAAATTGTATGTTCAAATGAGGCCCGCCCTCAGCATACCTGTAAATATGGCCCTAAGCCGGATGATCCACTGGTGTACTGGGAACTGCTTGAGGAAGTGTGTGGCAGAAGCTGACCGGCGGTGTCTACAGGTGATGAAACCATGAAGTACTTCATGTATTTCTTATCTGAGTGCATGGCTTGCCAGAATTTTATCAACACTTGAACATCTTCCCTGAGCTGTACGTCCTTGCTCACAGGCCACATGGGTTCAATACTGACATAATAACAGCAAATCAACACACCCATTTCTACTCATTTAGCACGTTAAAGACAACATTTGCTAGAAAGCACTGACTGGGAGGGAAGGCTGGGAACAGAAGCTCTGCCTGCTCCTAAATGATCCCTCTATCCTGTGAAAACCTATAGTGTATTCATTCAACGAAACTTTTCCAAAGTACTTTCACATAGTACTATTTATAAGCATGTAGTTTGAAGTTTTGAGTCTGTGGATGAAATCCTATGGTGTTGCCATTTAACTGAAACGTCTTCAGTAGTACTTTCACATGCTAATATTTATAAGCACGTAGTTTGAAGTTTTGAGTCTGTGGATGAAATCCTATGGTGTTACCATTTAACTGAAACGTCTTCAGTAGTACTTTCACATGCTAATATTTATAAGCATGTAGTTTTAATTTTTGAGTCTGTGGATGAAATCCTATGATGTAACTATTCACCTAACACGTCTTCAGTAGTACTCTCACATGGTATTATCAATTTTATACGCATGTAGTTCTAAGTTTTGAGTCTGTGAATGATATCCTGTGGTGTGACCATTCAAACTATTAGCATTAAACAAAACAAAATTTTGATATGTAGGCACTCATTCTTGTTGAGTGAAAGAATTAAAACCAGGACAAAGGTACCTGAAATAGTCCATCGCATTGAGGTAAATTCTTTCACGGAGGACATTTTTCATGACAGAATTTGTTAAGAAGTCTCCCTGCAGCATGGACAGTCCAAGATGAAGTAACCTAAACCTTGCTCTGAGAGTGGTGATATGCCAAGACAAACAGTTCTTCTTTCCTACACACAATGGAAGGCATCGCTGAAGCATTGTAGCAAATATTTCCACCTACCAAGAACAAAGTTGAAGAGTTATTCTAAAGCTTTTTGGAGATTTCAGAGTTTCCCTGCTATTCATCACAGCTATTTGTTTTTAAGTTCCCTGGTTTTCTCCTACTCGTCCCTACGGAGCGCGCGCGCGAGAGAGAGAGCTGGGTCTCTTGACGGTTAGGAGAGAGAACCTGGGAACGAGGCTGAAAATAGATGAGGATAGATGTTACTTCATGTACAGTAAATCATGATTTGATTAGCAAATTAACATTTAAACCTACCAAGAACTCAGTTGAAGAGGTATTATGAAGATTATTAGAGATTTCTGGGTTTCGCTACCATTTATCATATCCATTTTTGTTAAGTAAAAATGAAATGACAATAGATGGTAATTCATGTGCAGTAAGTGGTGATTTGGGTCTATGGCAAAGATTTGCTTTGAAACCAAAACCAGGTATTTTGAGGAGGGGTTTTTGAAAATAAAAACAACAACAACAAAAAAAAAACAACAGCAACTAATTTCCCTTGTCAAATATTTCAGCTGAAGAATAACATTAATTGATATTAATAAAGCATATATTCAATTGTTGTGAGCTAAGTTCGTTTATCACCCAGATGTATCCCGCAGGATTATTAATTCTCAGTACAAAAGACAACATCAAATGACGTTGTCAATATCAACCTACCTGATCACGGCTGTAGTATTTGATCACCTCAAACCTTCGTGCAAGGAACTTTATCCAGATGTCATGAGGAGAAACGTTAGGGGCAGTGGGTGGGGATCTGTCGTCCGAGAATACTGCTAAAGGACTGTCAACCTTTTGGTCTGCAGCAAATAACCCCACCCTCCGACAAACAGTCCACTGCCAAGCTGCACTGATTTTACTCAAAATCTGATGATGCAAAAAATTAAAATTTTAATGATATTTTGTGCGTCCATAGCCTGCTTAGCAAGCGTTTCCGTGGGTT